>JAAGEH010000125.1:25217531-25495848 GCA_011751065.1 Lasiurus cinereus | reverse complement strand
GAGAGCTCTCAGTTTAATTGATACACATTGCTTCCTTATTACTGTATTGTCTTTATTTTTGTTGTTGATATTTTTATTGATTTTTAGAGAGAGAGGAAGGAGAGGGAGAGAGAGAGAGAGAGAAACATCAATCAATGGGCTGCCTCCTGCATGGCCTCCAACGGGGATGGAGCCAGAACTTGGACATGGGTACTGACTGGGATTCAAACCAGCAACTCTTTGGTGTATGGGACGATGCCCAGCCAACTGAATCACACCAGCCAGGGCCTTAGTACTACATTTTTTCCCACCAGCTTACACAGACCTTTGTGACTAAGCATCTTGCTACATTCATTTTTTTTTTTTGGTCAAATGGTACCTTTACTAAAAAATATACATATACATATACATATACATATACATATACATATACATATACATATACATATACATATATAGAGAGAATGAATCCTATGGCAAATCTACAGTTAGAGCCTCTGATGATGCTTCAGCACACATATTTGTAATGCTACTTTAAGTATGTTAATATATGTCCTAACAAGCTTTGTAACCTGCAGAAGGAAGACAGAGCATCTACTAGAGGTTGTGTTTCTCTCTCAGGAGGCCTTCGAGAAGGCGAGCCTGAGCAGCAGCAGCAGCGGGGCCGCCAGCCTGAGGAGCGAGCTTTCCGAGAGTGCGGACCTGCCCCCCGAAGGGCTCCAGGCCCCCTGTGGAAGGGAAGAAGACAGGGCCTGTGATGAGATCCTGTCGGATGATACCTTCAACCTGGAAAACATCGAGAAAGGTCATTCTAGTGAAGGGCTGGCCAGCACTCTGGACTCCTCGCTGATTCAGGGTTCATTTGCTTCTTCTGTTTATTAACGTGCAGATATATACTCAGAGCTAGACGATGACTTGGACATCTCAGACACATCCAGCAGCTCCAGTTCCAGCCCTTTGAAGGAATCTACGTTCAGTAAGCGTTCTTTACCAGTTGTGGGGTCCAGCAGGTAGGAGTTTGGGCGTCAGGTATATGTCATCCCTTACACAACCCAGTAATCTGCTTCCCAGGTGCAATGCTGATTAGCACAGGTGTGTCATCACTCTGACTGAGCCCCCAAACCAACCAGCACTGGGGTGTTTTGTTGCCTCAGTGGTCAAATCATACCTCAGTTGCAGGTTAGATCTCTAGCCCCTGTTGGGGCTGGTGTGGGAGGCAACCAGCCAAAGTGTCCCTCTCACATAGATGTTTCTCTCTCTCTCTCCTTTCCACTCTCTCTCTAAAGATCCATGGGAAAAATATTCTTGGGTGAGAATTAAAAAAAAAAAAAAGAAACTTGGAGAATAAATTAGAGTTGGTATAGACCAAGTTTTGTAAAATGTTATTTACATTAATGTAAAGGGATGTATTATTCTTAAAACACAGAAGTAACCTAAATAATTTAATTGTTTGAAACTATGAAAAAATAGGTTATATAAATTCAGTCCACATGTTAATTTAACTCTTAATTTGAAACAGCGAAGCAAACAGTCACTCTGGGATATGGGAAAGAAAAATAATAGATATATTAAGATAAAATTTAAAGATGATAAGGAGATAGAGGATTCAGTTCACTCAACAAATCTGAAAGAAAAGGTGTTATAATAGAAAATGAAGAGAAAATAAAAACTTTTAAAAGAGTAAGTTCATGGGATATTAAATAGGGTAGATTGAAATACTCTCTAAAATAAGTGAAAATAATTTTTACTAATGACTGTGTGACTTCTCACCAATGACTATCTCAAAAAAGAAGGTATAAAATAGTCTCCCTAAGGATAAAATTAGAACCCCAGAGATTTAGCTTCCTTCTTTGTCCCTTTTCAAACTTAACTGGAAAATTGGTGACTAGATGTTTCAGATTTTCCGGGATAATCCCAATTTCCAACACTCTGCTCTATTTTCCCTATACATTTCAGCCTACTAGGGAAAAATGTCTTTAATTTTTTAAAATGTATTTTTATTGATTTCAGAGAGATAGAAACATCAATTGTGAAAGAGAATCATTGATTGGCTGCCTCCTGCATGTCCCCTACTGGGGATCGAGCCCACAACCCAGGCATGTGCCCTTGGCCAGAATCAAACCTGAGACCCTTCAGTCCACAGGCTAACACTCTATCTACTGAGCCAAACTGAGGGAGGACCTAGGGAAAATGTCTTGATTTATAATTGGTAAAACATGAATATTGTACCGTAAAAATATCCATGCATATAAATACGTGTAGCAGATTTTAGAAGCAGTTAATTACTGACTATTTTAAGATGAATTCAGTGCTGTATATCTCTAGTAACAATGGTGGGAGGGTCAGTGGGAAAGAAAAAGTTGGACCCTTAAATTTACCTGTGGAAACTTGCAGCTGACTGTCTTGGCAAAGCTTTTGGGTGATTATGACATAGATGTGTTTATTGTTCCTTGTTAGCTATTAATAATGGAGTTTCTTTGCTTAGCACCTTTTCTTAATTAAAAAAGACTTTAGGCAAAACTGTCAGGCAAATATTAATTTGCAACACTATATTTTAGCTGATGCTTTCATAAATGAAGATAGTCTTTATACTGTGTACAATTTCTCAGATAATAGAATGCAGCACATTTTAAGCAATCAACCAACCAAATAAATGATTTGCAATGGGAAACTATGTAATTATCTTTATTTCCTTGTTCTAGGCATTTTAAAGAGAAGTTTTAGTGCTTCCGGAGGAGAAAGACAATCCCAAATGAGGTATGCACACATTGAGCTCTTAGAAGTATTTTTAGACTCCATAGAGTTGTGTTATTGCTGGCTAACTGGAAACCTGAGAGCTAGAAGTTAACCTGGGCATGTGGAAATGGAGTCTATAGAGCCCACCCTCCCAGAACTGATGTAGTTTACCAAGCAGCATTCTGGGAAAGAGTGCTCAGCTTGGATCTGGTTTTAGTCTGGCTTTGTGACCTTCAGCTACTCAGTTCATTTCTTTTGAGCTCAAGAGTGGGCCAGGGAGGTAGGGCAGTTGTGCTTTTATGAGATCATCTGGAACCCTGGTTCCTTATTTTTTGTTATTGTTTTTTGTTTGTTTGTTTGTTTTTTCACATATCCAGGGAATAGGTTTTATCCTCATGGTAAATGTGGAGCACATCACACCCACATGTGGCTGGTGGGAAGTGGGAAGATAAAAGAAGACACACCCCTTCTTTTTAAGCACTTGACCCCGATGTGCTCATCCCTTCTGCTCACATACCACTGGCCAGAACTTTGTCATATGACCACTTCTAGCTGCAAGGAAGGATGAATATGTGTGGGGGCTTCTGTTTTTAAAAGGAATAAGAAATTATTGTTTTGGGGGAACTAGAAGTTTCTACAGCAGTTGATTCCTGGGCTTAGAACTAAAACAAAACTATTCAATTTGGCCTTCTGCAAGTCCCTGGCTACAGACCTTCCTGCGAGCAGTTTCCATGGCACTGGGGGAGGCTGGTGTGAACAGAAGCCTGAGCCTGATTGTGGTGGTTTTAGAAGTGACAGGGGGAGGGTGTAGAGCAATTGAAGAAAGTGAGGGGTGAGCCGCGAACGTTAGCTGGTGGGGAATGTCAATGGAAAAGGGCCTTCTAGAATCTTCTGCAGGCCCATTGGGACTGAGGAGAAGCAGACTCGGGAGAGGAGAGATTTAGGGTGGAAGAGAAGCGATGTGGACAGTTTCTGAGTGGCTTGGAGCCAGAGAGGGGGCCCGGGGAAGATGAGGTGACAACTGTTTCTCTGTCTGAGAAATGGAGGCAAAGATAAAATGCAGCTAGGCAGCAGAGAACAAGGATATGAAGGAAAGTAGTATACTTGATGGGTTTTGTTTATTAGATGATTGGATGGTCTAGATTTGAGGAGTGTGATCAACCAGGGAGACGCAGATAAACATTTCTGAATTGATATGGACTTTTATATTTTTTGTTATCTTGGCTAAATACCTAGAGTGACATGGTTGGAGCATATGGTAGGTTTATGCTTAACTTTTTAAGAAACTGACAGTGTTTTCCAAAGGGGTTGTAGCACTTTTTATCCCCACTTTGAGAGAGATGAACTTCACGTGAATATTGAGAGGGGGTGAAGCAGATGATAGTGTTTGGGGAAATCAGCCTTTAATGTGTGTATCTCTGAAATGATAAGGAGTAAAAGGGAAAATAGAACTCACTGTTAATGGTCAAACTCTTACAAAATATTATCTACTTTCAAAGAACAATATGAATCGACATCCTTATTGTTAACATTTGTTTGATGTTTTGTGCATATCAACAGAGTTAGACAAAAGCTAGGTTAATGTTTGTCAGGAAAAAGCAATTCAAACCTCAATAATTGAGGCTTTATTTGAAATTTCCAACTTTAATCATTTTCACTGATCTAAGTGATGTAAAAGCTTCTTCCTTTATTACTATTGCTTTCTTTATTACAAGAAGAGGGAATGGTCTTGACTTTTATCAGTTTCTACTGGGTTTTATGGTCTCACTCAGTATATATACTGATAGTTCTAATTCAATAAGCCATTAAATTTTATTTCTATTTACAAATGAATTATTCTGTATAGTGGAATTTGATAATGCACACAGGGACTTCAGCCTCTTCCATTGCCACGTACACCCCGATCCTGCTAAGCTTTGGTCTCTGTGTCATGACCTTAAGAACATCAATTGATATTTATTACTGTGTGTTGGTACATAACAGACTGTGTCCAGTCTTTTATTGCATTGTCCAGGACACAGTGCACTGCACAGAGGTCCCAGTCCACAAATACCTGTAATTAATAGTTGCATGATTTTTATCTTGGCAGAAGTTCTATATTTCTCACTGAAATCTCACCTACTGGCTTGAACTTACAGCCTTTGCCATAGTCACAGCCTAAGGCCCCACTCCCTCTTTTCTTTAAGAATCTGTTGCTCAGGCAACAAGATTTTTCCATGCTTGCTTGCATCCTGTTGCTAAGGCAACAGGGTATAGTTGGCAGGCTAGTTTATGACATCGGATGTTGGTGGCAGCAGAGATGCTTGTGGTTCACAACTTTGATAAATCAGTGAATGCATACTTGTGTTCAAGGGTGTGTGCCTGACTCTAGTCTTTGCATATAAAGGTGATTATGGGATGGGCATTTGCAACCATCCAGTATCATACATGTGGCCAGAAAGGCCCTTTTGTAATCTCAGGAGCTATGGATCTTTCCTCTTTTTTTGGTTAATCTTCACCCGAGGTGATTTTTAGAAATAGTGGAAAGGTGGAAGGGAAGGAGGGCAGAGGTGAGGTGGGAAGAGTGAAACATTGATGTGAGAGACACATCAATTGGTTGCCTCCCTTAGATGCCCTGACTGGGGCTGGATCAAACCTGCCTGCCAAGTATGTGCCTTTGACTGGGAATTGAACCCATGACCCTTCTGTATGCGGGGGTACCCTCTAACCACTGAGCACACCAGCCAGGGCTGAGTTTTGTCCTCTTTGAACTTTCTGAGGACAAAGACCATCCCTTTTCTTTCTTTCTTTTTTTTAAAAATACTTTATTGATTTTTCACAGAGAGGAAGGGAGAGAGATAGAACGTTAGAAACATCGATGAGAGAGAGTCATCGATCAGCCGCCTCCTGCACGCCCCCTACTGGGGATGTGCTTGCAACTAATGTACATGCCCTTGACCGGAATCGAACCTGGGACCTTTCAGTCCACAGGCCGACGCTCTATCCACTGAGCCAAACCGGTTTCGGCTCTTTTCTTTCTTTATACATTCTCTTATCCCAGGGCTAGGGAGAGTAAATTAACTGAGCAAGACTGACGAGATTCCTTTACTTTTTAAGGCTCTGAAAACATGGGCTGGAAATGGGACAGAAAAAATAATAGGATCAAGAGAGGGCTGGTTTGGTAGAGGGTTAGGAGGAATGGAAAAGGATAGGGAAGGAACTCACAGTTGGATGTAAAGATTTTAGCTTTATTCTAGTACTTAGAAGTTAGGTGGTAGGTAATGAGTGCCAATTTTGTTATTCTTCCTAACTTAGGAATATGTTGCATGCATGTATCAAGATCTCTATGAATAGGGTAGGGTAAGAGAATCACCAATCATGTTTATTTGAATCCCTATATGAATGCATTACTACTCAGCAAATGACTGTTGGGTGCCTCATACTTGATGTATATATTTTTCTTGGATTGCATTAAATTGAAGTATGGTTCTTACAACTTGCCAGGGCACAGATGCTTTTTTATTTTATTTAAAAAAATCCAACTATTAAGAAATGGGGTCTAAATTTTAGTGGAAAAAACAAGGTTGAAGGTTATTTATGGCTGTCCTCGGTGGGGTCTTAGGCCAACTCCCTTCAGTTGAAGGTGCTGAGACCAACTTGCAGAATTATCAGAACATCCAGAATTTGAAGACAGTTGCAAACAAGTAATGTTAATAATACTGGAAACTTTAGGAAAAATAGAATCCTTTTAAGTGCAAAAATCATCTTAGATATTTCTTTTTTAGAAATCAGGGACAAAGTGTAGAAAAATAATATATCGAAAAATTAAATATTTCTTTTCAATACAAATAAGCATGTTCATTTTAGTATAACAAGCAAATCATTCAAGGTGCTAAGAGATTTAGGCTCCTAGTCATTAGCGCTGATAACTCTGGTGGAACAAGGCTCTTCTATTGCTCGGTGGGGTGTCAGGTCTTTTCTGGGTTCAGATATGTTTATTCTCTTCTTTACTGAATTCTTGAGAGTGTTTTAGGGGGAAAACTTTATTTTCATAATCCAAGGTGCAGGCTTTCAGTAAATGTTGGTCAAGTCCAAGTTGAACAAGTCCTTCTAATGGCCTCTAATTCTGTTTTCAGGGACTTCACTGGGGGTGTGGTATCAAGACCAAGACCAGGTAATTTAATGTTGGCAGCAATGAAATCATGCATGCCTCCCCAAAATTCATCGTAATGTATGTTACAGTTTCTTATCTTTCCCCCTTTTATTTCTTCAGCTTTGCTGCCTCTTGACCTGCTTCTGAAAGTGCCACCCCTCATGCTCAGAGCCCACATTAAGGAGGTAGAGGCCGAGCTAGTGACGGGGTGGCAGTCCCACAGCCTCCCCACTGTGATCCTCCGCAATCTCAAAGATCATGGTAGTACTTATTAGATCAAGTTCATGTCAAGCGCACAAAGGGTGAACACAGAATTATAGGTGGGCCTGAAGTGTCTGAATGATGCTTGGGAGGTAATTTTAACACAAAGAGCAGAGGAATCTTGTTTTATCTATCATTATTTGGCACTTAAGAGTATCAAAATGCTTTCTGTATTCACTTATTTGATGTAAATATAGGCTGATTTTCTAAAATTTGTATTTCTGCTTTGGTGGGAATAGTAACCAGTTGAACTATTGGTGCTTAAAGTGCATACCTACGAACAAAAAATAGTAGCTATGTTTTACATACATGTTTTTGTAACCTATATGATATAGGAGACTAAAGCACATTTTTTTCTATTTCCTTTACTCTGATACAGATAGTTCTTTTTAATTATTTGTATTTGATTAAAATAATATTATATCACATTTTCTTTAATAATTTAATAATTATGATTTTTAAAATAAGTATAAGTATTTATAATAATGGTTTGGGGGGAGGGAGGAAGAGTTTCTGATTTCTATTAAAGAGGACTGAAGTACAACAGTAATGGTAAAATTGTCAGCTAAACCTGGACAGTTCAGGAAAAAGTTTAGTGATTGTGCTTTTAACATGTGTAGAAGCATATGACTCGAGTATAAATTTCTGTTTGACTACTTTGGTTAATTTGGAATTATTGCTTATTGCTATTTTCACTTTAACTTCCTTAATTCACTTGTTTTTGTAGTGTTAACACATGTAGTGAACAAAGGTGATGTGAGTTGACTTCCTGTAATATTAGTCCATCTCTCCGTATTTAAAAAAGATACTTGGAACAGTTATTGAGACCCTGGGGCTATTTACACTGTCAACATAGATGCAAAAAAGGATGATTTTGTTATTAAGATGTCCAAAGCTCTCATGTTGAGTGTGCTCCTCTATTCCTACTATTTTGGCATAGGGCAAGTTCATAGCATCATCATGAAGCTAAAACAGACATTATTAATTTTTTAACAGCAAGAGCAGATCATACACACACATGTAAATGACTTACAGTTCTGTTGTGACCCATATAGGGATTCCTTTTCTTAAAGGGCATGCTTCCTTTCCTAAAGGTCAGATTAAGATTTGACTTGATGTCAGTGAAATTGATCAGATCTTTGGACCTTTTCAGCACAGTTTACATGTAATACACTGTGTGCTATACTGTTCAGTTTTTTAAATATTCACTGAATCAAACAGAATATGGTATAGCATTTATGAATGCTAAAGTTTACCCATAAAAGAGATTAATAACATAGAACACATTCTTGCATCTGACTGTTTTAGTTACAACTTATGGTAGTAGGTGGTAGGTTTCTATTTTCCAGTAGAAAAACATTTCTGTAGTTTTTTCATCCTAAAACAACTGGTATCAGCCTCACCCTTATCTGCAAATCATGCCCCTCTCCAGTTGTTCCCTCTGTATCTCTAGCCTAACTCAGAGAATAAAAAGGTGAAAGGGCACTGTTATACTTTAGTTATACAGAGTGTTTTATACTCTGATCTGGTTATACTTTAGTTCTTTGTTACCCAGGATAGGTACTGCACTGGAATGTGAGAATGATTTATTAAAAACAAAACAAAACAAGCAGATCATATTAGTATTTCATTTATTTAAAATTTGATTTTGCTTTATTGGATAAAAAGGAACATGCTGGAAATTATGTATAACCAACAGCTGCAGCCCTGTATTACCTAAATGTTCTAGAAAAAATTGTCAGGAAGGGGATTTATGTCAAAGCCTAGGTATGCCCCCAGGAATATAGCTAGTATGTGAACATCATTTTCTATGGGCTATGGCAGAACAAAGGGTGAGAACTATTATTTTAGAGTCCCACGTGGCTGTGTTGTAATAAGATCCTGCCTACATTGTATTCCTAAAATGTGGACTTCTAGGTCCATATTGTGATGATACAGCAGAATCAAAACTCCTGTAGAACAGATAACTCTGGAACTATTTCAGGTGAACACAATTACAATGAAAAGTCCTCTAACTCTTTTTTACAACATATATTTATATTGATTTCAGAGTGGAAGGGAGAAGAGAGAGATAGAAACATCAATGATGATTGTTGCCTCCTGCACGCTCCACACTGGGGATTGAGCCCCAACCTGAGTATGTGCCCTGACTAGGAATCAAACCATGATCTCCTGGTTCATAAGTCGATGCTCAACCACTGAGCAACACTGGCTGGACTTATTCTTTCTTTATGTACTAATTAGATTGTGTAAATGTTTCATAGACTTTTTTTAGGTTAGATAATAGACTATAGTTCTCTGCTAATAGAAATAAAAATTTAGGAATTCCTATATTGCATAGGTGGAAATAGTAACAACAATTAACATGGAATCAATGGATGTATAAACATTTTAAACATGTTGATTATTTTAGCTCTGCTTCCATAACTTAATTTTTTTAAAATATATTTTTACTGATTTCAGAGAGGAAAGGAGAGGGAGAGAGAGATAGAAACATCAATGATGAGAGAATCATTGGTTGGCTGCCTCCTGCACACCCACTACTGGGGATTGAGCCTGCAACCCAGGCATGTACCCTTGACCAGAATCAAACCTGGGACCCTTAAGTCTGCAGACCAGCACTTTATCCAATGAGCCAAACGAGCTAGGGCTGCTTCCCTAATTTTAGTCACTTACAGATTTTCATTGCGCATCTGGCCATACCTGAGTACCATCTACACTACTTTCCTGATTTTTAAAAAAATTTTTGAAAGAAACATTAAATTTTATTTTAAATTACAGTTTATATTAAATATTATTTTGTGTTAGTTTCCAGTGTACAGCATAGTGGTTAGATAATCATATACTTTGCAATGAGTTTCCTTCCTCCCTTCCCTCCTTCGATATTTCCAGTGCCCTCCTGGCACCATACATAGTTTTGACTGGATTGACACTGATATTTTCTCTCCCTTGCTCAGTTTTCATTTTCATCAGCATTAGTAGGCACTGAATTGATGTATGGAAATTCTTATTCTCTGTGTTTTGACTAGCAATTGTCACTTCATGAAATCTGGGCTCTTAATTTTGTTCTCTTATTAGATGACAGAGAATCTATTTTTATACTTATCTTTTGCTCATAATGATCTGATCTAAAGAAAATAGTCAGTATCCCTCCCAAATATTCCAGAGAGTACAGCTAATACTTTCTTCTAATGAGCAGCCATTCAAATTAGTAGCTTACATTCAAATTAGTCATTCACAATAGGTACTTAATACTAAATTTCACAATTGTCATGATTCTGAGTACATGCCTTCTCTCATTTTACTGCGTAGCAATTCTTTTCGCATATAAAAAGATTTTAATCAAAACTTATAATGCTAGCTTATACTATGTGATTTGGCATATAATTATATACTTTCTATATCGCTTGTTGGGATATCCTTATATTAGTGCTACCTTCCAACCAGATTATAAGCCTCGTTAGTAAAGTTTGCATCTATCTGGAGCATATCCTCTGAGATGAGGCCCTTGAAAACTTACTGAGTGACTGATGCAGACCTACGCTATATACATCCTTGTCTCTCCCTGATATTGGGAGCAGCTGCATAGTAATCTTATGATTACTTCAGGGATGGAAACAATGATATTTTAATGTTAGACTTTCAGACTGGAGAAAGGGTAGGTGACATTTCCTTTGCCACCGATAATTTGCTTCCTAATTCTTCCTGCCAAGTGAGGCACTGAAGGAATGTGGACCAGGTCCCAGGAGGATGCTGCCAGAGATAGAGATTTCCTTTTTCATATTCTTTGTAGGATCATGTCTTTCCAAAGGGATACTCAGACTCACAAAAATTGAGTCCTAACCCAAGACCAAGTGCCAACTGCAAATCAGCTGTTCAATGGCAGCTCACATTCCATCCTGAGGGTTTCTGGCCTGGGAGAAAGGCCAAGTGGAAGGAAGGGAAAGCCACACACCCCCACGCCCCTCTGATAGGAGGAAAGGGAGGTCAGTGTGGCTTGGGTGATGGGGGTAGCACTCTATCCAGAATAACTGGACAATACAAAACCAAGGCTCTCAAGTTCCAAATTGGCATTATTAATTCTTTTAATAAAATTTAAAAAATAGTTTTGAAGTATATTCAATTATCCTTTGAGTTGTCATCATATAGTTAATTGAGTATTGACGACAGAAACAAGTCAGTTAAGACTAATGACAAGAGGCTCTTTCTTCTATCTGGGCCACCCGCCTGCCCTCCAATACCCCCGGGACCTCACCATGCTTGATTAACATTCCCTATTATGGACTCCATGGATTATTTGGGATGTTTTAGATAGTGAGTTATGTAAATAATTTATGTAAATAATTTTTCAAACCATATTAGAATGCAAAAGCACAATTCTTAAAGTTATTCTTTAGCAAATGTTCCAGCTTTATTTAATCTATTAATGATGGAACCAGCTGGAGGATAAAAGAGCTAGTTCCAAGAGCATTTAAAGAGCAGGGATTTATATAGTTAGTCAAGAAAGAAAAGCCAAAATAACATTGCTAAATTAAGCGTAAGACTGGTGAAATTTCTACAGGGCAATTGAGCCATGTGTGTTTGTGATTAACTTCTTGTTCAGCCTATGAACTCATACCAATAGGTCACTTTCTGCAGGTAAATCCCTAATGCCACAGGCGGAAAACTACCTGCACCTTTATTGGTGTGGATTGTTAGTTAAATATACTGGGACATTACCCAAAACTGTTAGATTAGGATTAAGTGGGGTTATAAAATGATCTAGCATAATGCCAGAGAATTAAGCAATGATCATTTTGCCTAGTCTTTCCATGATTGGGATAAATCATGGAAGAGCTTGGGCTCCAGTCACTGAACCTTTTTCTTGTTCAGGTAATTGAATGGGGTTGGGGGCATCTTTTCTTTCTGTTTTTCTTTTTTGATTGGTTAGCCTTTGCATTTTCAATGCTGAACATAGTGTGGTTTTCACACCACACTGTTTTATTCCTGAGAATCTGGGCTTCATCAATCGAGTTGACTTTCAGAGAAAAAATAGTTCCCTTTAGCAGGAATAAATGAGTCAGCAGGACTTGGTTAGTCATTGTAGCATTGCATGAGACATAACTAAGTGAGAAGAGTCAGGATATATGGACCAGACCAAATGCACATGTTATTTTTAGTCTAAAAAATCAGGAATAAAATTTAACTCTCTGTATTTTCCCAACACTGACCTTAATTGTTATATCGAGCCCCCTTCCGGAGATCAGAAAACATGGTCAATTACCCTAAATTTAAATGTCGGCATGTTGGTGACTTCTTTATTATATCAGGTTCAAAGTCAGACCAACTGAGGATTTCCTTCTCTCTCCTGCCCTGGGTGATATTTTTGTGCTAAGGATTTAATTGGCATCATGGTACTGGGGCTTTGAGACCACCTGTGCTGGTGTCTGATCTGATTATTGAGCATGGTTACCCTTCCACATTGGCATTCAGGGGAGTGACACAGCCCCACCCCACTTCCCGTTACAGTCCATGTTTCCACGGTGGCTGTGGAATGAAGGCAAGGCCTTTGTAGGGCAAACTCTTGCTCTGTTGGCTTCCCTTCTCCAGGGGTTGGGAAGGTGAGCTGACATTTCTGGGCCTGGAGATTTGAGATCTCAGCAGAGCCTCTTTGACACCCCAGGGAGCTATCCCTGCGGCCCCACCCGACCCATGCCATTGCCGATGGTGCAGGTAAGCTCTGCATGACCAGGGCCTCTCAGAGTTCCCCTTGGGAACCAGCACCCAATCTTGCTACTCCTGAACCCCCAAACTCAAAGACAACTCCATCAACCATCTCTTTCCTCCTTTCTGCTCCCACCCAGTCTTTACCTAAGGCAGTGGTTGGCAAACTGTGGCTCTCGAGTCACATGCTGCTCTTTGGTCCCTTGTGTGTGGCTCTTCCATAAAATACCACAGCCTGGGCGAGTCTATTTTAAAGAAGTGATGTTAGAAGAAGTTTAAGTTTAAAAAATTTGGCTCTCTAAAGAAATTTCAATCGTTGTACTATTGATATTTGGCTCTGTTGACTAATGAGTTTGCCCACCACTGGCCAAAGGTGAGCTGCAATTTGAGTCTCTTCTGAAACTTTCTTTTCCCCTTTTGCTCTGTACCCTCCCCTGCTCAGAGAATCTTTCTGTGATCCAGGAGGGGTGGGAAGATGAGTTTATTCAGCAATTGTTCTTTTGAATCTCTCTGCCTTCTGCTTACACAGATTTTTTTTTAAGCCCAGAAATGTACTTGCTCTTTCCCTTGGTTCCTCTTTGCCACTCCATCCTGGGGAAATGCTAGTCACACACTGCTTGCTCAGCAAGAGGACTTCATGAGGTGGAAAGGGAGTGTGGGAAATAATACAACAGACAATTTTCTACACAGCCTCTTGTCATGTGTATTGTGTAGTCATTTCTACGAACTTTGACTTTAAACATCTTGAGGTTTTATATTTTATATTTTGCAGAATAACTAAAGACATGACAAGTTTAGAATTGGGGACACCCTACTTAGTTGAAAAAGAGAGACGGAGAAAGAAAGAGATAGAGGGAGAGAGGGAGGGAGGGAAGGAGAGAGAGAGAGAGAGAGAGAGAGAGAGAGAGAGAGAGAGAGAGAGAGAGAGAGAAGGAGAAAGAGAGAGAGAGATTTAGTCTGAGCAGGGTGACGAAGTCAGAATTTAAGAGCTAAGGGCTTCAAAGCCGCCTTGCTTCTTTGGCCTTTAAACAGCTCCTCTCTGAAGGTTCAAGTGAAAGGGGGTTGAAGGGAGCCTGATCACTCAGAGGGTGAAAAAAACTGAGGCTTTGATGTAGCTTCCTGCCATTTTCTGGGAAATCCACCCGTTGTGGCATTAGGGGGACTTGGCCCTACTTGTAGAGCTCCCTGTTGATCTATGTTGGGAAGATTTCGTGCCCAAGCTCCCGGTCTTTGTCTTCTCTCTCATTTCTCTCCCCCTTTCCACTAGATGTCATTCTCTCTCAGTGACCAAGGTTCAAGCTTCCGCAGCCTCCTTGGCTTCCGCTCCCCCAAGACAATCACACATGCCATTCCAAGCTAAGCCTCTGACTTCAGCTCTAGACCTCTTCTCATGAGATCACCTTCTTGCCATCATATATGGTCCCTGGCTCTCTCATCAGCCATACCCATATCCTTTCATTGGACTGCACCCTGGATAGACTAGACACTAGCTGGTCTCCAGAGGTGGGCCCACTTAGCTGACTCCTGTCCTTTGCTGGAAATGTTTCTTCTACTCAGAAGCTCTCACTCAAGTCTACCTTCCCCTCACACCAAATCCATGTCCTGGCCTATTGAAAGCCTCCTCATTCTGCATGGACTTCACAAATGAAACCTTTTTATAAACTCTTGGCCCTCCATTCCACAGTTATTTGGGTGAACCTCCCATGATCCTTTGTTCAACTTCTAAGCACAAGGGTTATTGTTGAATATTTATAGATTTGAACTAGAATTCAGTTACTTCATTGCATCTTACTTAAAAGTAAAGGAAAGAAATGAGAGTGAATCTGTCCACCATACTTAAATGTAAAAGGTTGTATGGTCTTTTAACATAGAAGTTGGTCCAAAAGAGTGAAGCCCGTTATGTTTCAGCCCATTCATAAAGGGAAAATATTTTTCACTTCTTCAGGGAGTTCCTGCTTGAAACATTCTGTCCTCCAGTTGTTCAAAATTGCTGACTCTCAGCAGAGAATTCAGGAAAATAGTAGGTTGATACTACATCTTGGTCAACTGGGGGAACACAGTGTAATCCATCTTTTGCTAAGTGTATAGTAATTAACAGCTATCATTGTGAACTGTAGTTTTAATAGATTGGATTCATAGTGTAAATCAAGTCTCAAAGCACAGAAATGGGCCATGACTGACCTGGTATTGTAACGTGCCATGACCTAATCAAGCAGAATATAGTGCATTGCACAGGCGACAAGGCCTAATGATTTTTGTGTAAATAGTTAGGATGCGTAGTGTTTTCAGTGTACTGACCTGAAAGATTTATTAAGAGAGAATCCTTTAAATCTTAAAATGATATGGCTAACATTTTCCATTAACTTGGTAGTTATTAATCTTTAAAAAAGGAATAAAAGTTTTAAAAGATATCTATTTGAATTTTTATCTTTTTTTTGTTTTCCTAAAAGCATTAAGAGCTAAATAAGAATACATTTTGGGGTGAGGGAATATAAAAAAATTATGAAGATTTGATCATATTGAAAAGAAGGAATAATAGTTCTCATACCCAGAATTAGCCTAAGTTGTTCAGGAAATCAAGAGGGTTTGCAAATGTTATAGCTAGACCTGCTTGGCCATGATACAGCAGCAGCAGGTACCTGAGCGACTGTTCTTGTGATATCTGAGACTAAACATTACCTTTAATCTAGGTGATGGGGTGGGAAATAACTTTAAATTGAAAAAAAAATCAGCAGATTACATGATAATACTTTTAATATATAAAATGCAACAAAAGAATTAATATTCAAACTATGTAAAGAGCACTTACAAACAAATAAGAAAAACACACACACATGGGACACAAACAGGAAATTCACCAAAGAAGCACGAGAACCTCATTGCCTTCAGATAAACACACATACACACAAATACTCCTAGAATCAGATTGGTAGAACTGAGAAGTATAATATATAGTATTGATCAAGTTAGAGACAAATGGATTCTCTTCTGATCAGATTGCAAGTTGATTTAGCCACTTTAAAATGTATTTGTTAAAATAACAAATATGTATATGTGAAGGCCCAACTAGTACTTAATTTCTCCTCATCTTCTCTAAAAGACCTTTTATATTTATGGACAAGGAAGCATGCGCATGTACACTCACTGCAGCATCACTTATAAGCATGAGAAATTGAAAGCAAACTCAGTACCCATCAAGACAGAGGTGGCACCCTAGTCGGTTTGGCTCAGTGGATAGAGCATTGGTCTGTAGACTGAAGGGTCTCGGGTTTGAGTCCAGTCAAGGGCACATACCTCTGTTATAGGCTCCTCCCTGGCCTGGGCCCTGGTTGGAACTCACATAGGAAGCAACCAATCACATCAACGTTTCTCTTTGTTTTTCCCTAAAAATCAATGGAAAAAATATCCTCGGGTGAGGATTAACAAACACACACACACACACACAAACAAACAAAACCCCCCCACAAGACAGAGGTGGCAAAATAAACTGTGCTGCATGCAGAATGCACAGTGCTACTCAACAGTGGGTCTGAAGAATAAGCCAGAACTCTGTGATGGCAAAAAGAATCTCCATGCCAGACTGAATGAGAAAAAAAATCAAACAAGTCTTATAATGTATCGCCATATATTTTTAAAAAGAGAAAGAATTCATAAGCTAATGCTATTGATTTTCTACAATAGTAGTTCTCAAAACCTTTTGGCAATGACCCTCAATAAGAAACACATTTCATATCTTGAATGAGTGAACTCTTGCTACATGCAATGCACCCTGAAAGTTTTCTATGCTGTTCCACTTCATTCCATCCCATTTTTCAAAATGCTGGTCATGGCCCATTAAACTCATTTCAGGATCAACCTCAGTTTGAAAAATACTGTTGTAAAGTTAAAGCTTATGTATGCGAATGGATAGAAAAGAGACTTGGCAACACACCAAGCTGATGTCAGAGGTTACCTCTGAAGAGGAGGCTGATGGGTTGATGGGTGGTTCCAGGGGGCTTCCTCCTCCTCTGTAATACATACTTAGGTTGTTGTTTCGTTTGTTTGCTTGTTTTACAAGGGGCATATGTAGTTAAACATTTTTAAATTTATTTTTTTAAAGAGGAAGCAATCAAAACTATTTTCCAAAGTCAAGAATTTATTGGAATTGAGGGAGAATAGTCAAAGGTTCTTAAGAAAAAACAATTTTAAGTTATTTTGCCTAATTGAGTAATTCAGAAGACAGGCATTCTAGCTAACCATCTCTGTTTTTGTATCTAGGGCCACAGATGAGCACATTCTTGTGGCAAGGTAGAGTCAAACCCATGTGACATCCCACTCCAAATGTCATCACAAATCTAAGGACACTCTGCCTGGCTGTGAGATTGTAACTTGTTTCCTAGAAGTGTTAAGTCCACATCTCAAAAGCATGAAGTGGGCAACATAAAAATGATCAAGAATAAGCTGCTCAGTTTCTGAAAATGCAAAGTAATGTTCCTGTTGCAACATCAACTTGGCCAACATTACGCGGTCTCTAATTTTTGGTGTGGGTCTAGACAAACAGTTGCATTTTAACAATTACTTTGGCAAGAAACCAGCACTGTAGAAAATACGGCACACGTACACTCAGTAAATAAATGTGTGGACAAGACTTTGTCTTGTAGCTGTAGCTCCAGCTCTGTTTTCTGTTTTAGAGCTATCTTCATTCTTTCTGATTTACCTTCACCTTTTACCCTACGAGTAATGTATTAAACCTCATTCTAAAGGTCAAGTAATTGAAGCTTAAACGGATTTAGACACAGTTCCCAAGGAAGATAGATCCTTTAAATTTTAAACATTTAAACAAAGTATTAAATGCAGGTGACCTAGAACTAGATTGTTCCTTATCTGAATTTCTTAATTAACTCAATAAAGATACCCATAAAGCAAATAATATTTGACACCAACCTAGTCTAAAACTATGAAAGTAGTGTGGCTCTATGATGAGAATTTGGGATAAATAATAAATGTGTTTTATTGAGACCTGGACAGAAATCCAGGTGAAAGTTATAATTTGTAATCGTCAAGAGTTTGAAAGTTACTTAATTTGAACTTTTGTTTTTAGAATTTTTTGTTTTTTGGGGGGGATTTTTTTTCCTTCTTTGTAAGATTGTCTATTCAGTGTTTGCATAAATGAATTTAACACTTAAAAGCATGATATTCTCTTACCTGCACTTATGTGAATCCCAGCTTTTTAACAGCTACACTGACTCTCAGTGGCAGCCTCATATAATTGCAGGCAAAATTCCAAGAGATAACTGGTCTTTCAGATGTTAGAAAGTAGAAGTCCGAGAAATAAAAGGAAGAACTTGTGCATCTCCTATCATAAAATATTGAAGGGTTACAAGGTCCCTACATATTGTCTCATTGGTAGGATGAGGGTCTTTGCTTAACTTTTATTTCAGAATTTTACCCCATTTCCTACTAATAATCACTTTTAAGAGAGACAACCAGGGTCTTGACTAACTGAAAACGTGTCATCCACAGCATCTGCAGGGATCGCTGTATCCCAGAGGAAAGTCCGTCAGATCAGTGATCCCATTCAGCAGATCTTAATTCAGCTGCACAAAATCATCTACATCACGCAGGTCAGTGTTTTAGCCTTTCATTTCCTCTTCACCTTGAATGTAAATCTGCTGCTAATATTGCTTACGGACTTCATGGAACATTTAGTTTAGTGAGTACTTGTTTTTATCTTCCCCAATTACAAATATCCGGGGACATTATGGCTTCGCAGCAGAGCTAGGGAGATAGTAGAATAAAGAAAGCAACTATGGCTGCTTTTCCCTGTGACCTCCAACCTGTTCTTTCGCTTAGTGCCCAACCAAAGCCAAACTTCAGTGCGAATGTGCCCTCTGTGTGGGGGTGAAAGTGAGGGCAGAGATGGGCTTTTGACACCAGCTTTACCACAGCCAGGAAAGAGGAAAGTAGTGTCTATCCACAAATCCTGAGGCTTAAAACCAGGACCTCTCAGAGAAATAAGAACTACAATAAGCACAGAAAATCCAGGATTGTGAAAAACTCCCTTTTCCTAAACCTCAGCAACTCTTTTTTAAAATGGCTACCAAGTACTTACAGAAATGTGTCTGGCTTAACTGCTCGTCTACTAAGGAGAGGAAGAGAAGTCTAGAAAATAAAGGAGGATCAGAGAGGGAAGTCACTATCCCAAGACAGAGCACAAGAAAGGGACAGAATAGAAGGGGACACCCCAGCCTGGGCTGAGGTCCGGACCTCACTGGAAAGGTGGGAGAAGTCCCCGGAGGTGCTGTTTCCTCAGGGGGTTGGGGTGAGCGACCAGTGAGGAGGTATCCTGCCATGGAGCTTGCTGGAAATCAGTGTGTGAGCATGGTGTGATGGGGAGCGCCCTCTACAGGACCGAGAGGCCACCTTCAGGGTTGAATCTGGCTGGGGGGACCTCATCACTCTGACTGCTTCCTGCGAGAGGCCCAGGACAAGGCAGGAGCATCTCTGGAAGCAGGGACAAGCTGTGCCTTCCTCCAGTGTCCCTTAGTGGGTCCCCTCAGCTCCCTCTCTCATACCGCTGAACATCCTGCCAGCTGGCAGGGGAGACGTGGTCCAGTATCCCAAGCAGGACAGTGAAGGGTGTATTTGGACCTAAGAGACAATAAATGGACAACTGGCCCACGTAACCTGGGGAAGGAGGGCAGGCATGGGAGACCTTTCTCTGGGACCTCCCCGTCTACAAGTGCTCAGTAGGAGGATGGGGGTGGGGGACTTGGTTAATAAATCAAATATAATGTGCCACATCTCCAGTGAGTACAGGTATTATATTCAAAATTGTGTTTCTACTTAAATACTGACAGATATATGGGGAAAGCATTCTTAACTTTAGTGTTATGGAAATAGCTTATTGGTGCCTCAATGATTAACTCATAAATTGAGAGAAAACATTCTTTGAAATTTAAATGTGTTCATATGCCTGTCTTGCTAATTTATATGCAATAAAAAACTTTTTAATGGATGTATTCTATAACTTTATTAGATTTCAACCTATTTTAAAGCAAGAATGAAACTATTATGATGATCTTACTATTATACTCTCACACTGCCAGCATAACAAATGGTTTCAAATTTTTTGGCAAGATGGCATATGCCTTGCTGTAAGTTCAGATATAACTATTGTGGTTTTTTAAGTTGCATTTCCAGGGCTCTTTAAAGTGTATGACGTTGCACATAGTAAGGAATGATTTCTCTTTGGAGAACTTTCCATTACAGGGCTAACTAAAGTCAGTGCCTTTCAAATACAGGAGACAAATACAAGTCCAACCATTATACTAGTGAATTTGCTGGAGGTTAAAGACCAAGATCACTGTCTCTCTCTCTCTGCCAGTTGCAAAGGAAAACTGCTAAAAGTAAAACGGAATTGACAAGACAAAATGAACCAACAGAAAAATCGTCTCGTCCACACATTTATTTACTAGTCAAACTCTCAGACTTCAGCTGTGGAGGCCGAACCAGATTGCAGGGCTGGGCCGGTCCCTCCTGACAGCCAGCAGATGACCTGACAGGGGAAACGGTTCACTTTGGGCTGGAGGTGGCCTTTTCTCTCCAGTTTCCATGGAGACAGATCTGCAGAAATCATCCAAGAGCAACTCTTTTAAAAGGCAGGATGTTAAAATCCTTACCCTGCCTTCACTGATTTGACATGTTTTCATCAACACCGAGATGTAATCTTAAGACCAAAAAGCTGAGGATGAAATCAGTGGTTCATTTCCATTGCTGGAAGCCAAAGTCAATCTCTGGGTATATCAGGTGACCCGGTACATATGTTACCTTTTAGCCTGAGCCTCTGTGTGTTTTCCCGTAGGTAAGACCTGCCTAGCCAACTTCAGCTTTGGATTTAACTCTGCACGTAGGATTTGGTTGTTTTGTTAAACAAATGCTTTGAAAATTAGCATGGAGCTACTTTCAAGAATTACACATCTGTCTCCCAGAGAACAGACAGGCAATTGGGCCAGAGCTGCTTTGCATTCTGAATCTCCATCTTACCAGCCACAAATGTTGCCAGCAAAACAACACTTTCTGGTTGGGAAGAGCACTGTGCTCAGATGCAAGTTGCACTACGGACTGTGAAACATACTGCCTTTCTCATAAGTGATGATGGATGGAGAGAGAGAGCCATCCACACCCTCCCATCTGGATCTCCAGGTTCCTAATGGCGAGGGTGGCAGGTTGAATCGATTTTAGGGTAACGCTGTGTTTCTCAAATGAACTCAGGTTTGCAGAGTTTGTAAATTCTAAGAGAAGTCTTACATTTTGTCTCTTTATTTTGATGATACTCTTGGAACATTTTACTTTAACATTTAAAGACATCTCTTAAGCAGTCGGAATAGGGTTTTTATGGTGGAAAATATATTAAGTCACTATCAGATAGAGTCCCACGGACTCCAAATGGTCTGCCAATGTATTCTTGGAGATACTAGAGAATGATGTTCTTTAAAAAGAATCCATATATTTAGCAAGTTTGAGAAAACCTACTATAAAACAGACATATCAGATTTCATCTGTTACTTGGTAGTAAAAATAAACAAATGAAAATCGAGCTTTTAGACGTGAGTCATTATCTTTTCTTGACTCATTTCCTTCATCAGTAAAATTCAGGCAGCTTATGGGGCTATTGTGATAAAGAAAAGAAAGAATATGAGATGTTTATAAATGATAAAGTACTGTAGCGCAGTACAGCCTGTGGTGACGCTATTTGCTCCAGATTATTGGTTGTGCAAGAGGACTCCCTACTTCAGGAAGCATCCTTGCATGTTATGTAATGTCTTTAAGCTCTGATTTCCTCACCTATAAAATAGCACCTGCTTTATACGTTTGTTGTAGGAAAAAACGTGCCTTAGTGTGCATAAAAGAGTAATCAGGGCGCCTGTGAAACATACTGCCTTTCTCATAAGTGATGATGGATGGAAAGAGAACCATCCACACCCTCACCATCTGGACCTCCTGGTTCCTAATGGCGAGGGTGGCAGGTTAAATAGAATTTAGGATAATGCTGTGTTTCTCAAATGAACTCGTTCTCAAATGAACTCAGAAATCATAGGTTATTGATGTTTTGTACTATGGTTTTTATATGTTTTTATACTTACATCATCTGCAACTGGGTAAAATTCCAAATTCTTTTGTGAAAACTTGAAAGATGCAGTGGTGTCCAGTGATAGTTATTGCAATAAGATACAATATGTTTTTTTTTTTTTAAAAAAAACCGCCCTGTGTATGAATCTTAGGTTGATAGAATGTTGGCTTACTCAAGAAAGTTTTGCTCTAGCTGGTTTGGATCTGTCAATGGAGAGTCGGCCTGCGGACTGAAAGGTCCCAGGATCGATTCCGGCCAAGGGCATGTTGTGGGCACATCCCCAATAGGCGGTGTGCAGGAGGCAGCTGATCGATGTTTTTCTCTTCCTGATGTTTTTAGCTCTCTATCCCTCTCCCTTCCTCTCTGTAAAAATTAAATAAAATATATTTTGAAAAAAAGTTTTTATAAGGATTAATTCAAGCCATCAGGAGAATTAAAACTAATTCTAACTAAAGGCTCATTAAGTTAAATAGATAATAAGGATTTTAAGAGCATCTGGATTAGTAAGTTGATACTGGTAGCTGCCAATCCTGGAGTAAGCCACCTTTAAAGGAATCTGTGGACCACTATGATTCACATCTTCAAAAGTTTGCCATAGCAGACAATTAGGTGTATCAGAACAGCCTTTATGACTTTCTCTCTGACAGTTGGGGCCATGCTAGGCAGCTACTAGACAGTCCCGGGCCAACATTGCCATCTGGTGTTTAACTTAGGGAAGTGGCAGCTTCTGGTAGGTAACAGAAGGAAATTATCAAATTCAAAAGTATCTCAAGGCACTTTCCCCCTCTCTTTTCCACTCTAACCCATCACCCTCTTGCTAGAGAGCATGCACATGCTCTCCTCTTCATAGCCTAATGCACTTCAAGTTAAATTTACCCACTTTTTCTAGTCTCTCATGCACACAAATATCATTTATACTTATTTTCCTTCTCATTTGTCTTCCAACTGCTTGCTCACTAATGTTGAGAAATCTGTCTCTTTACATTTCCTGAGTACCCCTTTTCTTTAAAGGATAACATTAATTATGACTCTTTGCCTGGGGTAGGAAGTATAATCCCGTCTGGCTCAAAACAAGCCACAATATTGACATAAAAATAGATCAGGAGAGGTTTCGAGCAGAGAGGGAGAGAGACATGGAAACATCAATGATGAGAGAGAATCATTAATCAGCTACCTCCTGCATACTCCCCACCGGGGATCGAGCCTGCAACCCAAGCATGTGCCCCCGGCTGGAATCGAACCTGGGACGCTCCAGTCCACAGTTTAGCACTCTATCCACTGAGCTAAACCAGCCAGGGCCATTCTCTCCTTGAGAAGATTGGTCTCTATAGTCTCCAGCTGTATACTCAGAAGCACTCACAGGCAGGCATCTGATTATGTGCTGATGCAGATATGTGCTTCCTGGTCTAAAGTATCAGATCCTTCAGGACAGGGCCTTGATTAGAGTGTAAGCATGGGTTTTGCTTATGAGCATGACACAGACATCTAAATATCTGATAGAATATATCCTTCCTCGTCAAGCCTGTTCTTTGCAAAAGTCAATTTATAGGTGCAATTAATATAACTTAGTTGTTATGTGAAAAATAATATCAGTACAATGAAAGAACAGTAAGATAAATTAAGCAGCCTTTTGAAAAACAGCGGAGTAATATATTTTTTCTGGATTATAGAATTAAAAAATGTAACATAGACTCATGCTATTTGGAGTACAATTTAAATTCTTATTTATTCCTGTTGAGCGAATATTGTTACAATGACCCTCAGTAAATGCTTCCCCGGAGTCAGTCAGCTGTGCAGGGTGAGCAATTTGCTTATAATGATTGTTTTCTCACTTTATACAGCTTCCTCCAGCGTTGCACCACAATTTGAAAAGAAGGGTTATAGAGAGATTCAAGAAATCCCTCTTCAGCCAGCAGAGTAACCCTTGTAATTTGAAATCTGAAATTAAAAAGGTATGGTATTCTACATTTAGGAACTCTTCTTTGGCTAAGAAAATCACATCCTTCGAGTTAAATTTCCTACCTCCTTCGCCCGCTACTCTCTCCTCTATTAAAGGGTGCTATTATTTTCTTAGTCCATTCAGGCTGCTGTAACAAAAATACCATAAACCAAGGAGCTTATGAACAACAGAGATTTGTCGCCCACAGTTCTGGAAGCTGGAAGTTCAAGATCAGGGTGCCAGCATGAGGACCCTCTTCTAGGTTGTAGACTGTCTGCTTCTCATTGCATCCACACCGAGGAGACAGGAGAGCTAACCTAGGCCCCTGTTTTAAATGGCATTTAAAATAAATAAATAAATAAATAAATAAATAAATAAATAAATAAATAAGAGCACTTATACAAGGATTCCATCCTCTGACCTAATTACCTCTCAAGGGTCCCACCTTGTAATACAAGCACCGTGGGGATTGGCTTCAACATATGAATTTGGGGGGACACACATTCAGATTGCTTAAGACACTAAGTTAGGAACATGTCTTTGCTTCTCATTTTTTCATCTTTATGTCTGAAATCACTATTCTCAGAATAGCAGAAAGTTCTTTCCATATTATTGCATGTTTTCCTAAGACTAAATATTAGTAAATATTTTTACTCTAAATACACTTTAATCTTGTTTTAGAGAACTCTATCCCATTTTTTTTTTATTAGAATGTTCTTCAACAAGTCCCTACATTGAGCGTTGCCAGTCTGAGCAAGTCATTTAACCATCTCAACCATGATTTTTATCACCTCTGAGAACCTTACAAATAGACTGAACTCATTGTAAGGTTCTTTCCATCTTGACATTCTGCCACCTCCTAGACTTCAGGTGCCAGTAAATATTCCTATGCATACATACAGAAACTAAATCACAACAAGGTCAAGTCAACTAGACGGGAAGAAAATTGTTTGTTTCTGTTTAACAACATGGTGACAGGAAATCCCTTTGTCCTGCTCACTAGCATTTTAATACAGGCAGGAAAGTGGTCATAAGCTCCCACACCTGTCCCTGAAAGACCCAAGGCCTGGGCAGTTTGGGTTCACTGGGTACAGATCCTTGGTCCCACTCCAATTTCATCTAACTTTTAAAAGTTTCATCAGATACTTAAACGTTGGCACCATCATGCTCCTAATGATATTTTTTAAGGTTTCTTTTTTCCTTCAGCGTCTCCAATCTTAGACATAAACGTGCTCATTATTCAGGCAGGACGATAGGCTCTTTGATAAGAAATTCAGACAGTGTATATTGGCTTTGTTACCTTACATCAGTGGTGGCTACACATACACACACACAGGAGCTGAGAAAAAAAAAAAAGGCACAGCAGCAAGTAAACAAAGCCTAAAGCCCACCTCACCGGAGATCAGAGAGCCACGTTTCTTCCTTGGGCTGCGTTGGCAAATAGGGCCAAGCAACAAAGCCAGTGGGGAGATCAAAACAGAAGTGAGGGAGACCGCGGATCAATATTTATTTTAACATATTTCTATATCATCTCACTCAGAGCAATAAATAGATTTTAAAGAGACAGAAGCTCCAGTCTCCCAGGGAAAGATGAAAAGATGGTTAGATCCTTATTAAAATGATATTGAGAATAACCCTGGTTGTACACAAAAATTCATTAGAACAGAACTCCCAGCTTTAGGAGATGAAAGTGCCAGGCACGGACGGTCTGATGCACAAAGGTGGCGCGGCTCTTCCCCTGAAGTAATTTTCCATCCGTGCGTGTCTTCAAAGCAAATCATTTTCTCTTTGATTACTTAGGTTTTCACTTTTGATCCCTTCCCTGCTCTTTTCTCTCCTCATAGAAGCGAGACTTCCTTTCGTTAAATTGCACCCCAACCTTCTCCGCCTGCTTCTGTATTATGGCGGCATCTCTCTTTAGGGCACCTGCCTTCTGTCCTGGGTCTGGGGCGGTAGAAGCCGGGATGGATGGGTGGCGGCAGGTGTTCAGGGAGCATGGGTGAGGGGACCCAAAGGGGCATCGAGTCATCTTTCATTTCAACGTGGTTAAGAGGCAGATTAAATTCTCCTATGCAGAGAGCTCCGGTCCCCTCCTCTGCTAGGAGCTTGTGGGGGTTCATACGCTATGGTGTCTACCCTACTGATCCGTCCGTCAGTGCTGCCCTTTCCTGGCCCCTGCCACATTGCACTTCTTTTCCTGATTTTGATCACCATCAGTCAGTTTTGCCTGATGGTGAAAATATATGTCAGTGAAGTCAGATACTGTGTATTATTTTGAGTCTGGTTCTTTTGCTCAGCCCATTTGCTGTGGGTGTCCAGAGTCTGTTCTTTCTCATTGCTTTAAGTCCATTGGGTGAGCATACCACAACACAGCATCTCTATTTTCCCGCTACCAGGGAACATTAGGGGCGTTTATAGTTTAGGGTTATTGTGAGCAAAAGTGCTATGAACATTCTTATACATTTCTGTTGATGGACAGACATACTCATTTCTTTTGTGTAGCTATCTAAGAGTGGGATTGCTGAGTCACAGGGGAGGCATATATTGTTTAAGTTTAATATATACTGCCAAACAGTTTTCCTAAGTGATTGAACATGATGTATTTTATTTTATGGGTTTTTTGTTGTTGTTAAATTCTCACCTGAGGATATTTTTCCATTGATTTTTTTTAAAAGAGAGTGGAAAGGGAAGGGAGATATATATATATAAAGAGAGAAACATCAATGTAAGAGAGACAAATCAATTGGTTGCTTCCCTCAGGTACCCTGACTTGGTCCAGCAAACTTAGGGATGTGCTCTTGACTGGAATTGAACCCTGGACTCTTCAGTCCACCACCCGATGCTCTATCCAGCGAGCCAAACTGGCTGGAGCACTATGATGTATTTTAATTCATTAACAGAGTATGTGACTCCCAGGTCACCACGAATACATGGTCCAAATTGTGCCATATGCTTATTAATATGAGTCAACATTTTAACAGTATATTATGTTAGCACAGGCACTAAACCTTGGCCAATCCACATGCTGGTTGGAATTAAAGGTGAAAGAAGGATACAAAATGTTGATAGTCAAAAATTTTATTAAAAATTTCAGCTGCAGAGAAGAGCATTAAGCAATTGCAACTTCAATAAATTCTGTCATTTGGTGAATTACTCTTTCCTTTAGAGTGCTGGGAATCAATGGGTGGAAATTAAAATTAATTAAGTTCTTCATGAAAATGTATTAAGAAATGTGTTTGCTTTGGTAGAAGAAGAAGGCGTTGTTCAAAGCAGATACATGAGAAAGGTTGGTGATTTGGGCTAAACATATTGTTCTGTTGAATAATTGAAGTTCATTCCACCTACGCATGATTAAAAAAACAACAAAACACCACATTTTGATGTCCCAATCCGTGACATTATTTTTCTATCTATTTTTTATTTTGCTCTCATAAAGCTATAAAGTGTAGAATTGTGTTTTTTTTTTCTTTTCATGTGACCAGGGAATTATCGAACTTGTTCTCCGTGTAACTTAGCTGTTTCTGATTTATACGTTATTTTGGAAGGAAGAAGATGTGTGTTTATCTATTTACAAGGGATTGAAATGCACAGAGCACTAAATTTCCTGTGCCGACGCAGGGAAATGGAAAAGCTCACAGAGAGGCCTCCTGCCATTTGCTTCTGAGTGTAAAAGATGATGTGGTTTTGCTTTTTCTGTTCCAGTTATCTCAGGGATCTCCAGAACCGATCGAGCCCAACTTTTTCACCGCAGATTATCATTTATTACATCACTCAGCCGGTGGAAACAGTCTGTCCCCAAACGAACCAGCAGGTAATGGTCTCCAGCATGGGAAATCGGATGCTCACAGAGAAATAGGGCTTTTGGAGTGAGAGCTACCTTTAAAGATTATAATCTTTAATTTAAAAGAAAAATAGAGCTTATTTTGATTGTCTGGGGAAGAAGTTCCAAGGGATATGGAAGGAATCTAGAAATTCTCTCAGATGTACCTCCCCTGGTTGTGGCAGCTTCTTGATCATTTATTAATACCATAAACAAACAGAATCCATGTGGGTGAATTCTATTTCCTTTTATTTCTTCTTGCTTATCTGGTGATGACAAATCAAGTGCCCAAGGCATCCAGGGAGATAAAAAGCAGAAATGAAGAGTTTGAATATTTAAAATGGAGAAAATGTGAAACTTATATGAAGGATCCACATCCGACATACTTATTTTTTTTCTTCTTTTGGCACAAACCTTACATGGAGCCGCTATATATAGCATAGGGACGAAAGGTACAGATTGTTACAGGTTCTAGACATTGATGCCTAGATTTACAACTTGGCTCATCCATTTAGTAGCTGATCTCGAGCAAGTTATTTGACCTTTCTGCATCCAGTTGCCTCGCCTATAAAATGGGGATAAAAATGGTACCCCGTATCACAGAGTTAAAGGGAGGATCTGTGTAAACTTGGAAAAGTGCATGACCGTCAGTAAAGGCACAGCAAATGATACATTTTTTGTAACATTGAACTCTCAGAAGTTTTCAAGCTACTTGAGGTTTCAGAATTCCTCCATTGTTTTTGAGTCCCTGTAAACTATAGTTACATCACTCAGTGGAAGGGATTGATGTCAAGTTTATGGTAAAATGAAGACTTGTCGTCTCAGCCTAGACAAACACTCACTTTGGTTGTATTTTTGTGGTTGCCCAATATAAGCAACTTATTTCACATATTAACTATTAAATTTTCCCTAAGTCTTAGAGTCCTGGGATAAAGCAGGACTGGGATAAATTCTGCCAAAAGACCTGACCCTTTCCTACGGCTGCCTAGACGGAAATAAAATGTATACATTTAATGCCAAAACGCAATACTTGTTTTGATGTTTACACTCTGACGCCTCCCAAAGTAACACCAACCAGCTTCCACGCAAATCAATCAACACTGCTTATGGGGATGCCCTGGGGCTCCCCTGCCATGTAGGCAGAATTTCACGTGAAATAGATCCCGAGAAATCCACAAGGCAAAGAGAAACTGTTGGCTAAAGTCATTTGCTTGTGAAAGCATCGCCCAGGTAGGTGAGTCAGTCTGCGGACGAGCCTTCTGACAGTAGCAGCTCTGTGAACGGAAGAGACTGGCGGAAGAGGCTCTCTGGCCTGAGAGCGAGGGGACAGATTGTACCAGGACAGCTGAACACCCCACCCCAGAGAAGACCAGGAATGTCCCTGTCACAGCAGGCTGGGCCAAAGCAAAGACGGCAGACCCTGTGGGCTTTAAAAGCAAGCTCCCTTATACCTCTCATGCTCATACCTCCCCTTGACCTTCAACCCACTTTTTTTTCCTTCTCTCTCCAACTGGCAGGGGAGCCCCAGGGCATCTACATAAGTCAGTGTTGATTGATTTGAGTGGAAGCTGGTTGGTGTTACTTTGGGTGGCCTCAGAGTGGCTTACGGTGTCAACATCAAAACAAGTCTTGCGTTTTGGCATTAAATGTATACCTTTTATTTCCGTCTAGGCAGCCGTAGGAAAGGGTCAGGTCTTTTGTTGTCTTTTACTGTCTATTTCTGCTTCCTTCTAAAAATTTATCTTCTTTTTCTTTTTTAATATATTTTGTTGATTTTTCACAGAGAGGAAGGGAGAGGGACAGAAAGTCAGAAACATCGATGAGAGAGAGACATTGATCAGCCGCCTCCCGAACACCCCACACTGGAGATGTGCCCGCAAGCAAGGAACATGCCCCTGATCGGAATCGAACCCGGGACTCCCCAGTCCACAGGCCGACGCTCTATCCACTGAGCCAAACCGGTCTCGGCAAAATTTATCTTCTTTTTAGCACAAATCTTTTCTCTACTTTGTGGACTAGGAAGAGTTTAATGATCAGAACATTCACCCATCAGGTAGTTGCTGTTTGGAATCCTCTCTCTCTCTCTCTCTCTCTCTCTCTCTCTCTCTCTCGCTCTCTCTCTCTTTCTCTCTCTCTCCTCTCTCTCTCTCTCAATGGAGGAATACCCTAAATCACTGTGTATTATTTTGTGATGGTTACCTCAAAAGCACCTATGTATTAAAGGAAGGTATTAAAGGAAGAGAAAGAAAAAGTTTGACTGTTCGAAGCCAAGACTATTTGGAATGTTTGTAAGTACTCATCTTCATCATTAAAAAACTGACCTGATCTCCCTGCAGTTGAGTCATAACTTACAATCAAGTCTCACTAAGAAAATGTGAACCAAATGTCAGACTTTCCATCATTTATTTCAGGCCTCCCCACCAGCTGTGACTTGGAGGAGGGAATAACGTATGAGCAGATGCAGGTGAGCTTTCGGCAGTACCTATGGATGATTTTATTTAGCTTGTAACTCAATGCTAACCGGATTTTTTTCCCCCAACTTTAGACTGTGATTGAAGAAGTCCTAGAGGAAAGTGGTTATTACAATTTTACTTCTAACAGGTGAGCTCTAGAGTTTGCTTTCCAATTTGAAATATCATTTGAGATCAGTGGATATTAGATCTGGTTTCTCTCTATTTGATTCCAGACAGCTTTTATCCAACTTTTATTTTAAACACTTTTATAAAGTATCTCGTCTCAGACTAGATACACCATTGATAGAATATATGTTGCTCATCTTTTGTACAGATGCAGTATTGTTGAAAAGAAAGGGTGACCACTTAGTAGTAATTTACTCCCATAAAAATGTGAACACAGTAAAATGGAAAATCATTTTTAGATTTTTTTAAAAAAAATTAAGCAGTTGCTTGCTCCATTCATTTGAGCTGTAATCTCAGATTTTTATCCCTGAAATCTACCCATTGCTTCTATAGGGTGCAAGAGGAAAAACGCAGCAAAACCATCACTTCTGGTCACTTTATGTTTGTGAGAGAGGGACTTGTGATGTGTTGACATTTGAGTTCCCTATTCAGGGGCTGTATAGTATCTTCCACTATAACCATTATTGATGCTCTAAAAATATACTCTATTTTATCAATTTAGTTCAGTTCTGGATTCCTGCAGTTTTACTGTTGGACACGGTGTTGGGCACCAAGATTTGAGTACAATTAGTTTATTTAAGAGGCAATTCCAGGAAGCACTGGTCGGGGAAGAGATCATTCAAGAGGTTTCATTTCCATGCAAGTCACCATCGCAGATGACTGGAGCTTGATCCCACCTGGGAATCTGAGAGCCTATGTAGAAGATGGGCCTCCCTATTCCTCCAGTTCCATCAGTCATTGTCTGAGGCCTTTCCCCAGGGGATGCTGGCTACCTGGCCTTTCTGGCTTTCTGGAAAGTGAACCAAGCCTATTCCAGAGGCCAGAGAAACTCTCAAAGAAAAGAACTGCAGATGCTGGCTGTTGTAATCAGGCCACATGCCTCAAAGTGGTAAGGGTGAAGGAATATGAGCATTGACAGTGTCGACTACACACAAGTTGTCTCTTGATTTTCCCACACAGAATATGCATAGATAGTAAGCAGCCACATACACATTATATGTGGCTAAAAGTAGCTGTAGGAAGCACAGTCTTATGGAGTTTGTTTTCCCAAAGTGGCCTTTATTAGGAACTGCCTTCCTTTCTAACTAGAGAAACTTATCTTGTGACATGATTGAAATTATTCAAGAAGTTTTCCCCAAAGAATGCTACTAGTAGCCATGACGAGAGAAAGAGGGCCCAAGAACATCCTGTGAAGGTCATTAGACAGAAATTAGATTCTTTGTGTGGTTAGTTCAGTTTCCAACATTGTTTTTTCTTCTATTTCACGAGTTGTTCTTATGAATCACACATGAAATTATTCAACTACTCGTTCTTTTGGTGTGGTTATATATTTCCAAAATACCACCTTCATAAATATAGTTCTGTTTTGATTTGTAACAGAAATGATGAGTAATTCTCATTTTCCAAGGATATATTCTTAATAGAAATCACCATGTTCATGACTAGCCTTCCACCATTCCTGGAGAGATTTAATTTTTCACTGTCTACTCCTGGACTGGGAACACTCAGCCTTCCATGGATAGATAGTGTGAATGTCTCTGTTCTTGACTCTTAGCATCTCATTTCAAGTGCTTCGTCTTAAGTGGGGGCAAAAGGAATATTTGTCAGTTTTTAATCTGTATCTTCTCAGAGACTCAGGATCATGCGCAATAACTGTCTTTATATTTTGCAGAAAAATCAACTAAATATTAATGGGAAAAAAAAGGTTTTTAAGGAACTTAGAGAAATTTTTATAAGAGCTAATTTTCCTTTAAAAAAAAAACAATTTCAGCCCTAATTTGAAAAATTTGCTTATGTTTTTCAGTTCTACTATCACATTTAAAAAATAAAATCAAACATTACTTCTATTTCCAAAGACATATTCTCGTATTAAAAGACATTGCAAATCCTCTTATTATGATAAACAGATAAGATGTTTAATAACAAAGGCAAAAAATTATTCACATTTGTATTCAGAATTGTGAATAGAATAGGAAGATATGATTTAAGTGATCAAGTTTAAGCAACATAGGCTAGATATGACATATTCTTAAAAATGCTTTAAATGAAAATGATTCACCCACGTATAAATCCATATAACCACAACACTCCCTTTTCTGCTTCTACTAGCAATGATAGAATATATCTTGGGAGAAAGACTCTACAGTTGACTAGCAAAAATAACCCTTGGTTTTGCTTAAAGCCATCACTTGTTTACTGGTGTTCCAAATTAATTCCCAAGAAATAATTTAAGCCGTACTTAGAAGAAGCCAATATTTTAGAAGCTGGAAATACACATAATTTCATATACAAATCAAATCAGCTGTGACAGTAATTGACAGTTAATGGGGGAAAGGGAGCAATGGATTTCTTTTTTTATAATCAAAAGATAATGTTAAATATCACAGAACATGTATAGGCATTTAGATTCAGTAGATTGTATTTTCCCAAATACCTCTCAGAGAAAAACTAATATTATCAGAGATATTAATAGATGTTCCCTGAAAAATAAAGTTTCATGACCAAATATATTTGGGAAACTCTGAATATACAATTTTCCATTTGTGAAGAATGTCGACACACATACCATATTAAAGATTCTGAGATGGACTGTAGGAAAGAAATCTGTTAACTTTGTTTAGCCCAGTAATTCCTCAGCTTTTACTGGGAATGCAAGTTGAGAAAAATTGCCCTAGCAATATGATTTGAAATGGAAAACATTGTTTTAACTCCTCTGCCAGTGTCTACTCAGATCTGCTATTGTTCTCATTCTCATCATCATCACAAGATGTTATCAAATTACCATGCACAGAGAATTATATTCCATATTTTCTGGCATATAAAACGACTTTTTAACCCAGGAAAATCTTCTTAAAAGTCAGGGTTGTCTTATAGGGCGAGTATATCCCAAACACTTTATTTTAACTGGAAAAGTTGGGGGTCGTCTTATACGCCAAGTCAGCTTATACGCCTGAAAATACGGTACCTAATTTCTGTTTACAGTTTAAGACTGCCAGTTCAAATTTATACACACATCTACAAAGCATCAAGATAGCAACTAACACATTAAGTCAAGAGATGACACCTTTTCAGGTTAGATTAAAGACTTTGTTTAGGGAGAGAGAGATGCCACTGGCATCTAGCTGTTGGCTATCTTTTGGGAAGATTTCTAGACCTATTTAAATAATGAGGATAGTGCTGGGGCAGTTGGTAGAAAGAATCTCTCTGGCACAAAATGCTGCTTTAGTTTTAAAAAAAAATGGTAACAGAAACAGAAATAGCAGCAAGAAACCATAACCAAATAGGGGATTCTTCATTTCTGGTCTTCTGGGAAGGTGGGGGCTGGGGCGAGGCCTGAGTTGAGAGGAAGAAAGCAGGGTAAAGAAAATGAAACAAGGTCAAAACAAACTTGGCCAGCCCAAAGCAGATAATTTCTAGGGTTATATGATTAATCATATTTGACACATAAACATTTAACTTTCTTACCAGAAAGATACAGCCTAGCTTCCCTTAATGTTCTCGTTGTTGTGAGAATAAAACTGCATTCTATGAGCAAATAGATGACAGACATATACTTAAAGGTAACATTAATATTTTATTTTGTAATGATGAAACATGTGTTGAGAAATAGGGAGATGCAAGATAAAAAGAAGTCTTCATTGAATCAACTTGCATTGCTCTCCTCCCCTCATTAACTGGTGAATATATAAAATAAATAGTTGCCAAAACCGGTTTGACTCAGTAGATAGAGCATCAGCCTGTGGACTGAAAGGTCCCAGGTTTGATTCCGGTCAAGGGCACATCCCCAGTAACTCTCTATCCCTCTTCCTTCATCTCTGTAAAAAATCAATAAAATGTATTTTAAAAAATAGCCTGGAATATTTAATAAATAAATAAATAAAATAATTAATGTGCATAGGCATTTAAATGTACAAGCTACTTTGAATAGGTGTTTATTTTTCCACTATACAAGGTTATCAGTTCCTGCTGATTTCATAATTTGACAGAGACACTGTGATGGCCCTGAACATCAGTAAAAGGCTGCTTTCTAAAAATCTCCTCATTGTATTATCATTTAGAACCGCTTTTTTTTTACTTGTTGTGACTTACTTACTTATACACCTGAGCAACTGCTCTGGAAATGGAATGTGAAAGCTAAAATATTCGTGGTTCTATAGAACTCTTTCCACTTCTGAATCTCCTAGGTATCACTCCTACCCCTGGGGGACCAAGAACCACCCAACCAAAAGATGAAAATGCTGCACTTTGAATGAGCTTGGTTCTCCCAGTGAAGTTCAAGTTTGGGACTTCGGCCACCACTGCAAGGTGCCTGAGGACTGGGTGCTGTTAGAAGAGTGCGGAGGAGAAAAGACCACGATGCCATGGCGCCGGCAGGCCCTCTCTCTGGAGGTCCGGTGCTAGGCTCTGTGAGGCCTGCAGTGTGTGGAGGCTCAATTCCCGGGATGCATTGCACATGGGATGAATTCCCGGGATGCATTGCACTTGGGATGACAGGGCTCCCAGTGTGCTCCTGGCGGAAGATGCTGCAAATTCACCTGCGGGAAGAAAATCCCCTCCTCACAGAACTTTCCTCCAAGTTAGAAAAAATGAACACCTTGTCATATTTTTCAAAGAGATATTTTATACTTAGAATTGCTAAATTCGGAAACATCTAGCCTTCCATGTATACAAAATAGTTTTTAGATAAAGAAAATTGTAGGACTGGAAATAACAACATATTGGGTGATTCACTGTATCTCCCATTTTTTAATCTTAAAAGATATTTAAAATGTGATTGATTTTTTTTGTTTGTTTGCTTTAACAAAAGGATTGGTTCTCTCTTAACCACTGGGTGCTAGTGGTCTTGAACCCGGATGCAGTGTAGACAGTATTGTAACCTTGCACAGCCTCTGGGAATAACAATCAAATAGTCATATTTAAGTTAGAGTAATAGAATATATGGATGTACAGTGGGTATATGTACATATGAGTAGGGGCAGAGGGGTTTTGGATTAGGCTAATGCTTTGCTGCTAATCAAACTTATAGTGTTTTTAGAGCACTTTCAAGAGTTCATAGAATCTATGAGAGAGATGCAATATTCCTTGTTCTAAGTCTCCTCCTTACTAAAATTATATTGTTATAAAATTTTTATTGTTGAAAATTTGAAATGAAAAGAGGTTATATAATAAAATCGAAGTTCCTTGATTCATTGAGATGTCCCTTAAAAAGAGAAATCAGAATACCAAACAGTGTCTCATTCCTATATAGAAAGAATTTACGATGGAAACTTTCTAGATTTTTATTAGGCTAAAATATCTTCAATTGGCTTTTTACAACTTCTGTAATGTCAAGAAATGCCCTTATTGTCAAATCATATTGCACTTCTAACTTTTTAAAGAATATTTTAATGCTATATAATTAGTAACTGAAATTGGGCTTTTTGTTTATTTTCACTGAGTTCTGTTATCTTTATTTACATTGGTATATTTTTAGCACTATTGAATAGAATTTAGTTCAATATATTTACAGTGGTTAAAACATTAACCTTTTGTATAGAATGGGAAAATATTTTAATGTGAATCCATCTTTTTTTTTACAATTAGCATGTATAATACTTAAATGACATCCAAATTCCCTTTAGCAAATGCCTTTGAAGGCTATCAATGAATCTTTGTCTTTAAGCCAAAGTAATAACAAACACAGTGCAATTTATAGATTCACATCTAATTTAAAATCATAGATACAAATAGAGTAATGACAAATTTTATTTTCAGCTTTTAAACCAATTCCATCAAAATGTGAAATTTATACATGAAATCAAAATGCTGTGGTTTTGTTGATTTAAACCAAGCAAAATTTTATTTCTATTCCATTTAATTTGAACCTGAGCTATTACTTTTTATGTGTGTGGTTTTTTTTAAATATATGGAATGGGCACAGTTTCTCATTGTATAGGAGGCATAGGCCTAGAGGGGCAGTACTTAAAAATAAACCAAGCCATGTGGTGAACGTTTGAACAATAAAGTTCTCTATCAAATGACAATAGATAGCAAAGAATAGTCTTCAGAGGTCACACGTTGGTTAGAGAAGAGACATGTTTTTTTTATTTTTATTGTGTTACATGTATACATATCTCCCCATTGCCCCCCTCCCTCCCAGGCATACCCCAACCCCGCAGTGTCTATGTTCATTGATTATGCTTATATGCATGGATACAAGTCCTTTGATTGATCTCTCATCTACCCCACCTCTCCTTAATCTTCCTGCTATAATTTGACAGTCTGTTTGATGCTTTACTGCCTCTGTATCTATCCTTTTGTTCATCAGTTTACAAATGAGTGAGATCATATGGGGCTTCTCCTTCATTGACTGGCTTATTTCACTAAGCATAAGGCTATCCAGTTCCATCCAGGTTGCTGCAAATGATAAGAATTCCTTCTTTTTAATGGCAGCATAAAATTCCATTGTGTAGATGTACCACAGTTTTCTGATCCACTCATCTGCTGACGGGCACCTAGGCTGTTTCCAAATTGTAGCTATTGTAAATTGTGCTGCTATGAACATAGAGGTGCATAAATCCTTTCTGATTGGTATAAGAGACATGTTTTGAAATTGATCTTTAATGCATGCAATCAATCTCATTAATGAACTGAGCAGAAGATTTCTGTCTCTCACTTCCAGACCAGAACGACATGGATTATTAGGAGCCAGTAAAAAAAAAAAAAGCATGTCTTTTTCAGCAGCAGCTTCAGGCCCATCACTGATAAGTGGATTCTTTTGCCAAAATAATGCACGTGTGCAGTCTGAATCCCTCCCTTTAATTACGAGTTACTGAGTCAACATTCTCCCAGGCTAGAACCAGCCTTTAAGAGGGAGTTCGGGCCTGGTAAAGGAACCACTTTGTGCACGGAGGCACATCCCAACTGTGAAGTTAACTTTCAAAAGCCTTGACTTTCAAATACCAAGCCCCGCTCCCCCTTACAAGAAAACAAGAAGGATCATTTTTTTTTTTGACGATCTGAACTGTCTTCTAGTGCAAAGAAATTGTTACTTGAACTTAAGAGACCTCATCCTCTTTTCTTGATTGCATTTCCAGAGTTTCTTTTGTACAAGTTTTAATTATGTGTTGTGTAATGAAATCCCTGTTAATCTATCTCGTGCTCAGTCACTGAATATTTGTCTGGGACAGAATATGAGTTAGTCTTTTCAGATCACCTTTGTGGCATAGATACTTCAGGGAATTATGTTATGATCCACCAGCTCTATCTGAATATGTATATTTGAAACCTTAGTTTTCTCCTCCTCCTCCTCCTCCTCCTCCTCCTCCTCCTCCTCCTCCTCCTTCTAAAAATAAATGTTCCTTCTCAGGGCAGGGACTGCAGCAGGCCTATGAGCTTTCTGGTTGTTAACCTTGTCTCCTTCCAGTTGTATTTCATTGGCAATCTTCAGGACATAGTAATATGCACACTAGACCCAGTGCTCACGGAGGAATTTCAGAAATCTAGAGAAATGTGGATGCTGGTGAGGCAGTGGTCAGTGTGGACAATCTGCTTCGGCATTCTAAAGCGGAACCTCATTAGCAAACACTGTTATAATGTTTACCCAAATGGTGGAACTGACTAGGAGTTAGTGTCTTCCTAGAGGTACCATCTACATGACTTAATAAATACCATAAATTTTGATGAGCACAAACAAATAAAGGACTGCTTAATTATGTGCAGTTGCAGCAATGTCCTTAATGATCACTCCTATGTAAGACATGTGAAGGCGATGATATTGTTTAGGCAACTCTGTCAGTATTAACATGCCTAGAATCCACATCCTTTCTTTGATTTGCTAAATTGCGAAATATATTTACGGCCATTCCTTTGTTCGGAATGGCAAGGAACTGAGTACAATCGATATGCTTTAGAAGTAGATCCCGCTTCTACTTGAAAGCAGGAAACGCTTCTTTATAAGCTGCTTTTATTGTTTACCTTTCACTTTTCTGATGTTGTGTATTCATAGCACAGGAATCAACTGGAGAGGCAAGCAATGCAGCCGCAGAGGGTGCTGGGTGCTTTCAGAGACTGACCTTGACTTGGGGTAAAATTCTGTCCAAACATGCAGTGCTTCATGTTTAGCAACTAAATGTTATGATAAGTGTATTCCATATCTTCATAATACCTTTCAGATTGCACACATTGGTGGAAGTGGGCATCATCTTCTATATCTTTTCAGTTGAAATGTGCTGCTATCTGTATACTTAACCTTGAATGCTGTTTTTCATGTTGATGGGAAGACTCGAACATCTCAGGGAAAGAACTTTGTGATAAAAAGATTCTTGTGTGTGTCATTATAGTCAACTTGCATATTGTAATTATGATTATTATAGTTGATTACATTCCTGCCATGGTGTGGCTTTGAGGTTTGCAAGAGGAACAGGAAAGAGTTTATAATTTTGATGGGATGGATGTTGCCAGTTTACACAGGCTCTGGGTCAATGCACAATAGTTGTTTTTGAAAATGGAGATCACACACCCTGAAACGATAGCAGCATTCTTGTTAATGTGACGTATGTTAGAGTTTTAACTATGTATATGCAGTGATTAATAATATACAAAGATTTATTGCTTTTATCCTATAGGTAAATGAACTCTATATTCTCAATTGAAAACTAAAAATTACTCCTCTGAACATGACAAATTGTATTTTTTCATGTTATATTAAGAAGCTCTGCCTTGTTCCCAGAAACTGCATTTAGGAGTAGCAAATGTGTGTTATAGCAAATGTGTGACTTTTTAACTGCTGTCCTTTGGAACTAGCCTACCTTCGTTTTCCTCCGAACAAAGTTTTGTCTTTATAGAAAAATCAGTCATTTTGACAGCTCACCCACAAGTCTGGGTCGATACTCAGAATTGATCTGATGAGCTCACACATGAAAAATTAGCTGCAGTTTTTGCAATCATATGGCAGACTGGTCTCATATAACAGGTAGAGAGGGGTTTGGACGAAGTAACAAACCTAGAGGATCACGTGCTTTAACCCCTTAGCACCTTTCAGTCAGACTGTGAAAGTCACTTTCAGAATGATATTCTTAACCCAGGAGTCAGTTCCGCATGTCAAGCACCACTTGAGTCAGGATTCTGAAAGGCAGCAGAGGCTTGTCAATGATGGTTGAACTTGCTTTCCTTGCCCTCCACGTTCTCTGTGTCTGCCTCCTACGTCGGTGACTTGTGGAGGGAACACGGCTGGTTTGGGGATAGCTCATGTCAGGAATGATATCTGAAGTGTTTGTAATCCCAACGTTACCTTGAGGGAGATGAGTACATGTGAGTTCTCGGGAGTGAAATCCCAGCTTGTCCAAGATGAAAGATGGAGCTCTCACGGACATGGGATGGTCCCCAAATAAACACTATTCTGAGAAGGTGGAGTCCATGTAGAAGGCAAGTAGTTCCCCAGCGCCTGACATTGCCCTACAGGCTCCTCACAGGTGGTGAGCAGTTGGCCAGGAACCAGGTAACTCCATGCACTTGACTGACTCATGTCACCCCCAGAGTGCAGTGTCATTGGACTGTGGTTTCTGAGCTCTCACCAGTCAGGTGACCCTCAGAGTGGCCTCCTGAGGCTCCCAGTAACTTGATCAAATCCCTAGGACAGGTCCCTGTGAAGCAGGAAACACCTCAAAGAAGTACTCTGTCTGCTACCAAGTGAATGCAGCTCTGCCTCTGAGGCCCATGGTTTCTCCCCTGTCTTTCCTCTGTGGCCTCAGGCCCGTTTCCTCCGAGAATGCACATCCTATAAGAAATATACGTGGAATTTAGGTAAGTGCAGGCAGCTTGGAATGTGCCGACACTTAGCTAGATTAGATAAACATCTGAAGGTGTTTTAAGAAAATCACACACTTGACTCATGGAGAGATCCCATCATTTCGCTCTTCCAAGATGGAAACAAACCCAGTTAAAGGGAAAATCCTCTGCGGGCATTTTGTTGACAGGCATTTAGTGAACCGAACGGAATGAGAATGCTTCCTGAGTTTCGTTGTTCTCAGCGGTGAGTTCGTCAGGATGGACAGGAACAGAGCGCTCTGAAAAGGCCTGGTCCCGCATTGCTCAGGGTTTCTATTTTCTGGGTGGCCGGGTGCGAGACAAAGGCCTGGGCCCACAGGACAGAAAAGTACTGCCGATTTGCACTCCTCACCTCAGCCTCTCAGAGGGCACCTCCTTCTATTCCAGCCCCATTCCTCCCCCCAGAACAGACTGTTTCTGGGTGTCCTGCTGGGGTCCCTGGTTTTTTGAGACGTTGGCAGCTCTGTGACCATGTGTGATGGGGAAGGCAGGGGATGGTGGGCCTCCCAACCCCCTGCACATGGTCCTGTCTTCCCCAAACCTCCCCAAACCTTCCTGTGTGAGCACATGGAGCCTGAGCTGCTGATGACCTTGACGCCTCGGAAGTGATGGAAAATGAAACGACTCTATAAAGGATTTATATAAAAATGCAAGCAGCCTCTATTGTTGCTATCGCCTTAGACATGCTCTGGAAAATGCTAAAGAAAATTAAAAATGTATTTTCAACCTACTGGAAAATTTTTCTTTTATCAGGCGTTCATAGCAAATGGTCACATTATTTCTCTCACCAGCCCCCGAATCTCTCCTCTTATACTTGTAAAATCTTTTGATTTTAAGAAGAATGTTCCAAATAGGCAATGATGCACGTGTTTAAGCTCAGAAGTGCCCCGCAATTTTAATTGGGGTGTCCCTGCCTGCAGCAAATGTTGCACAATGAAGCCCCTCAAAGTTAATGGCTTGAAATGACAAGCGTTTATTATTTCTCATGAAGCTGGAGGTCAGCTGGGCGAGGCTGTGCTGGTCTGAGGGGAGCTCAGATGATCCCTGGATAATCTCGGGCGTCTGTGGTCAGCTGGCAGATTGCCTGGGGTCTGGCTGGTCTAGGATAGACTCGGAGGGAAAAAGAAAGCTCTCCTCTGTGTCTCTCACATCCCTCCAGCAACTTAGCAGACGAGTTTTTGTGGCTTGCGGTAGCAAGAGTTGAAGAAAGAATGAAGAAATGCACAACTCCTTTGTCAAGCTTCTGCTTATGGCAAGTTTTCTCCATTCCCCTTAGCCAAAGCAGATCACATGGTCAACCCCCCCCCACCCCCGTTAGTGTAGGCAGTTGTATCAGGTTTTTATTGCTGTGTCACAAATTGTCATGAACTTGGCAATTAGAAAAAGTACATTTTTAATCGCTCGATTTCTGTAGGTCAGAAGTTTGCGCATGCCTTAACTGTCCTCTTACAGGCTGGCCTCGGGATTCTCTTCCAAGCTCCTGTGATCACTGGCGGACTTCAGTTCCTTGTGTTTGTGGGACTGAGGTTCCCAGCAAATAGATGTGGCCAGTCAGAGTTCCCGGCCATGTGTAGACAGTTCACATCAAGGCAGCTTGCTTTTTCAAACAGGAGCTAGAGTCTCTCTCTCTCTCTCTCTCTCTCTCTCTCTCTCTCTCTCTCTCTCTTTCTCACTGACTAAAACAGAGGTTTATAACATAACCAAACCAAGGGAATGGCATCCTGTTACCTTCACCATATTCTAGTTGTTATAAGCGAGTCACAGGTACAGGCTACATTCAGGGGAGGGGGTGATATAAGGGAATGGATGCTTAGGGTCACAGAGTGCAATGCCAAAGCGCGCGCACGTAGGGAGACCTGACAAATTAGGGCCATGAAATACAGAATATCACAATATCCAAAAAGCTGGAGAAGAAAGAATCGTGTGAGGTAGTCTCATGAAAATGACCTCCGACTGTAGAACCTGAACTTCAGAGCGAGTCTAGGCCCCATTCCCGGGTTCAATTGGCTGTCCCCAGCAGGCTCTTGAAAGCCAGGTCCAACCCAGCAGGTCCAGACCTCAGTCACTGCCATGAGCAGCAGACAAGGAAATCATTCTTCCTGAGGCCAGAGGAGCTGTGTGGACATCCCTCATGCCCTCCAGACCCAGGGCAGTATGCTCTGCTATTCTTCATTTAGTCCTTTATTAAATGGGAACAAATTGATTGTTCTCAGTAATTATGTTTATATGGCAAAGAGCAGGAATTAAGGGAATTATAGAGTATAGCTTTATATAACTACAAATGGCCATCTTAAAAAAAACACTTCATAAGTAGTGAATAAAAGAAAACATCTCCCAAATATAAAGATTCTGTCCCTCTCCTCAAGATTGAGAGTATAACTCATATTCACTGCTCTTTTTATGAATATGTTCCTATCATGCTGATTTAAGTTGCTATCACACTTTAAAAACTAAAATGGCATGAATTAATTCTGTGCACACACTGGTTTTATCTCTTGAGCCCTGGAGACTTGCCACGGATATTTTAACTATCTTCCTACATGTGGAAAAGTTGTTTACATGACCCAGGAAAATAGTTGTAATTTTCCTAATGAGTATATGGGTACATACTGTGAATTGTTTAAGGATCAGGAAACAAGTCACTTAAAGTCTGAAGTTCCCTAAATGTATTTACACATGAAACTAGAAGTGAACACTGGCAAGGATCTGGGCTCTTGGCTCACATGGACTTGGGTTAGGACTGTGGTCGGCAAACTGCGGCTCTCGAGCCACATGCGGCTCTTTGGCTCCTGGAGTGTGGCTGTTCCACAAAATACTATGTGCGGGCATGCACGTACAGTGCGATGGAAATTTTGTGGCCCATGTGCAGAATTCAGTATTAGGCTCTTAAAAGAAATTTTAATCGTTGTACTGTTGATATTTGACTCTGTTGACTAATGAGTTCGCTGACCACTAACCGTTAGGATGGCAGCTCATGATTTCTCTTGGATGGTCGAAGACCAAGGACTTGACCTTTTTAAGGCAATGGAGATGATAAAAGGAGATTCCACTTTAAAAGTCACAGAGCCTCAACTGGGTGCAATGCAGGTAAGATGCTCAGTATCACGTTAGCCTGGACCCACCCGGGTCCAACAGACCCTGGACTGTGCCTGTGCGTGTGGCCTCCTGGGGCATTTTCCCTCCCGATAGCCTGCATCTGTGGCTCATTAATGGGAACTGCCCTCAAGCGGCAGGAGCTGGTTTGGCCTGCCAGCAATGGTAACATCTGAAAAACTCTGCCTCCAGACGCAGCCCTTAACACTGACAGATCCACAGGAACAAACCTCCAGCGCCCTCATGCCTGCCTGGGACATCTGTGGGGTGTGTTCTTCACTGCCTCACAGCTCCCCTGAAGAACGAATCAGAGTCCTCTTCCATGGAACTGCACCTGTTCTGCTCTGCACAATAACACACACACACACACACACACACACACACACACACACACACACACACACCGCGCACCCCCTTTCCCACCTCCTGCCACCCCCACTGTTGAGAAGGTGAGCAAAATCCTCCCAGTCCTTTTCCTATTGGTTAGCATTTTCATTGGTCAACTGAGGTAGCACCAAGCTTTGGCTGCATTTCCAAACATCTACTCAACTCTTTCACTGTTCCCTCCTTTTTCTTATTCTAAAACTCAGACTGTGTTGGTTCATGTGCTAACACTAACTCTGTGTCTACTATGAAACATTGCTCAGTCTACATAACTCAATGACTCGAAGGGTCAACACTCATTGGATGCTAAAGCTTATTTTCTTTTCCACTTTCTCCTAATTATTCAATATTTTAATGTGCATTACCTTAAGGGATATGAAATATAATAGAAACATTGTTTTCCCATTTTTATCCTCTTCTCCCCTCAGAAACAGTAGAAGTGAATTGCTAACTTGGAAACAAAATTTCTGACTACATCTTGACCCAGCATTTTTATGTTTAAGTTTTTTTACTAGCTACATGGATTAAAAACAAGCACGCAAGTAAGAGGCCGACAAATCATGTGAATCAGAAGGCCTTTCATTCATTCAAAGGTTAACAGATTGATTTAAAGAAGTGCTAGGTTTGGGGGAAGCAATAAATTTACTGCTCTCAATAAATTCTCACTGGGGAGAGAGAGAGAGTCGAGTGGCTACTGTGTGGCATGCACTGTGCCAGGCACTTCCCACATGTCTACTGAGTCAGCATGATGGCCCTCGAGAAAGAGGTTATAATTAACACTATTGGGAAGAACCGAGATGCAGAAAAGTGAAGACGCTAATAGCTGGTGGGTAAAAAAATGTCAGGACCCTGGGAGAAAAGTTAGATTCTGCATGGCTCCAATTCTGCTGCTCTTCTTATCCCTACCAAGCCAACCCCTTGATTTATATTGTGGAGAAAGGATGGTTAACTTGACGAGATTTTTAGAATTCTCTGTGCGCCTTATTAAATGGTAACATCTTGTCTATAGCTCCTAGTGGCTGCTTTGTCTGAATACCTTAAATAGTTACCGGAAAGATGCTCTATTATTCATCCTTTTGCAAAAGCACAAATGCTGACTACATTGGAATTTCAATAATTTCCTGATGTCAAAGCCCAGGCTACCCCAGAAGACAGCCCTTTTTTTTTTTTAAGGTTTTCACTAGGACCCAACTTTCCATAAAGTGCTTCAATCACCCTGCCCATGGAACCTCTTGATATGTAGTGAGTTCTCAAATATGATTTTCTAATTAAATGGCTCAAAAGTCAATCAGGCGTTTTGGCTTTAAAAATCAATGCTGGGGGTTGGGGGTGGGGTCAGGGGTCAGGGACAGGGGAATCAATAGACTGAGGCTTCTCCTTTTTTTTCCAAAGTGAGGGAGACATACCACTGGCTGTGCGACCTAAGGTGAATGACTTAGCCATTCTGGACCTGAGATAACAGAGCTTTTATTATTGTATTATCATCAGGTGCTAACACATCAGCAATAATTCAATAATTCAATGAATAGACAGAGGAAACATTAAATAAATAAAAACTACTAGCCTTATGAACTTGCAGTTTCCCAAAGGTTGAAGGGCAATCTTGCTGAACATTTAAGTCTATTTCTTAACTTTTAAAATGACTCAGCCAGTACTGCCTCTTACGGATGGCTGACCTTGAAACTGACTGTTCAATGGGACAGTGTCAGAAGGTTCTGCTGGTACCTGTTCATTCCTGTTCAACTCTCAGTTGCAAGAAATAGACTACCAAGAGGGTCAAAGAGTAAAAGGGAATTTCTTGGCTGATATAATTGAAATATTCAGGATCAGACATTGCTAAAGTCAAAGGCTCAGAGGTAGCAACAGAAGCCTCTTTTTCTTTCTCAATCGTTCTCTGTTTTTCCCTGCCTCTCTCTCTTATACTCATTTCTGAGTTTTGCTCTTCATTATGGCCTTACTTGCAAGCAGGTCTTCTTCCCACACTGGTGTAAAAGAACACTAGGCTTATATGCTTCCAGTGCCCAGTACATCAGAAAGATTCCCTTATCGATTTGAGAGAAGTTCCAGAAGGAAGTGTCAGAAAACCAACCTGGGTAACAGGTCCAGTACTTAAACTAGAAGAGAAGAGAAGAGACGAGACGAGAAGAGAAGAAGAGAAGAGAAGATAAATGAGTTGAGATGATTGCCTTAGGCCTGTGCTCAACTCTGAGTCAATCACTGTGGCTAGAAAAATGTGATGCCCATCCCTGGAAGCCAGAATGAAGGAGCCTGTGGAACACCGTGGCTTGAGAGTGGAAAGGAGCAGTTATCCAAGAATGCTAGTGGGGAAATGATGAATCTAAGGATAATGAGGAGCAGGATTTTTTTTTTTGGCAGACAAAAGCAGATCCTTATGAACTTGGTTTCGTCTCAGCAGAAAGCATTTACATCTGATCAGAGACAGGGATTTCTGGCCAAATTGTTCCTGCCCCACCACTTCATCACCTCAGTTTTCTTACAGGTACTGAGAGAAACTATCTTTTAATCAAAAGATCTCAGCAGAAAAGCAATATAATCAAAGCAAATCAGGAAGCCCCCAGGAACAACTGTCTGCACAGCTCTTGTGCCTCATTTGTCAGAGAGCCCCCTGGGCAATCTAGGCAGAACAGTGACAGGCCAGCTGGGAGGACAGAGGCATCCTTCCCCGGGGACAGTGTGCAACCTTGCTGTAGTGACACCTGTTAATTCCTCGGCCTTCAGATCTACAACATCCAGCTCTTTTGTTCTCTAAAGGACTATGCAGGGATGCCATTCTTGCTTTTCTCACCACTCTCCTCCATTTGGGCCAGAGCATGGCACAGCCTTTCCCTCAATTCTACTCAGTCTGCCCCATTGATTGGTAACCTGCCGTTCAGGCCTCCAAGCCTTGGGCCCAACCTGTTGAGAGCAACCAGTATATTACTAGAGCTCTCTCTCTCTCTCTCTCTCTCTCTCTCTCTCTCTCTCTCTCTCTCTCACACACACACACACACACACACACACACCTCTTCCTCAACCCACCACTGGCGCACACACACACCTCTTCCTCAACCCACCACTGACACACACACACACACACACACACCTCTTCCTCAACTCACCACTGACACACACACACACACACACACACACACTCACAACTCTTCCTCAACCCACCACTGACACACACACACACACACACACACACACACACACACCTCTTCCTCAATCCACCACTGATACACACACACACACACACACACACAACTCTTCCTCAACCCACCACTGACACACACACACACACACACACACACACACACACACACCCCTCTTCCTCAACCCACCACTGACGGGATCTGGGCATTATTCTTGCTGGCCTAGCAGGTGTGTCACATAGAGCTCAAGCCCAAGCCAATCTGCATGGCCCAGGTGTTTCAGGGGTTATCTGCTTGACTGTACCCCAAGCCCTGGCTTGACCTTCAACCTCAACTCATTTGGTTGAGTCCAACACAAACTTCCCACCTGGAACCTAACATACAGCCCGCTGCATGCCAAACACCAAAGTAAGCCCTCGGATAATGACCCGCACATCAACACAAGCTTTTCAACCCCCTCAGGCTAATAAAATTGGGGCAGCAGCCCTCCCTCCCTCAGCTCACAGAAGTCTCACTTTTCCTCTTCACCCACTTGAACTCTGTTCTTTGCTTCAAAGGTTCCAGTGACTTATGGCACTGAGGGAGTTCTCCCTACATCAATAAAGCAAAGCTGAGTTACCCTGTCTTGTGAGCCAAGAGCGTTCTTTCACCCTTTTATTTATTTATACAACAAATGTTCATCACACAGTCCAGTGCTTCTAAAATTTTAATATGCATACCAATTACCTGTGGATCTCATTAGCATGCAGGTTCTGATCCAGTCAGGCTGGGCTGGGTCCTGGGCTTCTGCATTTTTAATAAGCTCCCAGATGGTATTTTATGAATGAGTGTTTCACTGATAAGGAATAGAGGGATTCAGTAAATATTTGTTGGAAGTTAAATAAATGAAAACCTGCATCAAAGTTTCGAACAATAGTTTCAGTGTAGGTAGGAAGAAAATAGAGGAATGTTGGTGGTGGGTTATTGGTAAATGACAGGTAAGGGGCCAGACTCTTCACCCTTTGCCAACTGAGTCTTTCCTGGTGCATTCTCCTCATTAGTCATCCTAATAATCACTGCCCCTGCCTCTTGCTAAGGGAACCACAGACAACTTTAGATTAACATTTCAATTACCTGACTTAATTTTATTTTTAAATCTTCACCCAAGGGTATTTTTTTCCATTGATTTCTAGAGAATAGAAGGGAGGGAAGAGGAGGAGAAAGACAAAGAAACATCGATGTGAGAGAGACACATTGATGGGTTGCCTCCCATATGCGCCCTTTCTGGGGCTGGCGAATCTGCAATGGAGGTATCTGCCCTTGATGTGGATTGAACCTTTGACCTTTTGGTCTGCAGGCCGATGCTCTAACCACTGAAATGAACAGGCTAGAGCTTAATTTTTAAAAAACACACATGTTTTTATTGATTTCAGAGAGACAAAGGGAGAGGGAGAGAGAGATAAAACATCAACAATAAGAAAGGATCATCGATCAACTGCCTTCTGCATGCCTCCTACTGGGGATTGAGCCTGAAACCTGGGGAATGTGCCCTGACTGGGAATCGAACTGTAACCTCCTGGTTCATGGGTCAATGCTCAACCACTGAGACACATCTGTTGGATCAATTACCTGACTTTAAAAGCCTGTTGTGTGTGTGTGTGTGTGTGTGTGTGTGTGTGTGTGTGTGTGTTTTAACCACACTCCGTTTTCCAAGATGCTTGGTATAAGCATAGCTTTGCATTTACACACATGCATATGCACACACACATGCACATACATGCCAGATGATGCCCAATTCCTAGTCATTTTGGCGCAACCAACAACCTACATCCCCAACCTTACTAGAAACCCAAACTTTTGATGATCTTCCGCGTCTATCTGGATTTCCATCAACCTCACATCATTTAAGCCAGGTCAACAAAGAAGCTGCCCAGGAGATCATGTAGAGACAAGGCCTCCCCCCACCTCATCCCTATTCACCTTCTTCCCCTGGGTCTGGCGTGATTTCTTTGCCAGCACAGATTTCCTAGCTGGGCGATGCAAACACTCCTTTGTCCCTGTGGCAAGCTCCTTTCTCAGCTTACAGCCTAGCTGGTGGAGAGGTTTGCTCGGGAAGAAGGCACACAGCAGGAAAAGGTAGGCTGTCTCACAGCCGTCAGTTGGAAGTCCATTCTCCGTGGATAATAAGAATCTTGCCTCTCGAAGAGCTCATTAGAGATCCCCAAGAGGCCTAGCTAGGAGGCTGGGGTTGGGTGAGGGGGATGATCAGGCCTGGTGAAAACGGTAGGGCTGTCATTCCTGCCTCAGAATGCGGGCTCTCCACATAATGAACAATTTGCCCCAACTCGCTGCAGATGATGGAAGGCTCATGCATTAGTTATCTCCCTGCCTGCAGCCAGGAGCCGTGCTTCGCTGCATTCTTGTAGATCTTAGACAGGATAGCCCCGGACAGGCACTGGGAAGACCTCTGCTTTCTTGGCTGTAGTGAACTTGGTGGCAGGGGGGAGGAGGGGAGGGGAAGGGCATACTTTGAGAGTAACATGTGATGGTCAGGTTTCCTACAAGCACCATGTTAAGCAACTTTGGCTTTGTTCCCAAACCTTACCCCTCAGCAAGTTCAATGTCATCTGTTCTCTCTGGAATGGGCTCTCCTTCCAGCTTAAATAGCAAGTGGATTCAATTGAAGTTCCCTTTCGGCTGGCCTGCCATTTCGGTTTAAGCTGCCGTCTGCGTGAGCTCCCCTGAGATCATGGAGAGACAATGGCCATGTCCCATGACCATCATTCGGTGGTGGGCTTTAGGAAACAACCAACAGCGTTCAATGGCTTTTTAAAAATGATTTATTTATTTTATATTTATCTTTGTTGTGGAAAGTATTACAGCTGTCCCCTTTCTTCCGCAGTGACCCTCTATAACCCCCACCTGTCCCCCCACCCAGGCCTTTAATGATGTTTTTAGTAGGCAGTGTCTGGCCTCACAGTTTCAGTGTCCTTGCTGTTATCACCACTGTAGATTTAACAGGCGGCAGCGGGCTGAAACTACTGTCTGTGATGGTTCCTCATTGTAATCACTAAATCGGGAACATTTATTGCAGGATGAGCCTGGAGAGATGATCCTTGGGCTGCACTCTGCAGGTTATAAAACTTGTCCAACATCTAACTCATGGAAAAACCCAGGCTGGGGCGAGACCTCAGGCTGAATTTGGGAGGATGCATTGAAAAGGCCATTTCTGAATTAGAAACGGCTTGGATTGGACTTTTTCTATTAATGCAGTGGTTCTCAACCTCCCTAAGGCCGTGACCCTTGCATACAGTTCCTCATGTGGTGGTGACCCCCAACCATAAAATTTTGCTACTGTTATGCATCGTGATATAAATATCTGCATTTTCCGATGGTCTTAGGCGACCCCTGTGAAAAGGTTGTTTGACCCCCAAAGGGGTCGTGACCCACAGGTTGAGAACCACTGCATTAATGCATGGTATGTAGTTTTGGGCTGTGCCTGATGATGATATGGCATTTTCAGCTTCTGAGTTGGACAACCAAAGCTCCAAACTGAAAGATTTTAAGGCATCATTGTTCTCTCTAGAGTGTTGTTGTTGTTGTTGTTGTTTTAAGTAAAATGCCCCTTTCTGTTAGGTATCTCACTTTCCCCAGAAAAAAAGGAATACAAAAAAATATGCAAAAAGAAAAAAAGTAAAACAGCTAGACATCTGTAGATGCCTGGGAAACCTTCATCTCTACCAGGCTTCAGCAAATGGTGGCCTGCAGGCCCAATCCTGCCCACTGTCTGGTTTTGGAAAGACTACAGTGTAATGGGAACACAGCATGCTCATTCGTTGGTGGATTGTCTCTGGCTGCTTTTGAGCTCCACTGGCTCTGTTTGATAGCTCCAAAGTGGGACCCTCAGATCGGCGTCAATGATGTCACCTGTGAGCCTCATTAGAAATGCAGAACCTCAGGCCACACTCCAGACCTGTGCAATCATAGCCTCGTTTGACAAGGTCCCCCAGGTGATTCTTACGCACCTTGAAGTTCCAGATGTGCAGTTGCAGACCAACCTAAGTCCTGGCCTGTTCTCCCATTCATTTCTCTCCAGAATCCAGTGGAAAGAATGAGGAAATGTGCTGCAAAGCCCAGGATTACAGCATCAAATGGCAATTGTTTTTTAGTCAAAAGAGAAAAACAGTTGCATGCTAAGAGGTAGGAATGTTCATTCAAATGTTCTCTGTTTATTCAACAGGCTGTCGTTGCTTCTGGAAGCTGTCAAGGTTTCTTTAGGCTGGGGAGAAACTTGTTTCTTTCACCAAATACACAGAGAGATGAGTCCTATTTCATTAGGAACTGCTTGAGAAATAATTTTCTTTCTTGCTTTTTTTTTTTTTAAAGGGCATTTGTCTGCCCAGAGGACACAAATACTTCTTGAATTCTTGCAGACAAACTGTCCATTAGGAAGGAACACTGAGCTCTGGGGACACGGGATGCAGTACAGCAGCTGTCGCTGTGGTGACCCTGCGGTCCCTTTTACAAATGTAGTTACTTGTCCGGGGCCACTTCCCAGGACAGGTGGTGGGTGAGCAGGCCAATAGGAGAGCTGTCCAGGCTGCTCCATGTCTGGGACACCCTGCTGCGGGGCCCTGAGAGGGGAGTCTGCCCAGGGCACTGGGCTTGTTTGCTTGATGGTTGAGCTGTCACAGTTTGTTGAGGAATTTTCATTAAAATACAGAGAGGTTGTTGAAGAAACCAGGGTAGATGGGTAAGTGCCGAGGCTTTAGAAACACACAGACCTGCCTTATATCCCAGGTCTGCCATGTACTTATTTGCTTTGTTTCCCTGCCTCCCTAAATGAAAACACTTAAAATACTTAATCTTATTGGAGGCCCAGTGCATGAAATTCATGCACTCGGGAAGGGGGGTGTCTCTCACCCCACCCTGCACCCTCTTGCAGGCCAGGAGCCCTTGGGGGATGTCCGACTGCCAACTGCGGGCTCAAGCTGACAGTTGGACATCCTTAGTGCTGCCACAGAGGCAAGAGAGGCTCCTGCCACTGCCACTGCACTCACCAGCTGGGAGCCTGGCTTATGGTGGAGTGGTGCTCTCCCTGTGGGATTGGGTTGAAACCTGCTCTCCACATCCCCCGAGGGGTCCCAGATTGCAAAAGGATGCAGGCCAGGCTGAAGGACCCCACCGGTGCATGATCGGGACTAGGGAGAAATGCGGGAGGTTGGCTAGCCGAGGAGGAACCACAGAAAGGCTCAGTCCCAGTCGGCTGGACCACTGTAGCAAGCTATCTAAGCTAGCCTACCGGTTGAAGTGTCTGCTCCCTGGTGGTCAGTGCATGTCATAGTGAGCTGTTGAGAACCTTAGCATATTATTAGCATATTATGCTTTGATTGGTTGAACTGGGTACTTAGCATATTAAGGTTTTATTATAGAGGATTATTATTATTATTATCTCTCACAACCGCCTCGATGCTTTCACATACTTTAATTCATTTTCTCATAGATATATGTTGAGAATCTTCTCTAAGCCATGAATGCTTTGGGCTCTTTGGGGGTGAAGGAAAGAATGTGACAGCCAATTCTTTCAAGTTGGTAGGAGGAGAAAACTCAAAGATGTCAGTTCTGCAAGGCTGTATTTTCCTTTGAAATCCAAACCATACTGTGGTGTAAGATACAACACAGATGCAATGGGATAATGTGTGTGGATATGGACATGGGCCTGCGAGAGAGAGAAAACATCACAACATACCCTTGGCCATGCTTCTCCTTCCTCAGCTCTCCATTCCCCTCACCCCCACCTTCTCCTTCCTGAAGGTTCTTATTGCCCACAGAGTGAATATCCAGTCCTCCACACGTGGGCTTTACCTACCTCATTTCCACTCATTCTATTCCTATTAAACTATTTAGAACACATTGTTCCAAGGTTGTTTCTCATTCTCTGCCATCTTTTCTTCCTGTGGACTTCCTCTCTTTCTTGCTACCCATTCTTTTTTATTTTTAAAATATATGTTATTGATTTTTTTTTACAGAGATGAAGAGAGAGTGATAGAGAGTTAGAAGCATCAGTGAGAGAGAAACATAGATCAGCCACCTCCTGCACGCCCCCTACTGGGGATGTGCCTGCAACCAAGGTACATGCCCTTGACTGGAATTGAACCTGGAATCCTGCAGTCCACAGGCCAATGCTCTATCCACTGAGCCAAATCGTTTAGGGTGCTACCCACTCTGCAAGGTACAACTCAATTGCCCTATCTGCAACCGATGCTGCCAGCAGCCCACCTCTAACCCCTCGGCACCTTTTCCTGGGTGTGTCAACTTGACTACCAGCGGCCAGTCTGTTTGAGTCTCCTGCGAGCTTGCTCTGGCCATGGAGTCCATTCTGCCCATGTGCCATGCTGGCTGCCAGCACAGGGGAACTAACCTAATGTCCCTCCCCAGGACTCAGCATCCCCACCAATAAGCAGCAGGATTGCTTTTGGGCTGAATAATCCCAAGCTATGTGTGGCCTGTGGGCCTCCAGATCTTCTAGCACGATTGATCTTGATAACATGTCCCTTATTGCCTTCCTTCCCCTGTCTTCGTTTCCACGCTCCTACTGGTGTGTCCTGGGATCACCTTCAAAACAAATTACTTATCCTCATCTCTTCATCTTAAGGTCTGCTTTCCCTCCTCTCTGTTTTCTGAGAACTCCCTAGGAAAAAGAATCGCTTCCCAACTATTGTCCTGTAACATTTGCATATATCTCTGGTACATTATTTATCACAATGTATTAGAATTATTTGTTTATGTATTGGACTGGAAGGTGGAGGAGGCAAGACCCTTGCCATTTCAATGTATGTGGCCCCTTGCCTAGTGTGCACCTGCCACAGAGCAGGCACCTAGTACTTCTTGAACTAAAGTGGTTTCCATCGATTTCCCCTTCTCAAGCCCTTGCTCTAGGGTATATCAGCAATTTTCTCCCAACCCCTGTTTGCACAGATGCCTTCTCTGAGAGTTAGCAATGTTATGCTAAGATTCCCAGGACTTCAACCAGCATAGCAATAAGCAATTATTGAAAAATTACAGAGTGGTCCCAAGGTTAACCAAATTTGTAATTATAAAAAGTTCAGCCTAGTAGCCCTTGGGGAATTGTACATATTTGTGCGATGATTGCTAATAGGAAGGTTATACAAATGAGGATGTGTTCCTGACTCAGGGAAAAAGGAAACTTACCAAGAAGAGTGGGATGGGAGAGGAGGGTAAGTCCTAGTCATGCTGAATCTCCCAGGTTTCACTGGGCTAGAGTTAGGAAGAGCATCACTCCCACCCTTACAACAAGAATACATGCACACAGAATATATCAGACAGCAAAATTGGCAGGGCCACCAGCTAACCTAAAATCTTGGAAAAGAAAGGCACCTGCAAGTGTTTAAAAAAGTATTATACAAATAGTTCTTATTTTTTATATTGCACTACTTTAAAAATATATTTTTATTGATTTCAGAGAGGAAGGGAGAGGAAGAGAGAGATAGAAACATCAATGATGAGAGAGAATTATTGATTGGCTGCCTCCTGCACGCCTCACACGGGATTGAGCTTGCAAACCGGGCATGTGCCCTGACCAGGAATTGAACTGTAATCTTCTGATTCATAGGTTGATGCTCAGCCACTGAGCTATGTTGGCCTGGCTATTGCACTATTTTTAAATTATAAGATGTTGACAATAGAAGAAGCTAGATAGGTGCATGGTTTACAGGAACTCTATTATCTTTCTAACATTTTGGTAAGTTTGAAATGACTTCAAATTAGAATATTTAAAAACATGTTAAAATTCATACCAATTTTTGTTTATTGGAAAAATATTTGGAGGAAATATACAAATACCACCAGTGTTCGTGTTTGGTTGATAGGATTGGAATAAGAAAAGTAACACCCTTCTTCCAATTAATTATTTCTCTTAATTCTCAAAAATTTTTCTGAGGTGGCATCATCATCATCCACATTTTTACAGATGAGAACAAAGGCTCAAAGAGATCAAATATTGTACTCAAGGTTATAGGTAACAAGAAGAAGATCCCCCAAATTAGCCTAATTTTTCTAACTCCAAGAACCATGGATAATGCTTCTACAGCGCAGGGCAAAAGTAGGCTTATAGTTGTTTCCATGAAAAATAATACAAGAACTAATAAATAATAACACAAGGAGAAATTCTGTTTCTTGAACTCACAACTGTAAACCTACAGTTGCCTATGCCTATACTTCTCCCCCCTCTTTTTTCTGTCTTTTGGATGATGTAGTTATATTACCATTTTATTAGGGGGAAAAATAGAACACACAATGCAGCATAATAAAAAATAAATGAAACTTGGTAACTGAAGATAGTAAAGTGCTGAAAATACAGCGAGTGAGAGGGAAAAAATAGAATTCCAGGCCTGAGTTGCCATGTATTGATGACAGGCCATTGCTTGGTTGCATTTGTTAAAGCTCTTGGGAATGTTATTGGGTTTGCAGGGTGAGGAGCTACTGTGTTTCTCTCATTTCCTGGGTTTTAATGCTCACTGATGCGTGAGTCCCTGGAATACATTAGGATTATGCGAAATAAGAATTCTTTATTTATTAACTTATTTTTGAGCCGGTATGACAGATCCAAAAAGAATCTGATGAAAGCGGTTGCATCGCTCCAGAGCAATGCATATGCAAAATCATGTTACAATTTTATTTTATTTTAAGGTTAAGCTCCCAGACGCCTAGAACAATAAAATAGATGCCACATCCCCCAATTGAATAAAAAGTATTAAGGCCCCGGGTGTGCTCTTTAACATATAAAGCATGTCCACAGGCCTTATCTGGCCTCTAGTACCCTGGATGACCTCCGGCTTTAGAAACCCTGGGGCTGTCACATCATCTCCCAGAGTCATTAGGAATCATGGATGAACCCCGGACCAAGGGGAGTCAGAAGTAAGAGCGCATCTCGCATTTGAGGCATAGCCTACATCCAAGAAGAAAACTCATCTGTCAACTCTGCAGTGACAACTTGGCAAAGAACGTCACCCGTGAGTTTATATTACTGTTTCCTCTATTTCTCATGGGATCCATCAATTGGAGATGGCAGGGGTTCTAAGATAATAGGTTGACCCAATGTCAGTGGAACTCCAGCTGTTGGCTGTGTCTTTAACAGGGGGAGTTAGGCAATTTGAATAGAGGTGGTTTTCTTTCCCTCTGCATTTCTCCATGTTTTGGTGATTGGCAATTAACTTTGTAGCATTTAGTCTTGGAGACAGGAATATGTAAAAGTGAAAGATTTCTCTTGGAGTCCAGCCAAGGACTCTGGAAATCATGGCATCAGTGAGTGCAGACCCTATGGGGCTCACCCTCTTCATTTTACAGAGGAGGAAACTGAGGCCTGTGAGGTTATGGTCTTGCCTCACTGGCAGGCAAAGTCTTGGAAGTCTACAAGAGTTTTCTGAGGCCATGGCATGTGGAATTCCTTAAGAAATTCAGTTGAAAAGTTGAATCTCCATGTTGTTACATGTGTTGGAGCAGAAGAACTCTCAGTTTTGACATCAAATCTTGTGAGCTCTTGCGGTAGCCAAAGAAAATTATGATAATATTATTGAGGAATTGTAGGTGCATTTCAGGTTTATAACTGAAATTGTGGACTTAAATTGTTCAGTGCTGTAGCCAACTATGTTGAAGGGAGAAGGTAGTATCTTTCCTCATCAGAGGTTTTATAGAGGATCTCAAATCTGTTTGTCCATCCTAGTGCAGCCTTTCCCATCTTTAACATCAGCTACTTTCTGGGCACTCAGGCCCATATCTTCTGATTTCTGGGGCTTCTGATTGGCCTGGGCCATGGACAAGGTCAACTGACTCATGGAATGAGCAAATGATACCATTTGTATTGGGGGACCCACAAGCTCATCACTGACTATTTTGTTTATTTTTTGTTTTGTTTTGTTAGTCCTCAACTAAGGATATGTTTTTTCCATTGGTTTTTAGAGAAAGAGGATGTGAGAGAAGGAGGGGGAGAGAGAGAGAAAAACATCAAAGTGAGAGAGACAGATAGATTGGTTGCCTCTCACACGCATCCCGACTGGGGCCAGAGATCAAATTTGCAACCTAGGTATGTGTCCTTGACTGGGAATCAAACTCATGACCCTTTGGTGTGTGGGCTGATGCTCTGACCACTGAGCACACCAGCCGGGGCTCACCACTGGCTGCTGTGGATGAGTGTTGTTATTTAAGACCTGAGAAAGGGGATGGTGCGTGGTAGAAACAATGGCATGATACGCCCTCCACTGGTAACCAGTCTCTAGAGTATGAACTCTAGGGTATGAACTCAGCTCCTGAGAGCTCCCTGATGCTGCCAGCTGAGCTCCTCTCTCAGGCAGATTCTGAAGAATCTTCTGACACCAGCCCTGCGACTGGTTACATGGTCCTTCCCAGCCTCTCCACACAACTCTCCTTCTTCCCCTGCCCCAGCCCTCATTCCCTTCCTGTTCTATTCTTTCCCAGTGCTCTAGGATGGGTCCAGGAGTTAGCCAGCTCTTTATTCTCAAATCTACTATTGATCATAAAACATTTTTTTTTCTCTTGCTACTCAAAATATCCAAGTTCTTGCAAAGAAAGCTTTTCCTTATAAAAGCAACTGTCTTCCCCAAGGGCCTCAGAAGTGTAGTTGGCAATTCAAAGCTGTGCAGCCACCCTTTCTTTTTCTCTGCATTTTTGCTATAACAACCCTACCCCGAGGGCAGCACAGAGAACAGAAAGTCACTGTTGCTGGGAACAGTGGGGACAGGACAGCAGTGGAGGGAACTGCAGATGAACAATGCAATGCACAGAATGCAATGAATAGAAACATTGAATGAACAATGCAATGAATAGAAACATTGATTGACTGTCTCCTGCACAGCCCTAACTGGGGATGGAACCCACGACCTGGGCACTCACCTTTCCTCATGAAGGCGGAAATGTTGTGGTCCGTGAACTCCACAGGGAAGGTGCTGTAATTAGCCATGGGGTTCTTCTTCATCTCCTTGAACGACGTGTGCTGTACAATGTGATCCACGGTCTCCTCTGGCAGGGAGCGTCCCACGAACTCCAGAATCTTCTGAATCTCCCTTTTGGGGTTCTGGAACAGTTACTTTGAAACTGGGTACCTTGCAACACAGACGTGGGTCATGTCCCACCCACATTTGGAGTTTGCAAACTGCCCATATAATTAACAAGAAATTGGGGCCTTATTATCTAAATTAGGCAGACTCTCACTCAACTTTCCATTTGGTACGGTGCTTTGTTGTGATTTGAATATAATTGATTTCACTCAAGAGGACAAATATAGACTTTTTCTATAGGAATAATATTCTTGTCTTTTCAGAGGCTACATGAAGGTCTGTCTTTCAGGTATCTTTTACCCTGGAGGCTAGGAGAAGCAGTGAGAAAAAGAGCATATTCAGAAACCAATAGAGGCCTGAGGAAGAATATATTGTCTGTGCTTTTCTTTTATGGTTATTTAGTCTCAAATATGTTCTTGAAGAAACCTTTAATTTCAACATGTGTTTAATTTATGTGATAGAATTTGAGTAATTGTCAGCCTGCCTACTGGGGAAAAATTCCCAAAGTGACCTCATTATTATTATTGTTTCTAAACTCTGTTTCCATTAAGCTAGTTGTAGATTTTTGCTTAATTAATATTCCATTGCTGATTAGAGGTTTATTGTAGTGAGACGTGGGTGGCTATCACTTATTTTGGATTTAAGCAAGTCCTAAGGAATTGTAAAGTTCATTTTATGACTATTGATTCTCCCATTTTACTAGTTTTAATGCTAACTAGGGCTGCAACACCTGAGTCGGTCTCCATTTTCTCCAGCCAGCTTCTGGCTTCCCAGGTTCATGGTCCACCCCGTGCCTAAGCTAGTTCTCACCCAACCTCAGGCCACGTTCCATTCTGCTAGGCCCAGAGTTAATCTCAAGGCCTTGGTAGCCAGGTCTTCTCTTCCTCTGAGCTTACCCTGAACTTCTGCAGTGTCTTAGCCTGTGCATGGGTCTGGAATCCTGACAGTCTGCCTCACTTTTGCTCACTTATTTGAGGAGGCAGAACTTAAAAAGAAATTATCTTTATTGTTGAAAGTATGACTCATGTCTCCTATTGACTCCCTCCTCCACATTCCCGCACCCTTCCCAGGTCTTCACTGCACTATTGTCTGTGTCCCCGGGTTATGCATAGAAGTTTTTTTTTTTTTGGTCAAGCTCTTCTCCATCCCCACTTCTTCCCCTTCCCTCTGAGAATTGGCAGTCTGTTGCATGTTTCCATGTCTCTGGGTCTACTTTGTTTCAGTTTATTTCGTTCATTAGATTCTACATATGATCACGTGACATTTGTCTGTCTCTGATTGGCTTATTTCGCTCAGCATAATGCTCTCCAGGTCAAGGAGGTAGGATTTTGCTCCCTCTGACTGGCTACTACTAGAGTCCTTAATGGCAAAGGACTTGAACGTTGAAAAACTCTAGGGCATGGACTATCAGCTTCCCAAGACTACCTCTAAATATCCAGAGGTCGTTTCTTCTGGTCTCATCTCTCATTAACACAGCTGTATGGCAATGTGGGCTTTGAAGTCTGACTTCCTGAAAATACATTCTGGATCTTCCTCTGGAGAGCTGTGTGACCTTGAGAAGGTCATTTAGTTTTCCCTGGGCCTCATTTTCACTTTCAGAGGGCAACAACGGTTTCTCTGTAGTGTACATTATTGTATTGTTTCTTATTTTATTTCATTTAAAAATATTCTTACTGATTTCAGATAGGGAAAGATAGAAACATCAATAATGAGAGAGAGAATTATTATTTTTTATTTTTTAAATATATTTTATTGATTTTTTTACAGAGAGGAAGGGAGAGGGACAGAGAGTCAGAAACATCGATGAGAGAGAGACATCGATCAGCCGCCTCCTCCACGCCCCACCACTGGGGATGTGCCCGAAACCAAGGTACATGCTCTTGACCGGAATCGAACCCAGGACCCCCTCAGTCCACAGACCGATGCTCTATTCACTGAGCCAAACCAGTTTCAGTGATAGGGAGAGGGAGAGATAGAAACATCAATAATGAGAGAGAGAATTATTGATCGGCTGCCTCCTGCATGCCCCATATTGAGGTTCCAAGCCCTTAAAGCCCTTAACCAAATTGAACCATAACCTCCTGGTTCATAGGTCTACGCTCAACCAGCGAGTCACTCCCACCCTGAGTGTTTACCCCGAACTCCGGGGTTGTTCAGGTCTCCATCCTCTCTCCATAGAGCCGCAGAAAGTGAGCCTTGAGCCATTTACTTCATGAGGGAGTACATGCCCTGGTTCCCTTCACTGAGACAGGAGGGGAGATCTGCGGTTGACCAGCTCCCTGCCCCTTAAGAGAGAGCATGGAAAGTCACTTTTCCTCTAGATTCTTTATGTGACAATGGAGTTGCCGTCTTGCTATACTCAGGATGCGCCAACACTGAGGATGGAAGCACGTGGGCACAGATAGACAGCTAGTTTTTGGATGACCTGGCTGAAGCACCAAATCCATTCAATCCCGAAGTCTGCCCTGTTTCTAGGTTTCTTTTCACAGAGAGAATAATTTACTTCCTGGTTAAATCAATTTGAGGAAGGAGTTCTATTTCTTGCAGTCAAAAGAATCTTAACTTACAGTGGCAGTGTTGGCAGTAATAAATGAGAATAAAGCATTGAAAAGGCTAACCAGGCACACATGACCTATTATTGTGAATAGCATTTTTATTACAACTTCTCTGAACCTAGTGGGCCTACCTTGGGGGGCTGGGCCTATCTTCCTGGACCTTTCCTCATTTAGTCTTGGCATGTGTGTTTCTAAATCTATTGCTGCTGAAAGTTCAGCATATCCCATCCCCAATCCTTACTGAGCTATGATCACCAGAAAAGAGAATACATATATGTGTCCATGGGAACCATTAGAAGTTGTCCTCAGAGACACTTGGTGCAGAATGAGTGGGGACTAAAAGACATGATTTATTGCTTGATTCTGCAGGCCCCAGGTAGCTTTATTCTGAACTCTCATGTGTGTGTGTGTGTGTGTGTGTGTGTGTGTGTGTACATGTACCCATGCTGCTAATATTCTTTTAGGATTTCTCCACATGATCTTTAGCTTCAACTCATTTATGCCTTCTTGACCTGACTGAATTCCTATTTACTGCCTGGTGTCCGCCTCTTCTTTCTCTCTTGGTCTGCTCATCAGCGAACAAGCTTTGCATTATCCTCGTCCACAGAGCCACTGTGAGGCCCTTAACTTTTTGCCCATCAGTGTTCAGGATTCATCATCTACTTGTGTTTCCTTACTGTTCTCCTTCCCTGCCCGTCAGCATATAGACACACAGCCCTGGGGTCTGATCTGTGAAGTGTACCAAGTTTGGGCATCTTCAACACAGACATTTTGTCATAGAGAACTAAAATACAGATCTACTTCCAGTGACCACACATAAATAGTTTATATGATTAAAAACTACAAATGCAAGAACGTTACTAAGGTGAAGTTTAAATGATGCATTGCATGTTCAAATGAACATGTGACTAATGCTTTCTTATGCTGAGCCTACTCACACTTGGTATTTGAAGAGCAGGTTCATGTGTCATTCCAGGTTATAATAATCAATTTATTGATCTCTTTGCTTGAAAGCCATGTAATCAGGAAGACCTTGGGTTACCACAATGCTATCATTTTCAGGTTACCTTTTTTGTTTTGTTTATTTGTTTAGTTTTTCAAAATGAATATAAAATTGAACTGAGAAGCTGGGAATCAAGAATTTGTGTAGGCTGGGAACAGAAAATAAAGAATTTCATGTGTCAGCTGTCAGAGCAGAGGTAATATTTTAAACTCTATTAGGATTCTATAATTAGGGAGCATTATCCCAACCTAAGAATATTGTAATTGGAGGATATCAGCCGGGAGATGGGTTGAGTAAGTAGTTATCATGACTGGATCTAAACTTATTTCTTAAGCTAATTCATTGTCTAATTTTAGAGGCATGAATCTGCAGTGTTCTCAGAGGGGAAAGTACTCATCCCCAATTCCTTACGAAGTCTAATATTAATCCCTTACTGGTGTATCATCCTTTGTGGTTATCTCCCTGACATTATCTTGAAGTTCAATAACATGCTCCATTGCTCAAGATAGTCCATTGGTGTCACAGGATATGCCAGATGACCTAGGGAAAAAAAAACAACACGTAAGTCTATGGGTAACCCTCACAGTCCACTTAGCCAGCAGTTTTAATGTCAGTGTTTTTGCCTCAATGTGAATAAACTGCACATCTGATGGTCAGACAGTGAGTATCTCTGCTCTCCTTCTGTACTCCGTCTGCAATGGAAGAGATGACAAGCAGTGAAAAAGGTTGTGAAGACAGTTATTAAGCAGCTGTCAGGGTTTGACACTCATACCCTCATATACGTTTTATACTCAGTGGTACTTAAACTGTTCTGCATGAGAATCACCTCGGAAAGTTTTTAAGCTGCATCCCCGATCGAGACCTTCGTATTTTCTGAGCTTCCCAGGGGATTTCAGTGTTCCAGGATGAGAACCATTCTTACAGCGGCCCTTTTGCCTACTGGCATTTGAGGTCCCATAACTTTAACTTCCTCAAGGTAACAGCCAAGAGTAGGTTAGAGTCCCAGCTTAATGCTCTTTTGCTTGCATTTCTTTTTCTAAAAAAAAATATTTTAATTGATTTTTTTTGAGAGAGAGAGAGAGAGAAAGAGAGAGAGAGAAACATCAATGTGAGATGGAAACATTGGTTGGCTGCCTCCTGCATGCCCCCTATCAGGGCTTGAGACCACAATCCCGGCATGTGCTCTGACCAGGAATCAAACTGGCCACCTTTCGGTTCACAGGATGATGCCCAGCAAACTGAGCCACACTGCCAGGGCTACCTTTCTTATTGCCTCAGGAAAGCGGAGGGCACTGAATAAGACCTAATATATTGAAAGTTCTTGGCATGCTATTTATGTTAAATGGGTCTATTTAATTCTTTCTGATTTTATTTCTTAGGTGATTGACTTCTAGAAACTCTCCATGGCAAAGGCAGCCATGGTTGAGACCCAGTGGTTGTAGAATGCATGCTCCTGGGTCGATGATGTTTCTTGCAAGTCTGCAGGGCCCCGAACTGATTATTTCCTGTGCTGAGGCTTGTGTGGCCCTTATCACACCCTTGTCCCCCCCTTTCCACTTCTAGCTGAGGCCTGAAGGTAGTGAAGACTGCAGCTCCCTTCTCCCCCGCCTTGTCTTCTGTGGTCATTAGCATTTAGATCAATGAAGGAATTGGGTTCGGAGTCTGGGCAGCCCATTTCCTCTAGCCATTTTTAAACCTCAGAAGATTGCCTGATGTGACAGAAAACATTTCATGTGAGACTGAATTTTAAGGAGGAAAGGAAGCCGGGGGCTTGACTGAGCGCAACGGGGTAGAGCGTGAACTCTATTTGTCCTGGTTATGGAATCTCCCGGGAGAGCTTTGCCAATCAGTCTACCTCTTCTAAAAGTCACCAGGACCACGGCCTACTGCTGAGGACCAGGGTGGAGAGAGGGAGGAGAGCAGGAAGCCGAGGAGGACTAAGCGATCCGGAAGCACCTTAAAGGGAGGTGCCGGGCTAACCTCCAGCAGCTGGGAGGCCTGGGGCCGCAGGGGCCAGATGCTCTCAGGCTTGTCAATAGCAGTTTTGCAGGTAAAATCTCAGCACAGATGCTCCTCCCCCCACCGCACCGGCAGTTAGCATTGTGGCTGACAGCTCGGGCAGGGCAGGCAGTGGAGGCTCTGGGTCTGTTTTATCACCCAGGCCTTTCAAGTCCACCGGGCGCCCTGTATTTGTTTCTGTTGGCAATCAATTCCGGCGCTGGGGTGGATGCACTTGGCTGGTAATGAGAGCTGCCGGAATCAGAGCCCCTGAAGAGCAAGTGGATGGGGACTTGCTGTCGGCCTGGTTGGAAATGCAGAGCACGTCTTGGTGGGGGAACCGGAGTGCCAGGAAATAAATGAGTCTGGGGGTGTCGTTTCTGACATGGTCTTTGTCGTTGCCTCATTCTGGCAACTGTTTGGGAGTGTAATGTACCTTCAGAGTTAGGAAACAGTGCAGGTAGCCTGCCCCAAAAAGGGAAATAGAGACATTTCTCTGACAGGAAAAGGTTCTCAAATGCAACCAGCACAGTATCAGGGTTAAGTGAGCAGTCCCAGGAACCATTCACGCCTGGGGTTATAATTCAGGCACATCACTGCAGGCAGCAACTTCCTCTCTCTAAACTTCATTGTCTGTGTAAAGCATTAGCTGGAGTCCTGGTCCTCAGGATGCATTTGCATCAGCAGCCCCTAGAGGGCTCATTGGATAGATATGCCTGAGCTCTGCCCAGGAGTTTTGAGTTCAGCAGGTCTGGGGGTGCAGGATTGGTATTCTGCCTTTTAAAAAGTTTATTAATTTTTTAAAGTTTTCAGTGACAGTTTATGTTCAGTGTTATTTTGTATTGGTTTCAGGTGTACAGCATGGTGGTTAAACAATCATATACTTTACAAAGTATCCCACCTAATATTTCTGAGATCCACCTGGCACCATACATAGTTATCACAATATCATTGGCTATATTCCATATGCTGTACTGAATTTTTAACTCTTTACCTGGAGAAGCTGGTCCAGGGACTGCATTCACTTCTTCGATGAGTATTTATTGAACCACTAGAAGCCAATGCACAAAGATTTGTACAAGAATGGGTTTTTCTTCCCCTGAATGCTGGCATCGCCTTCACTCCAGCCAGAGCCGCCTTTCTGCCTTCCCCCACTGTCCAGAGGCCCAGAGCGGCTGGGATGGTACAGAACAGCTGTGTCTTCACAACAACACAAGCATCCTACCCCAACCATAGCCACTCAGAGCCTGTGTATGCAGATTAACGCACCATCTTTGTTGGGTTAATTTGCATACTCACTCCTGATTGGCTGGTGAACATCACAAAGGTATGGTTAATTAGCATGTTACTCTTTTATTAGGTAGAGATGTTCCAGTACTTGAGTAGGCCTGAGTCACAGTAGTGAACAAAGTCCTTGTATCTAGTTGTAAGGGAAGACAATAAACAAATAAACAAGTAAATAGCATGATAAGTAACATTAAAAATTAAATCAGGATGAGGACTGCCCCAAGTTGTGGAAGGACTATTAATTTACACACAATGGTTAGGGTGGAATTTACCAACATGATGATGCTTGAGTAGGAACCTGAAAGAGTAACTCAGCCTTTCAGATAACTAAGAAAGAATATTTTAGGCAAGCAACAGCAAGTCCAAAGGCCCTGAGGCAGGTATGTGTGCTTGAAGAACAGCAAAGTGGCCAATGAGGCTTGATCAGAAGTGATCACAGCAGAAAACGGGTGGAATTGAGGTCAGAAATGGAGTTCGAGGCAGGGAAGGTCTCCAGGTATTGAAATGGGCCATTGAAATGGGAAACCAGGGACTAGCTGGTCAGAGGGGGAACCGGTCTGACTTCTATTGTAAGAGATTAAGGCTGCTGTTGTGCTGAGTGAGGATGGAGTGGAGATTATGTAGAGGCTATTGCAATAACCTAGGGCCCTGATCGTCAAATTGCGGCTCACAAGCCACATGCAACTCTTTGGCCTCTTGAATGTGGCTCTTCCACAAAATACCATGGCCTGGGCAAGTCTATTTTGAAGAAGTGGCATTAGAAGAAGTTTAAGTTTAAAATATTTGGCTCAAAAGAAATTTCAATTGTTGTACTGTTGATATTTGGCTCTGTTGACTAATGAGTTTGTTGACCACTGGCCTAAGAGATGCATACTGATAGCCTAGAGCAAAATTGGGAGAAGTGGTTGAAATTCTGAATAAATTATGTAAGTAGAGCTAACAAAATTCATGATATATTCGATGTGGGATAAGGGAGGAAGAGAAGAGTCAAGAATTACTCCAAGGCTGGCTTGGAAAGATGAGATTGCTGTTGGCACAGTCAGGAAAGACAGGGGATGCAGGTTGTGCAGACAAAGAGTGAACCCAGCAGGTCTGAGTTGCTTAAACCCTGCACACTGCAAAGAGGGGCTGGTCTTCAGGACTGGTCCCTAGCCAGCTCCTGTGCCCTTGGGATATTCTGCCCAATAGGAATGTTTTTGTATGTCTAAAGGTTTGGGCCACATGGCACCAGTGTGACCACATAAGTTTCTCCCAACAGTATGACATATGATAATGCCCGCGTTTGCTTTGTGAGGGCTGGAGTCTGAGTAACTGAGGTTAGTCATGTGAGTGGTGCATGCCTCCATGATTGATGCCCCAGTAAACTTCTTGAGCACTAAGGCTCAGGTGAGCTTTCCTAGTTGACAACATTGTACATGGATTGTCATACATCTTTGCTGACTGAATTAAGTGTGTCCCCTCTGACTTCACTGGGAGGGACACCCTGCAGCTTGCCTGTGAATTGCCTGGACTACACTTTATGTACCTTCACCATTTGCTGAGTTTAATCTGTGTCCTTTCAGTTTTGTAATAAATCATAAACATGAGCATAACAACTTTTCTGATTCCTGAGAGTCTGTCTAGCAAATCATCAAACTTGAGGGTGGCCTTGGGGACACTCAGTGAGCCAGGAGAAAGTGGGAATTGGGTTTTTGACATGTCAAGTTTGAGATTCCTATTAGATATCCAGATAGAGATGTCTGCTCAATAGTTGCTATAGGAGTCTGGATTTCCGGGGAAAGATCTGGGCTGGGGATGGAAGTGTGAGAGATGGTTGTTGAGCAAAATGTATTGTTCTTCACAGTTCTCAGTGCTCTCATTTTTCATACGATTGGGTTGGGCTGGAGCTTCGAGAGCTAATATTTACCATTTTGTGTTCTCTGTCTTCAGTGTGCTTGGTTTTGATATCTTACTTAAAAGCAAGTTTCTATGAGGATAAAGTGAAAAGCATGTCATTACTGAGTTGCTGAAGTAAAGGAGTAGAACTGGGAGGGAAATGGCCAGGGGAAACGGAATTGATTTCAAGCCTTACTGCTCTCCAGCCCTCTGTCTTCCAGCCACTCAGTGTTTTTCGGATGTCTTCTAACATCATTTTATACTTTTGCTTGAGGGATAACAGAGAATGGTAAGAGGACTACATCTGCTACTCCTTGGACCAATGACAATGAAAGGCAAATCCACACGGGGGATTGCTATGTATATCAGCATTTGTGAGCAAATATCTTTTCCATTAAGCCAGAAATCCATGGTGTGGGTGAACAGGTTCTTGATCACTGCCGACAGATATCCAATTCAGATGTTAAGATGGACTCAGTGAGGACCACTGAGTGTGTTGACAGATGAGCTATTAAGATCACTAGTTGTAGACACTTAGCACTGAGTTTTAAGCCTAGCATAGAGCTGACACCAAGTGGATGCTCTATAAAGACTTCTTCATTGAATGAATACATGAACGAATGGATGGTTGCTCTGGGCCTGCAATTGTAGCAGAATGAATTTGGGTCAGAGGGTTGCCTCTTAGAGTTTGAAGAGGAAGAGGAACATGGTAATAGTCTGGTGCTAAAGGTGAGTGGGTGTGCTGTGGGTGGGGAGGTGTGCTGTAGGTGGGTGGGTGTGCTATTTGAGAGGGCAGGCGTGCTACAGTTGCAGGACAACAGTAGCATAACCCAAGTGGCTGAAATCTATCTTCCGGTTCAGGGCGCATGCTGAGCTTCAGCAGGGTTTGCTATGAAGGTGAGAAAAGAAAGACCCAAATAATTAATAGTGAGGAAGACAAAATGAACTTTAAATGGCTGTCATTAGGGTCTGCCTTTTATATACACAGCGAACACAATGAGCTAATTAGGAAGTTAACAAGCCCCTGATTTGAGCTAATATCCGGCTTGATTGCATCTGATCATTATTATTACAGACATGAGGAGAATGCAAATTAAAGTTTGCATGTCAATATGAGATAATTAACTGAAACCTGTGGGGACCTTGATTGGATCCCATCTAACCCTCTTCCAAAAACACATCAACCTTTTCTCCAGGGGAAATCAGAGCTTCTCCAGGCCTGAGGAGAGAAAGCTGGCTTGGCACCCACATTGGAGTGACCAGGAATCCTGGGTGGCAAATTGGCCCAGCAGATAATGCTGTCAGTATTTAGAGTGTTAAAAGAAAATGGCCCCCAGACATTTCCTGATCTAGCAGGCTTTTATTTAGCAACCCATGAATTGGGCAGTATCCAAATGGGCAGACAGAAAGGAACTTTGATGACCTCGCTATCAGGCAAGAGATTTTTGTAGACCAAAGTGAGCAGGAACAAAAATATTATTCTGGGTATATGCTGGTTGGTTAAAGCAGGTTACTTTTCTAATATGGAACAAAAGGAAATCTTGCACTTGAACTAGGTGACTTATGCCAGTAAGCAGGCAAGCACCGATTAGTTGAGCTAGGCCTTCCTTTATTGGGCATTAAGTCATAGACATTAAGTTTTAGTTTGCTGAGATGTGGAGTGTAGCATAAGTGACTTCCTCTTGAGCCTAATCTTGTACTGGAGCAAGAGTTAAGTTCATATGAATGAAAAGGCCTCCTGCAAAGTATATTGTATGTAATGTGAGAATAACCCCCTTTTTTATTTCTGTATCTATCTTTGAAGGCAGGGCCTCCCAGTGAGCGGCACAGTCTCTGACAGAGAAGGTACTCAGTGTGAGTTTGTTCAAAGAATGAATGACTGAATGGAGGGGTAGAGTTCTATGTGTTGAGTGGGCATTGGGGGACGAGGAGGAGGATACTAGCATTTCTTGCCTATGTAAGTACCATGCGATGTCATTCAAAATAAAGATTCTTCTCTGCATCAACTCTGAAACTGATGAGATGCCTGTTTCTCCCAGGAGTAGTTTTACCTTTTACCAGCTGTATGACCTTAAGTAAGGTGACTGAATCTTCCTGACCCTTAACCCTCTCAGCAGTAGAATAGGAATAAAAATACCTATTTTATAGGTATGTTACGAGAAGTAAATAAAATAAGCTATGTAAAGTATTTGGCAAGTAATGGACACAATTAATATTCAGATTTCCTTTCCTCGGCAAATATTTCTAGATACGTATGGTAGATTTAAAGACATTGGCTTATAAAGGTTCTTTGGCAGGCCATAGGTGGGATGATATAATCACACCATTTTTTGTTTAGTCCTTATGAGACAGCCATCTGAAGAATTCCCTGAGTCTAAGAGAGAGGTTATTCCATACATGAGATTTCAGTGCCCTGGAGCCCCAGAATGTGGTGTCCAGCTAGGGGAGCTACCCGGTGTGAACCCAGCAGAAGGAGGAGGAGAGGAGACATTTTCAGGGGGAGGCAGCACTAATTCTCAAGGTCACGCTCCTTCTTGGTGGCGGTGCTTGGTGGTCCAGCCCTCTGTGGCCAGAGCCTTTTTCCTGGGGAAAAGTCCCCCACTGCTAGGATCTGAGCCACCTGTCATTGCATCCAGAGTCCCAGGATGAAAGGAAGTCCTTCATGGATGCCTTTCTTATGGCAGTGTGCTTGCTTCCAGAAGGGTTGTTGGAAATTTCACCGGGGAAGACAACAACAGTTTTCTCCTTAGGAGGATCTTTTTTATTGCATAGCATATTTCTCTGCCGTGTCTCAAAATTGCAGAATTGGGAATGACAAAATGTGCAAAAATAAATCATAGGTAAGAGTGATAGTTCAGAAATAACAAAATAGGCTGTGGGTGGGATGCAGTTTAAAATGGAACAAGAACAGTTTCAAGATTTTCTTTTCCTTATTCTTTCTCTCCTCCACCCTACTTCTAACTCTTATCTAGGAATCAAAAGACAATGTGGAGAGTGCCATGTACTGTACTTACACACATGTGAGGGATCAAATCAGAAAGGCACATTATTGGGAGCAAAGAAAGGGATAAAGAGCAAGGCCAGGGATGAAGGCTGCAAGGAATACATAAGAATTTAATTATTACAGCCTGGATTACATTATCCTCTTTTACTCTGGGATAGGAGAGTGAGGGAAAGGGCAAAATAAGAGGAGAATGAGATATGGAAAATGACAGTGGGCTTTCAGCTCAGAACAAGTCAGGTAAAGGCTGAAATTCTTAGGAAGAAGTGATTGATATGCATAGGGCACCAGCATAGTTGGTGTATCAGCTAGTTAATGCCATGTAACAAACCACCCCAAACTAGGGGCTTAGAACAATCATCATTTATTCTTGTTCATGTACCTGTTAGTCAATCAGTGGAGACTGGGCTTGGCTAACAGCTGAGCTTTGAGCTGTGAGCATCACTGGGCTTAGCTCTACACTGTATATTGGGCTCAGGGCTCTTTCATGCATATTTACTCTGGTGCCCTGCATTCAGAGGGCACCAGTTACCTGGGGAAATGCCTCTTGTGTTGATGGCAGAAATCAAGAAAGAAAAAAGAGCCAAGACCGGTTTGACTCAGTGGATAGAGCATCGGCCTGCGGACTGAAAGGTCCCAGGTTCGATTCTGGTGGGGGCATGTACCTTGCTTGCGGGCACATCTCCAGTGTGGGGTGTGCAGGAGGTGGCTGATCAATGTCTCTCTCTCATTGATGTTTCTGACTTTCTATCCCTCTCCCTTCCAGTCTGTGAAAAATCAATAAAGTATATTTAAAAAAAGAAAAAGAAAAAAAGAAAGAAAAGAGAAACAAGTGATGCCTTTTAAGGCCTGGTCTTGGAATTGGCTCAGGACCACTCCTGCCCACATTCCATTCTTGGCCATTTTCATGAAAACCCCTATGAAACCACCACCCACGTCAACCAAGAGAATGTTGCTAACATCTCAGGAGGCTTCCAAATGCCTCGTCCCAAATGTAGGCTCTCTCTTTTTAAAAATTAAGCACTGTTTTAACTTCTGCATAATCATTGCCTTGTGTTTATGTATCAATTCCCAAATATTTATTATCTCAATACAATAGTTTAAATTTGACCATTCATTTTTATCTTTTAAATTTTATGTTGTAAAGCCTCCTTTAAATCTATAGGTTCCTCTTTCATCCTTTTCCTTACATTTTATCTGTGGAAAAGCCTAGGCCAGCAGTCGGCAAACTCATTAGTCAACAGAGTGGCAAACTGCAGCTCGCAAACCGCAGTTTGCCGACCACTGGTCTAGGCCATTTGACCTGCAGTTTTGCAGAGTCTGGACTTTATGGATCACATAATGATGGTGCAGTTCAACTATGTCCCTCTATATTTCTTGCAAATTTATAGAAAATTAAGTTTTATTATACTCAACTATTCTAAATTTAAACTTATAGGGGTGGTTTGTTTTAACGCACTGTTATAACCATGGCTAATGGAAATACCTGCCATTGTGTTACTTACAGATAATTTGATGTTTAGTCATGCTGGATACTTGTAAGCTTTGTAGAGACACAGGGCCAGGAATTTGGGAATCCTGTGGAGTATGGGGCATACCAGGAAAACATGACTTTCTGTCTAAGATGGGACTTAATGGAAATAGCAGGGAATTTCATTATATTTGGGCGGAATTGAAAAATTGTATAATTCTCAGTGGATGGAAAGAGAGAGGATGAGGTTATACTTTATAAATATACTGGTTATATTCTATTCATTTGATTTTGTCTATTGAAGAACCCAGGGATATGAGATTTGCTTTATTTATTGTTTTCACCCTTTACCCAAATAATTGTAGCCAATTCCTTGAATACAGTTGACCACCAGCCTTCTTTCCTTCTTGTAGCTCCTCTGGCTCTGCCCGCCTCCTTATATTCTGTTGTTAATCTCAGTCTTTGTCAATGAAGGCATGACACTCTCAGGGCCTCTAAATGATGAAACATACAGAAATGCAGCATTTTATTATTCCACAAATGGAAAAGTCAAGTACTTTTTCAGAGTGATTAAACTCAGCAACTAATCCATTATTGAGGTAATTATTTTTTAATTTGCTGAAATGTTAGCGCACAGCTGGCTGTGACACTGGGAAAAAATGACTGCTTATGGGTATTAGAGGCAAAGGGATTAAACCAAGTATGACAAAGACAAAATGTTCTCCTCAGTCGGTATAAAAGGTATTTGATGTTCTCTTTGTTAGAAGTTAGTGGCATGATCCAGCTTTTACTAGTTAGGTGCTAAAGTAAACCCAGGTCACTTACACTGCTGTGCTGCTTGGCACTTCCCTCAGCTTTTAAGAATAAGCAATGGATTTCCCTTCAATGCTAACTGCAAATTATAAGGTGTGACCTTGAGAGAGTCAATTCTTCTCTCTGAGTTAATTGTGCTCACCTATAAAAGAAGGCTTTGTTTGATATCTTTAAGATCACATTTTGTACTAAAACTATACAGTGGCACCTCGAGATACAAGTTTAATTCGTTCCGTAACCTTGAGGCATGGGAAACTATGAGACGCTCGAGTCTCGGTAAACTGGTGGGTCCTGTGCAGCCGGCCAATCCTCACGATTACTCCTATCTCAAATGTTCGTATTTCAAAGCAAAAATCGCTCGCTCAATGACTCGTATCTCAAAAAATCTCGTATGTTAAGGCACTCGTATCTCGAGGTACCACTGTATTATACTCAAAGGGTCAGGTTAGAGAGGGGTATCTTGAAAACCATGGACAAGGACCAAGCAACCGATTAGAATCTGTGTAGTTGGAAGATGGTAAAGAGAATCTTCAGATACACTGTGTGGCCAGATTATTATGATCTCTGAAAGCATAATAATCTGGCCACTCAGTGTGTATCCTATATAATAAAATGCTAATATGCAAATTGTTCCCTTGACTAGGAGTTTGACCAGCAGGCAGACCAGCCAACCACCCATGTCCCCTCCCCCTGGTCAGGCTGGCTGGACCCTCCCTCCCCCACCCCGTGCACAAATTCCGTGCACCGGGACTCTAGTATATATGCATGGAATTCATGCACGTGGGCAAGGGGGTGGTTGTCCTTCAGCCCCACCTGCACCCCCTCCAATCTGGGATCCCTCTCACAATCCAGGACTGCTGGCTCTCAACTGCTCACCTGCCCGCCTTCCTGATTGCCCCTAACTGCTTCTGCCTGCCAGCCTGATCACCCCCTAACCACTCCCTTGCCAGCCTGATTGATGCCTAACTGCTCTCCCCTGTGGGCCTGGTCACCCCTAACTGCCCTCTCCTGCAGGCATGGTTACCCCTAACTGTCCTCCCCTGCAGTCCTGGTCCCCCCAACTGCTCTCCCCTGCAGGCTTGGGTCCCCCTCCCAACTGCCCTTCCCTGCAAGCCCAGTTACCTCCAACTTCCCTCCTTGGCCAGTCTGGTCGCCCCTACCTGCCCTCCCCTGCAGGCTTGATCACCCCCAAATGCCCTCCCTTGCAGGTTTGGTCCCTCTCAACTGCCCTCCCCTGAAGGCCTGTTCTCTGCCAACTGCCCTCCCCTACCCATCATCTTGTGGTGGCCATCTTGTGTCTACATGGGGACAGCCATCTTGTGTGTTGGAGTGAAGGTCAATCTGCATATTACTCTTTTATTAGATAGGATAGAGGCCTAGTGCATAGGTGGGGGGGAAGCTGGTTTGCCCTGAAGGATGTCCCAGATCAGGGTGGGGGCTCCCTTGGGGTTCAGGGCAGCCTGGGCGAGGGGCCTATGGTGGTTTGCAGGCTGGCCATGCCACCCAGTGACTCAAGCAGAGGCCCTCTTATCTGGGATTTATTTATCATTTACAATTGAAACTTTGTAGCCTGGAGCAGAGCCAAACCTCCTGCTCACTCTGTGGTGACAGCATTTTTGTTGGGATTTATTTATCTTCTATAATTGAAACTTTCTAGCCTTAAGTGGAGGCCTAGACAGGCCAGAGTGTGTGGAAAGCTTGGCTTCCTCCATCATCGAGGCAACCCTAGGCTCCTGCTTTCTCCAGCTCTGTGGCTGCTGCCATTTTTCTTGGGATTTATTTATCTTCTATAATTGAATCTTTGTAGCCTGGAGTGGAGCTCTGGGCCGTCCAGGATGTGTGGAAAGTTTGGCTTCCTCCATCGCCGGGAAAATCCAAGCCTCCCTCCTGCTCTCTCCATGGCTGCAGCCATCTTGGTTGGGTTAATTTGCATACTTGCTCCTGATTGGCTGGTGGGCGTGGCCTGTGGGTGTGGCCGTGAGTGAAGTGGAGTGGTGGTTAATTTGCATATTACTATTTTATTAGATAGGATGCTAAAAATGTGTCCAGTTGATCACCTGGATTGAAAAGAATATAATTGTCTCAAATCAATGACTAAGTAATGATTTTGAAAGACCACTGCTCCTTTGCATTTCATATTTGGCTGTCTCTCTAGCTGTATATATAGCAATGTACCTCTTTTCTTAACATCTGTCTGCACTCAATTATTTTAATTAGTCGAACGACCAAACATATATGTTGGTTGTTGAAGGTGGTGATGCTTGGGAAGAAGCTAGCTGGGAAGAACTTTGGTCCTCCACCTTATCTCTTTTGAACCATGGCAGTGCTGGAACCCTCTTCTCATTTTTTATTGTCCAATTCTCCACTTGGTGAAGCTGAAGTCCTTTTGACAAAGCAGGTCAAAGCACCCAGCAGAGACCTCCAGACCTCTCCTTGTTTCTAAGAATCTCTATCAAATTGCTTATTTAAGATTCTGTGAACCACCATCTCTCCTTCCTTCAGTGGAGACATCATCAATGATGGTAAAACCCAGAAAATCAGCATTTGCCTGCTAGTAGAAGGCATTTTCTCTCCCAGAACATTTCAGTGGATGTGGCCTGATTCTGAAAATGGCCTGAAAGTAATACTTCAGACAAACATAAATGAGATTGATGAAAGTACAGAGTCAGTGCCCCAAATTCAAGGCATCTGGTGGATTTCTATTACCTGTTTTTCCACTTGAGGAGAAAGATTAGTTTCTGCTGCTTTCTTTGAGTGCAGAGAGGGAAAGCTGTGGTTTGGGTTGAGAAAGCACTCTTATTATCCACCCCTATTTTTAGAATATTTTAGACATCTAACTTATTGACTTTAGTTTATAATTTAGGCCTGTAACCTTTAGAAAAAATGATTCTTTCCTCTAGAAATTTATCATGCATGATTTTAACCCAGAGGAGAGAGTTTTTTTTTAAGTTTAGTAAAATCTGCCTTATCATCATAGTTATAGAGCTATTCTAAGAGAAAGGAGTAATGTATTATCAATAATATCCTGGTACACTCCCTAAATTCCAACTCTCTGATGTCATATTGAGGATCTGCTGAATATACAAAAAGAGAAATTCTGAGTTTCAGATAGTACTCAACATTCATTCACCTGATATATATTACTTAGTGTCTATTTTTTGTTTAAATGAAATATTTGGACTGTATGGTAAAGGTTGGGGGCACTCATGGGAGGTGTTACAGAGATAGCCCTTTGCAATAAGCTAAAGTAGCTGTAGCAAATATTGCTCGTCCCATTTACAGTAGGTACACCTGTGCCCCAGATGCTCTGAGTTTAAGGGCTCCAGAGACTTGCTGTCTACTAACAGGAACTATATTTTTAGGAGACACCTGAAAGGTTATGCCCTCTTCTTTAGGTAGATAGCCACAGATCATTACTAATTGAAACAAGGTACAAAAGTCTGACCCCATTGGCTCAAGCTATCTCTCAGCATGCATCTAGAAAACCACATCTAATTGGCTATCATCTTTGTGAATTATGGGAGAAATTTATGAACAACTCTCCTTTGATATGGGTAGAAGGGGGAAATGGATGTTTAAGTGCATTTTTTGAACACGTGCTTTGCTTAATGGTGGGAATCCGTTAAGCCAGAGTTCCTACTCTCAAAGACATGATTAATGTTGTTCTTTTAAATTTAGTTTTGATGGCAGACATAATTACGCTTTCATAAATGATTTCTAACTGCTTGGAGAATTGTCAGACCTGAAGAAATGCTGAAAAAAAAATATGTTGATACAGTCTCAGAACTGCCAGGAGGGCATTCACATCCTCTTCGAGACGTGCTGTAGTGGGGTCATGTGATTTCACTTTCTGTATTCAAGCCAAAGTGAAGAGATCTCTCTAATGGGATTTTGAATGTGTGTGGCAGGTCCTAAATTCTTTTTTTTCTTCTGAGATCTTCCCATAGCAGGAGCTGACAAGAGACCATCTTGAGCACAACTTCCAAGTTGTTTTTCCCTTTCTTTCATCCTTTTACTTTCTTCCTCCTGCCTTCTAAACAGCTCAATTTCCAGCCTTGTATCTACAGAGGGAACCAGATAAGATCTCTAGGGCCAGCAGTCCTGTTTTATTTTGTGTGAGCCAAGGCCAGCCCTACAGCTGAACATGGTTCTCATGGGAAATTTGCTTCTGATTTTAATCGTACAGCTTGCAATGATTATAGGGACTCAGCAAAGGCAAATTTTATTGCAGTTGCCCCCATCAAATAAAAACCATGGTATTGAAAGTGATCATGCTTTAGATAAAAGTGTTTTTGAAAAAAAAGATTCCACTCTATTCCTTTGTGTGTCCAAGAAAATAAGAATGCAGCACAGGGACCTATCTGTGATGAATTATTTTTCTGATGGTATCACCAAGGGACCTTGGTGGGATGAATTGCTTGATGTTTGTGACAAGTATTTCAGATTCTCTGAACACCTCCAAGATCCCTGATTTGAAGTTAATGATTCCTTATGGTTTTTATATTCATAAATGTATCTAAACCTCTGTATTTAGTTCATGCCAAATTTCTGGTAGTGAATGCATTAAGCTCCTACTTTTAACTCTCAATAAAATTTAGTATTTCTTTCACTTAACTGTTACAAACTTTTGTTTATCCTTAAAATAATTTCTTTTTCACAGAAGAGAAGTTATTTCTCATTTTAGTTACTTTTCTCTCTTTTAAAAAGCAATCCACTCTTTGCCAAACACATGTGAGTTCTGGGGATTGTTAAGAAACTTTCTTGAAAGCTCTTCATAGTCCAATAGCTTCTCTTGGGACCCAGCTTTATAGTTCTCTTTCTTCACAGTTAGTGAGACACTCAAAAGCAAACTTTGGAACTTATTATTATTTTGTATAAATATGAACAAAAAATGTGATTTTTGGCCCTAGTCTTCCTGGATAACATAGCTCAAACACAATTTTTAAAGGTTTATGATGACTGTCAAGCGATCTTCCATTCTTTGACTTGAAAAGAACTACATCTGGTCTCTGAAAGAGTTCAGAACAGTGCTTGGCAAAGACTAGCTTTGATAGTGGAAAGGGAAAGAATAGATTAGGGACAAGTTAAAGAAGAGGGGTGGGGGAGACTCATGTTTTTGTTCTTTAATTTAGGTAAACTTGGAATGCATTGTTAGCCCCTGTCATGTCCCTCCTCTCTACATTGGCCTTGTGGCTTTTGAAGTTTGCTTCATGAACATAGACGAAGGGGCCTAATGGGGATTTGCCTCTATCTCCTGGTTGTGGAGCAGGGCACTACCCTCTCATGCAGATATTGTCTCAATTCTGCATTCTCCTCCCTACTCCATACTTTCCAACATGACCAGTGAACCTTCCAGGTTCCTGAATGATCTAGCAGGATGATAATAGGTGGTAAAAATAAAGTTTTCTAATATAATCAAGCAAAGAACTACTCATCTTGAGTCATTACTATGTATTAAGTCCTTTGTTCAATTAAGCTAATTATGTCTATTGATTCAAATAATAAACCTACCTCCCAAAAGCTAGAGGATTAAGGAGTTTTATTATTCCCATTAGATAAGAAAATGGAAGTTTAGCAAGATTGATATATCATTTGGCCAAAGATCTACAATTGATAAGTAGTAGAGCCAGAATTGAAACTCAGGTGGGACTAACTTCAAACTACACACCCTTAATCATTATGTTGATGCACTTCTTCTGCTAAGAGCACAGGATCATAGAATGTTGCCATTGAAAAAGGGAACTTGTCTACTCACTCTGTTTTATAAGTGAGAGACCTGAGATCAAAACATGGGAAGAATAAACCTCAAGGCATTTTGTTATTACAAAATTAAATGTCAATAATAGAACTTGACTGAATTAAAAGTGAATAAATATTTAAATATTCTTATTTGAGAAACTATAACTTAAGTTTCAGATATGTATTTATTTACATATTCCTTTCATTCAAAAGCTTCATCCTATACCTTATATTTTAGCATCACAAATCCTGGTTTTCTTCACTACATACCTCATATCTTTCTCTAGGATACCACCAGGCATTGAGCAACCCTTAATACAAATATACCCTTTGAAGACATACTAGATTTTTCTTTTATTGCTGTGTTACAAAGTTAGCAGCTTAAACCAATATATCTACTTTATTAATTCAGTTTCTGTGTGTTGGGAGACCAGCCACAGACTGCTCAGATTGCAGTTTGGCTGTATACTATTCCTTTTTGACATTCTGAATCTTCCTCTAAACTCATATAATTTTGTACAGAATTCAGTTCTTTATGTCTGTTGGGTTGAGGTCCCCACTTTCTTGCTTATTGTCATTCAGAACCCACTATTAGCTCCTAGAGGGTTTCTTGCTGTTAGGGATTGTCTTAATCTTTCCTGGCTGCTATGACAAAGTACCACAGCCTGGATGGCTTATAAACAGAAATTTACGCTTAAAGTTTTGGATGCTGGAAGTCTGAGCTGAGGATGTCTGTAGGGTGGGGTGAGACCCCTGTTCCAGGTTGTTGACTGGCATCTTCTCATGTATCTTGACATCATGGAAAGAGAGTGAGCTAGCTTTCTGACCTCCTCTTATAAGGGTGCTAATTCTATTCATGAAGGCTCCACCTTCATGACATAATTACTTCCCAAAGACCCCACCTCCAAATACCATCATCGGGGGTTAGATTTTAGCACAGAAATTTGAATGGGACACAAACATTGAGACTGAAACAGAGAAAATGTCACAATATGGCAATTTGGCTCTTCAAAGCCCACAGGTGAACTCTCACTCCAGTCTGCTACAAATATAATATGAAATAATCATGGGAGTGATTATTTCAACAGCTTTTCCATATTCCCTTGGCCAGAAGCAAGTCACAGGCTCCATCTGTAGTCAGGTTTTTTTTATAGAGGCATAATTCACTGGGAGTCATCTTTGAATTCTGCCTTCCACAGGGGAGAATATTCAGAGATGATGGAACATAAACAGAAAGTGACAGAATGTTCATGCAGTGTGGACTTAGGAAAAATGTGGCCTCATGGGTCTCCAGCCCTGGCTAAACATCGAACTTTAAACAAATAGCCCTGCTCCTGGAGAGTCTAATTTATTACTCTAAGGTAAGGCCTTGGCATCATATTTTTAAAAATCTTCCCATTTGATGTAAATCCATCCAGGTTTGAGAAATACTAATCTAATCCAACTGCTTTATTTCAGGAAGGTTGTGTCTTATTGAAGTACATGTTAGTGGCAGAGATAGGACTGGATCCAGATCTTCTACCTATTGTCAAGCCTTCCTAACACTGACAAATATACGTTACCTTATGGAGATTTTTTCTTATTAGTCAGGTGAGATTCTAAGGGCAAAAAGTCTCTAAATTGCAGGTAGATTTGAACTAAACCAGCTTGAATTCTCTCTATTGTGTAGCCAACTTTTTAGTACCAGTATGGATTTCCCAGATTGAGCTTTCTGTCAGCAGCTTCAAGAGCAAAAACATAAATAAAATTCACCTATTTTTGGAAAGTTGGTATACAAATCATTTCTGGCACTTGGGGACATGTATTTTCCACTGTGGCTTGAATCATAAATTATTTGGTGCTTACTTAAGATGTTATTCATTTTCTGACATGGGCGATTGGGCACATTGGGCTGAGCCATTTAGAAAGGTGGTTGAGCTCTTTTGGCAATATTTCCTAAACCTGAAATAACAAGCTACATATACCCACTGGTGGGCTGATGGGTCCTGACCTAGTGATTAGTGGATAAGGCCTTTTCCTGGGTTTGGCCATACCTTTTTAAAAGTGAGTTCTTCACGCTCCCTTGCCATTCACTCAGTCTCTACTGCTACAAACTCTTCTCATTCAGCTCTAATGTTCTCTGGGTTTTGGGAATAAAGTTCCAGGCCCATACTTTCCCATACCTGCCAAAGACATTCTTACATTGCAGGTAGACAGTGGTGACAGGTGATTAGTTTCTGTTCCACTTTTATTTCTCCAAGAAACCCCCTCTCTGCCTGCCACCCCTGCTTTTTTTAAATAAATCTTTATTGTTCAGATTATTACAGTTGCCCTCTTTTTTCCCCCCATATCTCCCCTCCACCTGGCTCCCACCCCACCCTCTGCCCTTACCTCCCCCACATTGTCTTCATCCATAGGTGTATTTTTTTTTGTCCAGTCTCTCCCTGCATCTCCTCTCACCTCTTTCCCCCTGAGAATCATCAACCCAATCCCTTTCTATGCCCCTAATTCTATTATATTCACCAGTTTATTCACCAGGATTCCATTGTGTAGATGTACCACAGTTTTTTAATCCACTTCCTTACACACCAGGAACTTGGCATTTTCCTGTTTCTCACGTGGCTCCAACCACCTGTATCTCCATTGTGAAGGGACAGTAGGGCCACCAAAATCCTGGACATGAGCCTTGTCAGGCTCCCACACTTGTCAGGAATCATCAGCCACTTTACTTGTAGAAAATCTTACGGTGTTAAATATGACACAGGTAATGGGAACCAGGGCGAGTATGGTGCTCATTTCAAGTTCTTCCAGCCCAGGGAGGGAAAAGTGTCTAGTCTGGCCTCTTTGCCATAGACTCACTGGACTGGCCTAGTCCTAAGTAGACCTAGACCAAATGACCCCACAGGCTTCCCAGATAATGATGATGAGGACTCGATCTCTATCCCAAATTTCCCACCGAAAAGCCCAAGAAGGTGATCATGCATTTAAAATGAACCCAACCCTAAGAAGCTTAATCTAGAATAAGAAAAAGCATGTTAACTTATTTTGATTGAAAACTCCTCTAGCTAAGCTGAAGCGTGTCTGTAATTTCTGTAGAGACCACAATATACAATTAAGTAGCGTGTAATCATGACAATCACCATGGCAAGACAGCGTGAGTTCCCAGGAGGCGAAGGGCACTAGTAATTAATGCTCCTTTTATTTATGCAGGTTCTTTATTTTAATAGCAATTTGCTTTCCTCTCCATTAGAGAGACCATTTACCGAGAAATGTAGGTACTGAACAATGGAGCCCTAGGTCTAAAGAGACACACACATGAGCTGCCTGAGTCTGAGAAGGAATATAGACAGCGACAGGAGGATTTAACTGTGTTACAAATGTATGAACCAACCACATTGAAGATGATGGGGAGAAAGGTGCTGACCGAAGTATCTTTGGAAATAGAAGTTTGTGAGACTTAAGACAGAAAGAACTGTACCCTAGCTGATAAAGTTTGTTTTCATGGAGGTATAGTTAACATGTATATTGGAATAGAATAACTCATTAAATGGATAGCAGGTGGTGTAAGTGGAAGATTACAGATAAGCAAGGGGGAATAAACTAGAATGATCCATGTGACAACTGGGTTAGAGTTAGAGATATCAGCATGAACTCATAGTCAGCTTAATGTGGTTAGAGATGTTTACATATGAAAATGTATAGACATGTATAAAGTACACACATGGGTTAGTATGAACACATAGTTTTTTGTTCTGTCAGATTAAGAGGGTCTGAAAGAAATGATACCCCATTCACCATGAAGACACCTTGAACCCCAATCTTGATTTCTAGTACCATTCTCCAATAAAAATGACCAGGGATCCTTGGAGAAATGACTGATTCCATGATTGGGAGAGGAAATATGGGAGATAAACCTGGGTCATCTTGCAGCACCAGAAACTAAGGGGAAAAAAAGTGCAAGGTAATGTGGATAAGCTAAGGGAAATAGGAGACAACAAAAGAGTTCCCTCTCAATGGCACAGACTGGAATAAGCAAAACCATAAAGCAGTACTGGACTTTAACTCAAAGTATAAAATAAATATCCATGATTCCAGACTGATATACACAAATTACCAGGTAAATTAATAAGTGAGGGAGAGTTGACAAATCTCCCACACAGAAGAATTCCAGATATTTTATGCGGATATCCACCTTGAAGGAGTTGACACATAAACTCCCACTTTTTAGGTGTAGGCTGCCCAAAATGACTTGCTTTCAAAGTGCACACCATGGAAAGGGGACAGAGGGGTAATTGTATCCTGAAGAAACCTGGCAAAACATGGTCAGGGCCAACACCAATGGTCAGAAGTCATGTTGATAGTCTGTATGCTTGATAGGATGTGGTGAAAACAGCACTTTATCTCTTTGGCCTTCTTCCCAGTAACCCCAAACCCCAGTCTCATAAGAAAATTATCAGGCAATTATAATAATGGAACATCCTACAAAATACCTGACCAGTACCCCTTCAAATTCTCAAAGTCATCTAATCAAAGTCTGAGAAATGGTCACAGCCAAGAGGAGCGTGAAGGGACGTAGCTGTAAATGTGGAATCCTAAAACAGAAAAACCTTTTTAGGGAAAAACCAAGAAATGTAAATAAAACAAGGATGTTAGTTAGTAATAATGTATCATTATTGGCTCATTATTTGCAACAAAGGTATATTAATGAAAGATATGAATAATAAGGAAAACTAATGTGAGGTAAATAACTACTCTGTTTTCAATTTTTCTGTAAATCTAAAATAGTTCTAAGAAATTTCTCCCATATATATATATCAACTGCAGGCCTGATGCACAAAATTCATGCACGGGGCTCGGCCCTCATAGCCCTGGCTTTGTCCAGAAGGTCATCCAGACAGTTGTTCTGCTGTTCGGCTGTCTGGTCTAATTAGCATATTAGCTCTTTATTATATAGGATGTTTCTAATCTCCCACTCATGGTAGAATAGGGCTCCCTCCCTTCCTGACGCCTGCCATGTTTCAGGGTGTAGTAAATGGGAAGTCTGAGGCTCTGATCTGAGAGGTACCCCAGGAAGGGTGGCTGCATTCCGCCAGGGGCATATCTGAAGAGCAATGGCGGCAAAAGGGAGAGAAGAACGCTAGGACAGGACGTGAAAGGAGCCAGACTTCGGCGTGTGGATTGCCATCCATTGCAGCCATCCTTGCAGGCAGATGGCTTTTCCTTCTATTAAAATAACCACATTCATTCTTCATTGTCACTGAAAGAGAATGGGGCGAAGGAGAGGATGGATTGCTCCAAATCTTGTCAAATCTTTATTAATTGAATTTCTGATTAGCACACACATCATACCTAATGAGATTCCGAGGAGCAGCTGCAAACTGGCTCGGTTTAACATTTTGTCTCCGTGGTATTTCTGTGTAGGTGGGGCATTTGGGCAGTTATGGAAACGAGCGCGGGCTGATGTGCCCTTGTCCTGGATGCAATTTGTAACAAGTAATGAGATTAATAAGCATTTGGCAGAAGGCTTAAAATACATCACAGCCCTTATGCTCCCCGGGTCACTTTTCCTGTGTGTCTTCATTTGTGGAGGAAATGAATACGTTTTCTTCTGATAATCCTTTAGAGTTGTAAGATACCAGATTCTCTGAGAAAATTAAGGCTTGGGGCAGGGAGGTGACCTCATCAATGTTGTACCGTAGCCGCACATGGGTTAGCACCTTGCCATTCAATCTGTAAAGCAAATCAGCAGCAGAGCAGAAACATCAACATTATTTGCTTGTTAGAAATGCAGAGTTTTAGCTCCTCTCACTGATCTCTTGCAAGCTTCTCTGGTGAATCCTCTGCTCATGCAATGTAAGATGTGCTAGTTGATAACTTACAATTGTTTCTCCCAGATCATTGTATTGTACTGGATGTTATGGGCTGCAAGCAATGGCATCATATAAAAAACAGCATAAATAACAGGTTTCTAATGATTTCCCATAACACAAAGTCAGAAAAAGATGACCCCATGAATGATCTCAGCAGTGATTAAAATTCTTTATCAGCTTTCCATCCCATCATTTTCAGAGTGCTGTGTTTGTTGCCTCCTTGGTACAAAAAAGATGCTACAGCTCTTACTATCGAGCCCAACGCAGGAGTAATGGAGAAGGCAGAGAGAGTAGGACAGGGAACCAAAAGACTCTTTACCCATTCAGCTTATAGTCTGGTGGAAAATCTTTCCCAGATGCCATGGTATACTGTTCCTTGGGTCTTCTTAGACAAATTTGGTCACATGATCATGCTGTAGCTGGGAGATAGGCTTAGAAAACCTCACCAACTGGGTGGGGGAAGGGGGAGGGTTGTCTCAGCCAGTAAGGAAGACAAGTAGGACATGGCTGTTGGGCAGGTGACTAACAGTGTCTGTCTCAACCGTGCTGTCTTAAAATAATCCTGGATGCAGACAATCATGGAGCATTAGAGATCTTTTATTTCATTATCCCATTCTTTTTGGATAAGCAAACCAGAGACCTGGGGTTAAAGGCCTCCTCCATGATTAGATTCCCAGATCAGAGGATTAGATAGAAGGCAGCACTCCTGACTCACGCTGTGCTACTTTGGCAGACACCATACTTTTTGTAAGCAAACACCATTCACAATGCCCATTTCTGTACCTTCCCCTAGTTTTACTGGAGAGCTAAATTATCACTTCAATTCATTGTGGCCGTGTGACCAAGCTCTGGTTTAATCAGATGTAGGTAAAGTCACCGAGAAGAGCTTTGGTCTTGTCATACAAAGGGGAAGGCTTTGCATGCTTTCCCCATTGTCTGACATGGAAAGTGAGTGGGTGACTGAGGCTGCAGCAGCCATATTGCAGCCATGTGCATAAAAGGCACACTCTGATGTTGGGGGAGCTAAAAACACCGAAGGAAATGGACTCTTTGATGAAATTGTAAACCCAGGATAGTGACTGTTCTGGAAATCTTTGCACCTTTTATTACATGAAAAAATAAACCCTTACTTATTAAACTATTATTAACTAGATTTGTGATTACATGCAACAGAACATAATCTAATTTGGTACAAGCACATCTCACACATGTTCTCTTATGGAAAACATTTTCTTAGAATACTATGTGGAGAGGACTCTTGTGCCAAAATAGTTTTTATGCAATGACATCTTCAGATAAACTATTACTAGGATAATCACTTTTTAAAAATAATTGGCAAGACTGATAGACACAGAAAATGAAATGGAGGCTTTTGATGTTGGTGTAGGAGTTTCAGAATTCTGTTCCCCTTTCTGAGGTCTTTCTATATCTGACATTCTTTATATTTTTTAAAATTTCTTTATTGATTAAGGTGTTACATATGTGTCCTATTCCCCCATTACTCCCAATCCTCCCACTCATGCCCCTGTGGTCTGTGTCCATTGGTTAGACTTATATGCATCATACAAATCCTTTGGTTGATCTCTTCCCCTTACCCCCACCCTCCCCTACCTTCCCTCAAAGATTTAATGGTCTGATCGATGTTTCTCTGTCTCTGGATCTGTTTTTGTTCATCAGTTTATGTGGTTCAATATTTTCCACAAATGAGTGAGATCATGTGCTATTTATCTTTCTCTGATTGGATTATTTCACTCAGCATAATGACCTCCAGTTCCATCCACGCTGTTGTAAATGGTAAGAAATCCTTCTTTTTTATTGCAGCTTAATATTGCATTGTGTAGATGTGCCACAGTTTTTTAATCCACTCATCTGCTGGTGGGCACTTAGGCTCTTAGCTATGGTAAATTATGCTGCTATGAACATAGGGGTACACATATATTTTCTGATTGGTGTTTCTAGTTTCTTGGGATATATTCCTAGAAGTGGGATCTCTGGGTCAAATGGACTTTCCATTTTTAGTTTTTTGAGGAAACTCCATACTGTTCTCCACAGTGGCTGCACCAGTCTGCATTCTCACTAGTGGTGCACAAGGGTTCCTTTTTCTCCGCATCCTCCCCAGCACTTGTTTCGTTGATGATAGCCATTCTGACAGGTGTGAGATGATACCTCACTGTCATTTTGATTTGCATCTCTTGGATGTTTAGTGACTTTGAGTATGCTTTCATATGCCTCTTGGCCTTCCTTCTGTCTTCTTTTGAAAAGTGTCTATTTAGGTCCGTTGCCCATTTTTTGATTAGGTTGTCTATATTCCTTTTGTTAAGTTGTATGAGTTTCCTATAAATGTTGGAGATTAAACCCTTGACATTGGCAAATACGTTCTCCCATGCAGTGGGCTTTCTTGTTGTTTTGCTGATGGTCTCTTTTGCTCTGAAAAAGCTTTTGATTTTGATGTAGTCCCATTTGTTTATTTTCTCTTTAGTTTCCATTGCCCTAGGAGCAGTATCAGTGAAGAAATTGCTTTGGCATATTTCTGAGATTTTGCTGCCTGTGGATTCCTCTAGTATTTTTATGGTTTCCCATCTTATGTTTAAGTTCTTTATCCATTTTGAGTTTATTTTTGTGTATGCTGTAAGTTGGTGGTCTAGTTTCATTTTTTTTGCATGTATCTAAATATCTGACATTCTTGTTGACCAATCTTACTCCATGCCAAAGAAATGGCATCCCTCTGCCTTTAAATAGACCAGTAAATGATGCTGTCCATGCCTCAGTAGTCTTGTCCACATAGTTCCCAAGAATGTATCTTGGAATATGTGAGACTCCCTTTCCTTCACTCTTTTCTGGCTTTATTTTAAGGAGGAGAATTCTTTGTCGAAGACTGTGGGCAATTCTTTTGATATTCTCTTTATTTCTTCTCATACCATTCCTTCTAGTCCTGTAGCGAGTGGGCACAAGTATTATTTACTTCTAAATTTGAGTAAGGGAACAAAATGGCTTTTGAAAGAAGGTAGAAGTTCAGGTTCCTGGAGAATAGAGTCCCTTTGTTCTGATTAACAGTGGAAATAGGACTTGGGAGAAAATTAAACTATTCTGCACAATAGATGGATAAAAACTTGGGGCTCTAAGGAATATAGGATAGGGCAGGAAGGAGACAGAAGAGAGGAGTCAACAAAATGATGAGAGCCTCCATCACATCATCCCTGTTGAACAAATTATATTTTCCACAAATAACCACAACAATGTTTCTGGTTCCACATGCTCTTTTAGATCCTTGCTACTCCCCTATTAAAAGGGGGTAGTCTGGCCCAGCTGGCATGGCTCAGTGGTTGAGCCTCAACCTATGAACCAGGAGGTCACAGTTTGATTCCTGGTCATGGCATATGCCTAGGTTGTGAATGTGATCCCAAGTGGGGGATGTGTAGGAGGCAGCCAATCAGTGATTCTCATCATTGATGTTTCTACCTCTCTGTCCCTCTCCCTTTTGCTCTGAAATCAATAAAAATATATATATTTAAAAGGGGGTAGTCTGTCTATTTCCCTTAAACCTGGGGACATTGTGACTTCCTTGACAAATGGAAGGCAGTAAAAGAAACGATGGGTGACTTCCAAGGCCAGGTTTGAAAAGGTGAAATAGCTTCTGTTAGCTGTCTCTCACATTGGAGCGTTGGGCCACCATGTAAGAAGTCTGGCTATCCTTAATCACAAGTACTTCTGTGCAGACAACATGGAAAGATCATAAAGAGAGTGACAACTGGAGAAAGGCCCCTGTTCCAGTCCTCAATCATTTGAGTCTTCCCAGCTCAGGCACCAGACATGTGAGAGAGGAAAACTTCCAGGCCCCACCTCTGTAACTGTATGAGAGGCCGAAGGAGCACCTCCCAGCCAAGTCCAGCGTGGTCAACCCTATAACCATGAGGGGCTCTGAGAATAATAAGTGATTATTGTCGTTTTACATCACTAAATTTGGGAGTGATTTATTTCAAGCAGGCATTTGTAACGTAACAATGGATACCTAAAGTACATTTTTGTGATTCTCAAGTTTTACTAAAATCTGAATTACTCATACCTGCTTGCTATAAGTTGGTAGATGGGTACGGCTTACAAGGGACAGGCAGGGTGCATTGCCTTCAGGTTGATGGCTGTCATTAGGCTGAAACAGAGATAGCATCCTCACTTATAGAAATCGGAGGCAGGGGGAGCCAAGAATAAACTTGGTCCAGAAATTGTGTGGAGTGTGTTGTCATGTCACAGGTCCTGGAACTGGGCTCCAACCAAAGGACAGGGGCTTGCCCAGTTAACACCTAGGTTGCACTATTGGCGATGTCTGCAGAATTTTTTATTTTATTTATTTATTTATTTATTTATTTATTTATTTATTTATTTATTTTTAAATATATTTTTATTGATTTTTTACAGAGAGGAAGGGAGAGGGATAGAGAGTTAGAAACATTGATGAGAGAGAGAGAGAGAGAGACATCAATCAGCCGCCTCCTGCACACCCCCTACTAGGGATGTGCCTGCAACCAAGATACATGCCCTTGACGGGAATTGATCCTGGGACCTTTCAGTCCATAGGCCGACGCTCTATCCACTGAGCCAAACCGGTTTCGGCAGAATTTTTATTTTTTAATCCTCACTGAGGATATTTTTCTAGTGATTGTTAGAGAGAATGGAAGACAGAGGGAAAGATAGAGATAAATATTGATGTGAGAGAAACACATCAATTGGTTGTCTCCTGCATGAGCCCCATTTGGGGCCTAGGCCAGGGAGGAGTCTTCAACCAAGGTACATGGCCTTGACCGGAATGGAACTCAGGACCCTTTGGTCTACAGGCCAATGCTCTATCCTCTGAGCCAAACTGGCTAGGGCATGATGTCTGCACATTGTAAATGAGGTCTGCATCAGGTCGATTCCATGATCCTCACTGAACACGAGGAACTCCCTTGCAAGGATTTTCTCCTTGACCTTTCTTTTGTCAGCTTCTGTTTCTCTGGTGTGATATCTTCAGATATAACTGTCCCTGACTCTCACGTCTATGAAAGCGAATGCAAAATTTATGGGGGGTGATAATTATGTCTATTGAATTTTTTTAATAGAATTTTCCAGGAGGGTAATTGGATGGAGAATGACATTTTTATTTGAAAACAACCAGTATTTGAGCATCTGGGAGCTTTTGCTTGAGTATAGTGTGGCCAATCAACAAAAAACAGCTCTTATATAGGCTTATGAAGTAGTCTTATTTGTAACCAGTTGTTATTTCCCCATTATATTATTTATTGTTATAATGTTTAAGATTTAGGAAATGCTAATAGGAAGCAGATACGTGCATTCTCTATTGCATAGCTTCTTCCTTCTCCGTAGGAATTGTCTCTCCTATTTCTTTCATACAAACAAAATCCTTTGGGGAGGCAGACAGGAACATTGGAAGGCAATTCATCGTACAGATAAGCCTCAGATATTTTAACTCAGTAGAAAATACCCAGCACAATTTCATATGTGATTTTGAGCTGGTGTGAGCTATGTTCTGTTTTGACAGGCAGATTTTTTTCTAGTGTTTGTTTCTAGTCACTGGAGACATATTCAGCTTTGGGGACTGTTACATTTGCAGGTGAATTGTGTTCTGGGTGTTAGTGTACCTTCAAATGGAGGTGAGGATTGTATTCTTTATCTTACCAGTATTTATAACACCCCCATGTATTGCTGAGCACTGCTTGGATGTACATCAATTTATTTAATAGGTGGATTACCGAAGGCATAAGCACACAAATTTTCCATAAAATCGAAAGGCCAGAAGGAACCCTGAACACATTTTGGTTCATTATTTCGTAAGCTATCATTGGGGCCACATCCAATGCTCTTCAGGGGCATATAGGATAACTTTATTTGACACCTCACACGGCATTCTATGACATTAAATCACCCAGTGGATGGTGTTTCCTTTCAATACTATACAATCATCCTGATTATATACAGCAGAGAGTTATATCCAGGTTGACATTAGTATGCATTTACCACTTCTCAAGTGCTCATTAATCTCCATTTTCCTGAAAAAAAAAAGCAAGGGAACGTTATCTAGTTAGGCTCCAATGGCATTGTTTAGTCTTATTTGTATTTATTTCTGTGAATGCCTTCTCTTTGTGGCAGGTAACAATGGTGGTCCCTTCTCGGTGTCCCTTGGAAATAGCCGAAGTCATGAAGGTGGTACACACATGACTGAATGCTGGGAAACCCTAAACTAGTCCCAGACATAGGAAGAGTCGGCTGCCCAGTAAGGGCAACTCATTTCTCATGATAACACATCCTATGGAGGAAACTCAAGGTGATATTTGTAGCTGTAGTTAGCAGTACGAATGATAAAGAACAGAAGCTTATCTGCTTCTGATATGGTGCATAATCCATATGTGTCTTTATACCAGGGAGTCGGCATTATGTACTGGGAATAGTATGGACCTTTAAACTCAGACTGACCTGGTTCTGAATCCCAGCTCTGCCAATGGATGACCTGGGTAAGTCAATTAACCTCTCTGTGCTTTAATTGTCTCGTCTGGACTGTGATGAGAATGACCAAACTCGCTGTCCTGGGCACTAGATAAGGCCAAGTTCTGGGAAATGAATCCCTGAGCTGGTCCATAGCAGCTTGTGGCCCTCTGGCTTTCGTATGGGCCTTCACGTGCCTGGGGGGCATGTTGATATTCTCAGAATCTTCTACAATTGAACATACAAAGCCACCTTTTCATGGGAGACACTAGTAAGATGACCAGTGTCCAAATTGGAAATATGTAGGGTGACCCTTCCCGAACTTACAAGACTTTCCACGACTCCATCTTGACTTTACAAGACAGTGTCAGGACTTTGCAGGACTGTGTCTTGATCCAGCCTGACTGTGGGGGAGCCCTTCAAAGTGTTTCTAAGAACTTGATGGACCTCCTAGTGCCAAGTGCTTTATATCATCTTCCTAACAGCCTTGGGAACTACAGGAAAATACTTGGGCTCAGTGAGAAAAGGTAGTGTGTCTGAGTTCCCACAATGAGTACACAGTAGAGCCAGGTCTTGACAAATTTTAGTTGGAGAATAAATAATCTGTGCCACAGGCAGACCATGTGTAATTACACATTAATAGATAAAGTGCTCTCAGCTTTGCAGGAAGCAATAGAGCACAGTGGCGAAGAGGACAGACAGTATATTGCCTGGGTTGACAATTTCCCTGCTTGGTGACTTTGAATGTTAATTAATTTTAGTTTCCTCTCCGAAATGGGAATAGTAATAGTACACCAAAAAAATAAATTATCATAGTATTAAATGAGGAAATTCTTCTAAGCATGATGTACCTGACATGTAAGAAGGTATACTGAAAATTAGCTGTTAAAGTTATAGCATCGCTGATACAAGTAGTTAGGTACCCAACAATGCAGGATGAGTAAATGAATGATATTGGACAGATCAGCTTTTTCAAAATCCTGAGACTCTTGACTTGTTTCATCCCCATTGGGTGGATTTACACTTACTTGTACATCAGTGCTGGTTTTCATAAATGTGTATGTGTGTGTGTGACAGAGAGGGAGAGAGAAACAATCATGCTACTCATTCATGTAACAAGCACAGTTTCCAGCTCATTTCATAAACAATGCGATTACCTAGCTTATATATAAACAACTCTTACCTGGTTTGAAGTGCTCAGTGAAGAATCTAAGTCTTTAAAAAAATTCACTTGCATAATAGTTATGACCATGATCATTCAGTGACCTGGGTGAATAAATACATTCTTGTATGGCTTTGTTCTCACATGACTGCTTACTGGCATATGAAGCACTTCTCAAGGGAAGTGAGCATCATTTCTCGCCTGACTTTCTGTTGTTCGTTCCTCTGCCTGACAACTGTGTCTACATGCCCCTCCCCACTCCTGTGTGTATTTTGGTACAATCTTCTCTGAGTTCAGGTAGTGTCCTGCCTGCTGCCTAAATAATAATTTAAAAACACAGTGCGTTGTGTTATTTAAAATATATATATATTTTATTGATTTTTTGCAGAGAGGAAGGAAGAAGGATAGAGAGTTAGAAACATTGATAAGAGAGAGACATTGATCAGCTGCCTCTGCACACCTCTTACTGGGGATGTGCCCACAACCAAGGTATATGCCCTTGACCAGAATCGAACCTGGGACCTTTCAGTCCGCAGGCCAACGCTTTCTATCCACTGAGCCAAACTGGTTTTGGCCGTTGTGTTATTTTTTAATGTAAGGATTAACTTAATGTTCTAGAATATTCTATACTCGTGTTTCTCAAACTTTAGTTGTATCAGAATCGCTTGCTAAACACAGATTACTGGGCCCACTTATTTAGTAAGCCAGGATGGGACTTAAGAATTTGCATTTCTAATCAGTTCCCAGGTGATGGTGATGTTTTTAGTTCAGAGATCATTTTGAGAAATGCCATTCTATATTAAAATTTAGGCACTTCTATTTAAGAGGATGTTCAAGACTATTTGGCCTCTTTTATCTGACATAATTCCATAAAAATTAGCTTTTCTTCAGGCAAAGACAGGACACTTACCCATACAATCTGCTTCCAGAGCCTGTGTTTTAATAATTTTACCGAACTATGTGGGGGAAATGTGTGTGATGCATTTAAAAATCTTAGCAGATTTCTTTGTGTTCCCCAAGGCAATAAGATATGCAATGAGACATGGGTTTAATGCTGAACTTGAGCTAGGCAGTTGCAGCCAAATGATATTTTCAATCACTCATTTCAGAGGCTGCATGCTGGCTTGTTTACAGATTAGACGCCTATTAATTTATCAGGTGAACTGAAGCAGGAGAGATGATATTGTGTCTGTCCAGAGGATGTGTGGAATTTTCAGTACGGTGCCCAAATAGTCTCCCAAATAAGCATGACTGATCCAAGGAATTGGGGAGAGGGAGTGAAAAGTCTATTTTCATGGAAGGACAATGCTTTCTAAGAAAACATCAGTGTCTGGTGCCTTTACCAAATTCTGCAACTCATGCAAATCATAAAACCCTCTCTGAACCCTCATTTTCTCATATGTAAAATAAAACTGAAGTAACATTTGTCACACAGCTCAGGGGGGCTTTGAGATTTTCATGTCAGCTTGGTCCAATTATAAGGTTCTACTCCTAGTGATAAAACCAATAAAAATCACTAAAGATAAAATTTTAATTGACTTTTTTAGAGATAGAGGAAGGGAGAGGGAGAGAAACTTAGGTACAAGGGTGACACATTGATTGCCTGCCTCCTGCATGCCCTCAACTGGTGATTAAGCCTGCAACCTGGGCATGTGCCCTGACAGGGAATGGAACCAGCAACCTTGTGGTGCATGGGGCAACCAATCAACTGAGCTATGCCAGCCAGGGCTCCACCCCTTCTTCAGAGTTCCCAGGATCCTGTGAGTTGCAGAGGGTGGGAGGTAATTAGAAGGGAACTGTATTCATAATGGAATGGCACTCCTGATGGCCAGTCCTTTGGGCAGTGATGCATACTGACAAAGTTAAGTCCTCACTGGGCACCCATGGGGAGGTATAGTTGATAAAGGCACTCTACCTGGTTGATGAAATGTTTACTTCGACAGCCTTGATAGTCGGTGGTGAGAGATGAGCTTCTATGAAACTCTTAAACACCTGAGTCATGTAGTGAACTGGTTAGTTCCATTCACTCAGCTTCTGCTGTTATGAAAACTTCCTCTGCACCTTCCATTTCTTTCCCAAGAAAGCTTGATAACTTACTTAACTCAGCCCTGGCACCGTTATAGCTGAACGCCTTGTTGCTCTGTTCTCGGGGGATAGAACAGGCTTATTTTTCAAATCTTTGTTGGAGGTGTGAAAAAGCAGAGCCTTCCATTCTGCAAAGAAAATGAAGAAAGCAGAGCAACCTGGGTGATGAAATGTTCACTTCAGTTCAGTTTCCCTAGTAAAGCTATCTGAACTAGCAACTACCTAAATGCTAGATTGGATCATCTCTACATTCTCTTCCAGCTTTCACTTACTATGCATTTGAAGCCAAGAGCAAGAGAATGTTGCTTTTTCCTTCTGGTGCTACTAATTATATGGAGAAAATCTTAGTGTTTTTAGGATCTGGATCTATGAAAACATATACATTTCAAGGCACAGAAGGGTTGAATGACAGCATTGAGTCAACTCTTAAAGCTTTATGATCATGGCTTAGTGGACGTATGACGCCAAATTTACTGTTGCACCATTATTTACAAAGATGAGCATGGTCTTGGAAAGCCATTCTGTAAATATATAGAGGGTGTCCCCCAAATGTATACACACTTTAACAACTGAGAGCTCCATTGATGTTTCTTTATTTTCAGATTTAACCCATTGGAATTCATAATTATTCTAAGTATGTATACATTCTTAGGGACACCCAGAATTTATGAATTTGATGACTATCTAAATTAATTCGCATGCTTTGAACAGTGTCCCAGGAATTGTTCAAAGGTGTGTGCTTGGGCAAGTGAGTCAGGGGAAAATGACAGAAACCACAATCAATTGCTTCATATTCAGAGAGTCATAAGCAAACATCTGAGCCCGTTCTCCTCTGTAGACTGACATTTTCCTTCATTGCTCAGTCTGTTTAATCAGCTTTCACGATGCTGCTTGAGCCACGGCAAGCATTACTCTTCTGAGTTTGTTCTGTCAACTAAAATATTCCAGCAGCATCACTAAGCCATTCTAAGCTGCTAAGAAGCTAGAATCTAGGATGAGGGTGTCTGGCTCCATGCTTTATGCATGATTTGATGAAGAAGAGTGCTTAGGTTTTCATTCATCCTAATATATAAAAACCCTGGGTCTGTCATGATCAGAGGCTCGACCAACCGGAAGTTAGTCCTACAGTCAGCACTGGGTTGCCATGGCAACCCAGCACGGACTGCTGCAGCTGCAGGTGCAGTGACCCAGCACTGACTGCTTAGGGGGCTGTGAATCAGGCCCAGAGAGAGGGCTGAAGAGAGAAGCAGGGTCTGATCTGTAGCCTTTGTGACAGTTGTTGATCAGCACTTGCCTCTCTCTTTCTTTCCAGGCCAGGCCAGCAACCGTGCCTCCATTTCTCTCCAGGCCTCCACTGGGGCTGCTGATCAGCCCTGCCTTTCTAATCAGGCCCCATTGATAAGCCCAGAAATGCTGACTGGCATAGAAATTGACCAGTAGGAGATGGCGGCATAGGTGAACACCTGAACTGCTGCCTCGCACAACTATTTCAAAACTACAACTAAAAGACAGAATGGACATCATCCAAACCACAGGAAGTCTGGTTGAGTGGAAATTCTACAACCAGAAGGAAAGAGAGGGGCTCATGGAGACTCAGAGGAGCTTCAAAAAGCTGAGGTACAGAGACATGCATGTGGAGAGAGCGGGTGCAGGAGTGCCTGGCTGGCTTCCTCTGGTGGGAGGCAGACAGAGACTTCCAACTGCACTGAACCCCTTATCCTACAGTACTGAACCCCAGTTCTGGGTGAGATTCATACGGCAGAAGTCTGGACTTTGAAAAGGGAGGAGTGCATGGAAATTTAGGGGAGCCTCGAAAGGGCAGATGTCTGGGGGCGCGCACAGCACCGTGTGTAGAAAACAGACTGCTGATTGTGCTGCTGGATTTCCCTAGTGGGCAGGAGACAGAGCCTCTCTACTGCATCACTTCTAAGAGCACTAAGCCCCAGTTTTGTGTGAGACTCTGGGGACCCAGACTCACATGGTCCCAGAGTGCAGGGGAGCTGTAAAGACAGCAGTCTAGAGGCATGCATGTGCGTGCGCACAGAGACAGCTCCAATGATTACTGAGAGACACTTGAGACCCAGGGGCTGCATAGCATGGGGAAGACTGGAAGCCAAGGTGCTCTGAGACTCCACCCCATCCAAGTTCAACAGAGAGACTTTTGCAGTTTTGCAAGTCTTATATCATAAGGCTGATTCCAATATAGACGTTCTCCCGGCATAGTGAAAATGTGGAGGCAAAGGAACAGATCACAAAAAAAAGAAATGGAGGAAAACAAATAACTGGACATAGAGGTCAAAACCATGGTGCAGTGGTTTTTCAAGAATTGCCTAGAAAAGATGGATAAATTTAGCAAGACTCAAGAGGAGATGAAAAAGGACCAACTAGAAATTAAACATACACTGACTGAAATAATAAAAAAATTATATAGAGACCTAATAGCAGACAAGAGGAAGGCAAGAATCAAGTAAAAAATTTGAAATATAAAGAAGCAGAAAACACTCAACTGGAAGAACAAGGAGAAAAAAGAATCCAAAAATGTGAAGATAGTGTAAGAAGCCTTTGGGACAAATTAGAGTGTACCAACATCTGAATTATGGGGATGACAGAAGAAGAGAAAGCAAGATACTGAAAACCTTATTTGGAGAAATAATGACTGAATACTTCCCACATCTCCTGAAAGAAATAGACTTACAAGTCCAGGAAACACACAGAACCCCAAATAAAAGGAATTCAAAGAGGACCACACCAAGACACATCATAATTAAAATACGAAGCACAAAAGACAAAGAGAGAGTATTCAAAGCAGCAAGAGAAAAACAGTTAATTACCTACAAGGGAGCACCCATATGATTGTCAGCTGATTTCTCAACAGAAACTATGCAGGACAGACGGGAGTGGCAAGATCTATTCAAAGTGATGAATAGCAAGAACCTATAACCAAGATTACTCTCTCCAGCAAAGCTATCATTCAGAATTGAAGGGCAGATAAAGAGCTTCACAGATAAGAAAAAAACTAAAGGAGTTTATTACCACCAAACCAGTATTATATGAAATGCTGAAAGGTACTTTTTAAGAAGAGGAAGAAGAAAAAAGCAAAGATAAAAATTATGAACAACAAATACATATCTATCAATAAGTAAATCTAAAAATCAAGTGAATTAAAAATCTGATGAACAGAAAAAACTGGTGAATATAATAGAATCAGGGGCATAGAAAGGGAGTGGACTGATAATTTTCAGAGGGAAAGAGGTGAGGGGGGTTGCAGGGAGAGACTGGACAAAAATCATACACCTATGGATGAGGACAATGCAGGGAAAGGTAAGGGTAGAGGGAGGGTTGGGAGCCGGGTGGAGGGAAGCTATGAGGGGAAAAAAGAGAAACAAAGTAATAAACTGAACAATAAATATTTATTAAATAATAAATAAAAGAAACTGACCAATCAGAACCAAATCTGTGTGAAGTGTGAGGAGCCAATGGATGCCTAGGACGTGGAGCTCTTGACACTGACTGACATAGAAACTGACCAATCAGAAGCAAATCTGGGTCAACTGTGAGGAGCCAATGGCTTCCTAGGAGGTGGAGCGTTTGATGCTGACTGGTATAGCAACCAACCAATTAGAACCAATTGATGCTGACTGGTATTGAAACTGACCAATTAGAACCTCTGGTTGGCAGAGGAGGGCAATTGGGGATGATATCAGGTCAGCAGGGGAGGGCAGTGGGAGGCAACCAGGTCAGCAGGGGAGAGCAGTTGGGGGAAAGATCAGACTAGCAGAGGAGGACCATTAGGGGCGAGATCAGGCTGGCAAGGAAGGGCAGTTAGGGGTGATTAGGCAGGTACAGGCAGTTGGGGGCAAGATCAGGCCAGCAGAGGAGAGCAGTTGGGGCGATATCAGGCTGGCAGGTGAGGGCAGTTAGGGGCAATCAGTCAGTCAGGCAGAGGCAGTTAGGGGCAATCAAGCAGGCAGGCAGGTGAGAGGTTAGGAGCCAGTGGTTCCAGATTATGAGAGGGATGTCCAACTGCTGGTTTAGGCCTGATTGGGATGGGACATAAACTGGCAGTTGGACATCCCCCAAGGGGTGCCCAATTGGAGAGGGTGCAGACTGGGCTGAGGAAACTGCCCCTCCATGCACCAGGCCACTAGTTTATTTATATCTGAATTCATTCACTCAATCCATCTGTCTATACATCCATCCACCATTGGTCACGAACCATGAATCAGATTTTTAGATACTTCTATTTGAATATAAAATTTAGAAAACAGGAAAGAAACACTTTTTCATCGCAGTATCAGGTGATAAAATACCATCAAGGGTATATGCAGTTATAGCAGGGTCTTTTTTTTTTAGGGGAAACGACTACTGTGAGCAATAATTTGGGATTAGGCTGCCCTTCCTGCCACTATGGGACATAAAAGACTCTTAATGCTGCTCCTCAGGACAGGCAGGAACCCCTGGGGAGCAAGGCAGGCTGCCCACTTTCTCTTTATAGTCCAGGCTCACAGAAGGCAGCATTTAGGGCTCCACAGGGGGCACACATCTCCCCAAGCTCCTCTTTGCTACCATCTTCTTCTCTCTGCATCCTCTTCGGGGAATTAGACGCTGCTCCAAAATCATGCAAAGTTAATTAATAATCTCAGCACACACTTTCTCCCAGGGAAGCACTCAGATGAAACGACATAAATGCGCCTGCCTAAAAGCAAAGCAATTAACCTAGAAAGTTACACATCCAGGGCTTCAGTTCCAGATCTATTTTCATCTGCAGAAAAGATTTAAGAAGCTTATATTCTTATCCAGGATATTGTCCATTCTCATTTCTCTTTCCCAAAGGTCAGTTTTTTGCTGGCCCCAGTGGGAGAGGTGTTGACAACCTTTCTGAATGGATATTTTGTGTAGAGTCTTAGCAAAGTGATAAAAATAAGCAAACCCATGTTACGCGGTCAGAGAAAGCCTGTCTGAAAAATGAAAATCGTGCAAGCTCAGGAGCTGTTGTAGGAGTAGACGGGATACTGTGCAGATGATACTTAAAGACTTGGCATATAGGCAGAGCTCAATAGCTCTTACTGCCTTTACAAAAAATATTGGTTCCCTGTGGGTTCTGGGAAAGGCCAGTAAGAGCAAAGTACTTCTGTTGCTTCACCTATTACAGATGTCTAAACTCAGCCCGAGGCACAAGAGTGCTCCTCAGCATTCACTGAAGGCTGAGGAAAGCATGAAGAGCCAGAGAGGTGAAGAAGGAGGAAGCAACTTTGTTAGGTGATGCTGGGCTTGCTGAGACAGATGGCTGCTCCAAAGAGTAAACATCTCTTTGAACTTGCCCTTCTCTAGGAGGGTAGACAACATTATTAGTTAATTAGCCCCTCCTTGGCTAGTGAGGGATGTTCCAGACTCCTGTGGCTTTCAGGATGTTAAAGCTTGCAGGAGCCAAGATTCAATGGGACCATGTTGAGCAGAAAGGTTCTCCTCCTGGGAGAGGAGTGTGAGGGGGGGGGGTGTCTCTCTTCTTTTCAAAGGAGCCCTGGTGTGTGTTCATTTCTTCCTGCTCCACTGGATTTTCAACCTCTGTCTGCCCTGCACTGCCAACTCCTGGATGGGCAGCCTGCACCTTGTGACCAGTGCCCTGGAAAGAGAACCAGCTAAGAGAGGTCTAAATTCCTTCCTTCCAACATAGCACAACCTAACATGCTGGTTAAGAATGTTTTCTCTGGATTAGAGCTAGTAATTGGATGCAGATCTCAGGTCTGCCATTTACACACACTCTCTCTATACACACACACGCGCATATATATTTCAGAGAGGAAATAGAAATGTCAATGATGAATGAGAGAGATGGAAATGTCAATGATGAATGAGAATCACTGATTGCCTTCCTCCTGCATGCCCCACACTGGGGACAGAACCTGTAACCTCAGTATGTGCCCTGACTGGGAATTGAACCAGCAACCTCCTGAGCATAGGTCGGCACTGAAACCACTGAGCCATGGCAGTGGGGCTCACCTAATATTTTTAAGCCTTAGTTTCCTTGACTCACTATAGAAATAGTTAATACCTACCTAACAGTGATGTTGAAGATGGCAGAGCCACACGACTGAAGACCCTTACACCTTTTGCTTATAAGGAACACATATTTGACTTTTATAGATATAAGAAGCTTCAATTCTGTTAAGCTACTGAGATTATTCCTTGCCTATTTTGTTTTATTTATTACAGAAACTAACATTCCTTAATCTTTCTAAACCCTGAAAGGTTTTGGTTTAAATATTTACCCAAAACTTCTGCACATCATGCCTGGTACATAGCAAGCCCTCAATAAATGTTAACGGTCATTATAAATATCATTCAATATTAGGACAGAGAAGCTTGGCTGAGGAAAGGGCATTGGAGTCATGTCCTGGCATACTAGTAGGATTTTTCCTGGTGAGAAGTCTAAGGGATAGCATCTCCAATAGGAGTGGTGATGTATAAAGGGCTAGAGGGAAAGGAAATTTTAGGCAATAAAACCAGCCATCTCCTTTTCACTGAACAGCTGGGAAGATGGAGAGATTAATGGAGGATTTGATGGTAAGGTTGGTTGCTGCCCAATATTGGAGAGACTTAAAGTAAAACCAATGGAGACTTGAGTGGCATCCAAGCACAGGAAAAAGAGTATTAATATGCATATTAAAGGAACTGAGTGAAAAGAAATCTGCTGGAATAATCTTTGAATTCATTAAGGGTGCTTTGACTGTTGCAAAGTAGGGGAACGTGAATGGGCTTTGTGATCAGACATGAAATTAAAGAGCAAGACACTATTAGTAGGAATGGCTTGGTCTGTGTTTGCAACTCAGATCTCCTTGAGAATATGATGGAAGCTACGAATCCCCTTCTAAAAAATACACATAAACATAAACACTAAGTCCTCTTTGTCCATCCGTGAACCCCAAGTTAACAACCCCTGAATCAGAGAAATTCAAGAGAAGAGAAAAGAAGCAAGCTTGGCTATGTTTGGTGTCGTGTCTGGCTGAAACGTAATAACTGAATATGTCTTCCACAGTGACAGAGACATCATACTGCTGGCAAGTGGGCGTACTGACAGTGACAATAAGAGTTTGACCCTGCATCAGGGAACATGCTGTGATTTCCAGCGCTATCACTTCCAGCATGGCCATGGCCAAGTCAGTAGGATACTCTGCAACTTAATTGCTTATTATGTGCAATGAAGTTGTTAATATCTGCAAGGGATATAGAGGAAAGTGCTTTCTGAAATTCTGAATGGTTAATTGCTATTGATATGTATGCGGGTTATTCCTTAAATGATGCTTAGTTTACTACTTTGCTTCCTCAAGAGCCATCATCTCTCATTCCCTTAATGAAGGATGTATTGGATGACTACCCTGAGCCAAGCATTTTCCTGGATGGTAGGGATACAGAGCAAATGAGATATTGTCAGCCATTAAAAAGCACTGTGTGCTCATGAACTTCCTTCCTTGAGCTTAGTTCTACTGCCTCAGGCTGGGGGCTCCCAGAAACATTCCTGGGAACAAAGATTCAAGGGTCGGTAGTTTATTTGGGAGATACAGGGAGCATCAGTAAGGGAGTGCAGAAGTGCCACTAATGAGGAAAGACAGTGAATACAGAAAGCATATTATCAACCTTGCTACCCCAGTGCATAACCTGGAGCTTCATCCCATGGGAAACCCTCGGGAAACTGTACACACACTTCAAGGTTATCCCATGTGAGGGAAGGGGACTTTAGATGTATATATCACCATCCCCCAGGGGGCAATAATTACCAGGATTCCCAGCCTGCCTTGCAAAGGGACAATCTCCAGCTTCTGAGAAAGCCCTTTGTGAGCAAGAGATGCAGATGCTGACAGCTGGAATTCAGCTGAAGAGCACTGAAGTGGAGAGGCCCAAGGGACATGAGCAAAACATAGACAGCAACTATCTTATATCCTAAAATAATGAATCCCTCATTGAGTGGCTGCAGTCTCCTGATCCCCATCTTAACTGGGATGAAAGATCTTTAGCTGAAGAACAAGTAGAAGGAAACTATAGACTATTCTAATGATCATCTCTTTAGGTGACTACAAATATTTTTCCTCATAAACTCCATGAAATGGTTCAATCCCCAATGTTTATGCAGAGGAGAAACACGAAAGAAAGAGACAGACCACAAATAGAGTAACTATCATGGACTAGAAGGGGATTCTTAGTTTCCATCATATTTTCCTTTAAAAAATATTTTTATTGATTTTAGAGGGGAAAGGATAGCGAGCGAGAGAGAAACATCAATGATGAGAATCATTGGTTGACTGCCTCTTGCACGCCCCCTACTAAGAATTGAGCCTGCAACCCAGTCATGTGCCCTTGACCTTCAAGTCTAGAGGCTGATGCTATTTGCTGAGCCAAACTGACTAGAGCTCCATCATATTTTCAAAGAGGTCTGTGACTCAAATAAAGAGTCACTGTCCAAGCTGCTACTGCTAGTAGTGTCTTGCTCTTTAATTATACTTCTGGTGACAAAGTGCATTCATGTCCCACTTCCCCTACTTTACAACAGTTTAAGTCTACCACGTATGTGACTTCCAAGTCTTCCTTGGTATAGTCATTGCGCGGTATCCAGCCCTTTGTGTTTAGAGGTCATGTGACTTATTCAAGTCAATGAAAAGAGAGTGGACATGGTGCATTATTTTAGGCAGAAGTGATTGCCTGTCTGGTGTGCCTTCCCCAGGTACTTCCTCCCTCCTTAAGAGACCTTGGAAGATGCCAGCTAAGCCCTTGATGCCTGAGTTATTCCTTAGAAGAGAGCCCAGCCCTCAAAGGATCACTAACCAGGAACTTCTGCATTGGACTTTTGAGAGTTGGGGATGTGTAACAGATTCCTCTAAGACACTTCCCAGTATTAACAACTTATTGAGAGTAACAAAATATCCTCCAATGTAAGACTAGGAGTTGTTTATTCCTCATATAGATACCCTTTTTAGTGTCCTTGTCACACCCCACTTTACACTGTGATAAGCTATATTTTCTCTCTGTGCTCATTGGCCAGGTCTTAAGGACAATCACGGGTCTATTGCCCTATGGGATTCAGCAGGTTCTGGCACATATGTATTTAGGGACTGAATATTGAAAGAGTGAATTCATGAGCTGTCTTACTCTATACTCAAAATAATCTTTTCAGATAAGCAGAACAGGTATTTAATTTCATTATGGAAGTAATGAAACACAAAATGTTTAGAAAATAAAGTTTAAATAACAGTTTAAATCTCATCACTTTCTCTTATCATCTTTGTATATTTTTTTCATGTTTTACATGTATTTTTGTGTCCTTTTTAATTTAATTTTATAGCATGGTTATTTTCACATGCTGCTGCTTTGCTTCCATAACCATTGTTTTTGATCTCTGCTCATACCAGTGAATATAGAATAATTTCTCTGCTTGCAATATGTACTATGCAGATATAATCTCAGTAAAAGTCTTTTCCACCTATTTATTTATATATTTTCCTTCAATTCAATTTTCAAATTTAGTATGAGTATACCAAAGTATATGAACATTTTTATTATTGTTGATATGTATTACCAAATTACTTTCTAGAAGATTTGTACTTATTTACAGAGAATTACATGTAATCACATGATTAATTATGAAACATTTATTTGGATTTATTATATAAAAATCTCATTTCTTTAGTTACTCAAAAGAGGGAATCCTTTTGGATTGATTGATTTTTTACTTGTGTTTTCATTTGTAAGTTGTCTGTTTCTATTTAAGTTATTTTTTTATTTAAAACCCATTTATTGTGCCACGCAATGTGTGGTGGGGTACAGTAAAAAAAAAAAAATGGGTAGAAGCCTTTGCCTTTAACAAGTGCTCATCCTGGTAGGAAGAGATGGGAAGTCAATAAGTTAACAAAAGAAACAATTTGTATTAGTATAAGATTTATGAAGTCAATTCATAGGATTGGTGAGTACTTTACATAAGTCCCCTGCAGAGTCCTCTCTAAAAAGAAGTCTTAGCTAAACTTGAAAAATATAAAAGAGCCAGTCATAAAGTATTTGGGAGAGGAGAATTCCAGGCAAAGAGACAAGTAAGTGTAAGGCCTCGGAGATGCAAATGGTGTGGCATATTCAGGAAAAAAGAAGGTTAGAGTAGTTGGAACACAGTGACGTGTGGGAAGTGGTATGATATGAGGTTGGGGGTTTGGGCTGGGACTAGACATCAAAGGTTTCACTGGCCACTGCAACAAATTTAAGTTTTGTTCTAGGTGAGGAAGAAAACAATGGAAGGGTTTTAAGTGGGACAGTAATATAATGACTTAACAAGAGAATTTTAGTTGTTGTGTGGAAAATAAATTGGAGGTAGAAGAGGCAAGTTTATTAGGAGGTTATTACAGTACTAGAGGCTTGGTGCATAAAATTTGTGCACTGGTTGGCAGGGGGGTGGCATGGGGGTCCCCTCAGCCTGGCCTGTGCTCTCTCTCGCAGTCAGACATCCCTCTTGCAATCTGGGATATTTTGCTCCTTACAGATTGCCTGCTCGCTCCTTACCATTTGGCTCGCTGTTCCTTAGCACTGCCATGGAGATGGGAGAGGCTCTGCTACCACTACTGCACTCACCAGCCGTGAGCCTGGCTTCTAGCTGAATGGCTACTCCCCCTGGGGAGCACTCTGACCACCAGTTGAGCATCTGCCCTTGGTGGTCAGTGAGCATCATAGCGACCAGTCGTTCCAGTTGTTCCACTGTAATGGTTGCCTAGGCTTTTATTATATAGATTCTATGCAAAAGGTAATGGGACCAGTGGACTAGGGCAGTGGCAGGAGGGAATAGAGATAAAAAAAACCCTTAACTTCTTTTGAGTTAGTCTAAAACCAGAGACTGAGACAAAGATTTAGGTGCAGATAATATGATCTGGGAGGTGATCCCAGGAAGTGGAAGTGAGAGAACAAGGTGAGTGAGACAGGCAAGGAGAAAAGGTCAAGATAAAGGTGCATCAAGGTCATTGCTACCGACAATGGGACCTCTAAGAATAGAATGCCTTTCAGCAGAGTCCATCCAAGCACCAGAAAGCTGGGGCATTTATGCATGGAGTTCAAACCTCCTTTCACCATTTATTGAGGCTTGCCCTCTGGCTATTTATTCCCAAGTACATCTGGACTGCAGTCTCACTGAGTAGATAGACTCCCATAGCTTTGGACCTCGGATGAAAAACAGAAAATATACAGCTGGGTCTTGAGGTCGGAGGCTGTCAGGGTGCACCAAACTTCCCACTGCAATGGCAATGGAAATCAAAGTCACGGTCAAGCCTCTCAAGCCCCTAATGAAGGCTGGACATCCAGGTGGGTATCTGAATCACAGAAGACTCCTGTCTCAAGGAGTGTGAGCAGAAAGCTCATTCAGCAGATCTAGGGACCTCAACAGTGGCTGTTGTACACCATTAATGGGATTTCCATTTTTTTAGATCTTTGCTTCATTCTGAATCAGTCTATGTTTCTCAGCGCCTGTGGCCAGAACCACTGGGCTCACCACTGTGCTCTGGTGGGGACAGCCATGTGAGAGTGGGCACAGTTTGTGGGTAGAAGAGTGCACACTGGATTTCCATCCCAATTCCTCCCTTATCCAGGTGGAAGGTGCCAGGCAACCTCCTATATGGCCGGCCCACTGGTTCCTCACCTTTCTGTAACTCTGTGTGCCTAGAGCTTCTTGCTTCTTGCTAGCTTCTGCTGCCTTATATTGCTTGTTTATTTATACCTTCTGCTCACATGCCCCATCCCCCTGAATCCCCTGCAGGCTTTTCTGTGTGTATCCCTTTAATTCAGCTTTCAATGCCAACTGCTTGGCTTTCTCATTGATTTCCAATTTAATTCCTGGAAATGAGGTTCTGATCACTCAAATTGATATCAACTTGGCAAGAGATTTTTCATTTCAAATGATCTTATAAGCTTGGAAGGCTTGGCTGCTTTTGGATCAGGATCCAATCCCTGGTCAGTTAAAAAAATGTCTTTGTGTATTAGGTAAAGCCACCTGGAACCCGAGATGGATACCTAAACCTACCACTTTATGAGGAGCTTTGGAAAGGTAGAAGCATGATTGACATATCTAGTTCAAGTCTCACTTATAATGAATATTATTTGTAATTATGTGTTGTCTTTGTCCACAGAGAATTAGAAAAATATAGAACAAAACCAGATAGCATATTTGAATATATAATCAAATAGAAAATACAAACAGAAGAAAAAAATAAAGTTATAGAAGAACACAAGTGTGTTGACCAGTATGGTCAACATAGTTGCTTGATGGTGCTTCAGATTTGCTCCTGAGTTTCCTGATGTCCAAGGAAGGAAGGGCAGTGAGTTAAGTTGTCTAGTTCTCATTATTGGAAAGGAAATAATTATATATTTCAGTTTATTGGGTGGAGGAGGCCTTCAGCTTCCTTAACCTGGGTCCCTTCAAATAGCAGATAGGAGTTGGGAAAAAGATCTATGTTGGTAAGAACTGGAATCTAAATGTATATAGATCATTTGTCTTTATATATAACTGATACTTAATGTAGCAGACTATTTTTTTTAGCAAATTTGCTTTACTTCCTTATAACTCAAATCCCGCAGGCAAGCAAATCTTCATGGATAACAAGACAAGTATTTCCCCTTGCTGCCTATCCCTAAATGTTTAGCACAGAAATTGGTCTTGCCAAGTCAAGTGCCATTATATGGGATCACAGGGCAAATTCAAACGTGTTCCTTGCACTGAAATCTTTATTTCAAGATCTTAGCATCTTCAGCTTATCCCAAACTCCATGATTTCTTGTTTCTCTGAAAGGGGACCTCAGGAACCTTTTGTGTTTGGAAACTCCCAGCAAGCCAAGGCCATGGTTATAGAAAAAGTGTGGCTAGGAATATCAAGAGAGATCAGATCCTTCTACCTGGGTGGCCTCAATTTCTCTCCTTTTGACTCTGAAAGGACTGAGGATGACATCGGTGTTTCTCAGGGTTACTAAGTGCTAACTAATGAAAATTCAAACAATATGATCATACTCCAGACCTACTGAATCAGAATCGCTGGGGATGAGATGTGAGATTCTGCATCTTAACAACTCTCTGGGTGCTTCTGATGTACATCCAAATTTGAGGATCACTCTATTTAGTAACCTTCTAGATTCTTTCCAGATCAACATTTATTTGATCCCACATTTCTGAGGAAATAATCACATTCTTCCTAGTGAAATTTTTCAGTCATGTAGGACTACAATAGATACATAAACAGATTGAAGGCAAGGCTAGGCTTTTCTCCCGAGTTAGTTACACATTAAGCCACTGCTTAAAAAAAAGTTTTTATTGACTTTGGAGGGAGAAGGAGGGAAAAGATGAGAGAGAAATATCAACATGAGAAAGAAACATCTATTGGCTACCTCCTGGCAACCCTGTCCAGGAATCGAACCAGTCACCTTTTGGTGCTTGGGATGCATGGATGACACTCAACTAATTGTATCACACTGGACAGAGCTAGTCCACTTCTTGACATAATTATTTTCTTAAAGCCCTTAGGTAATTTATTAACTATTCTAATTAATAACTAGTACAAGTAGAAAGTTCTTGGGGGGGAGGGGTTGTTGGTATTTTTTGGAATATTGACCCAAAAAGTAGCTAGAAGTTTGTAATTAGATGGCTGTAAGATGATGAAAATGAAGGTCAGCCAAAAACATGTTCAGGATGAAAACTTAAAAATGAACTTAAAGTATCAGTCTGAAGATCTGAGATAGAGTCATTTCCATTATTTACAGATAGTTAACTTCCATACCTATTAAATTTCCAAGACACATTACTCTTCTGGTAGCTGGCACTCATTTTTAATGGTCCCTTTAGTTAACACTGCATACTGTATATGAATGGAAATGATCTGTCATTTTGCCTTCTGGGGTGTCTTGTGGCAAACTGAGGTTCACACCTCTCTAGTTCAGTCTATAGTTTTGGGCCTAAATGCTTGCAACACCTATCATGCCTCTTTTCAATTTTACATCTATTAGCTCCTTTACTCCTCACAGCAACTCTACAGGTTAATTGAACAGATAGGACTTCAGGCCCAGAGATGTTCTGTAATGTGCCCAGGATCACACTGCTACTAGGAAGAGGAGTTGTAATGGAAGAATGATTTGATTTGCTTGTTCAGAGAGAACACTCATGAGAAAAAAGCTCCTGCATAAAGTGGTTAGAGGATTAAGGAATCAATCTGCCATTTTACGAAGTGGTCAGATCTGTACTATGAGTGGTAGTTTGTGATGAACTCAACATTGTCCTTACCTTGGTATCTACCCAAAGATCTGGGTTACCTATGAAGAAGACTTTACCCTCTTTGGCTTCCCTTTCCTTACCTGTAAGAAGAAATACAATTTCTAGGTCTTCCAAGCTAAGTTATGGTGAGGCTACTATTCAATCATCAATGCACAAACCTAATAGATAATATTTTAAAGTGTCAGCCATTTTATGACGAGCACCAATAGTGGGAAGTGCTCTGACATGGGGGGTCAAGAAATGGTGAGGTTTGTTCTGTGGTGGGTTTGTTCTATGCCCTTGCAAAACTCACAAAGTCTCTCTGTCCTTGGTCCAACCATCTCTAGAACAATGAATTGAATTAGAGTCAATATGTAGTAAAACAAATTTGGAAAATGCACAATCTATGACTTTCTTAGCAATTTATGGTCTGCATTAACATATAAAATGCTTTGAGAAACTCTGCCATAAATAAAACCTGTTTATTTTGTTTAATTAAGATTCCTAAATTCATTGGCATGCATGTTTTTCCATCTTTTTTCTCTCCTAAGACCAATAAACATGTAATGAAAAACACTTTTGGGGCTGGTAGGTTACATAATTTTTATATTTTCAAGCGTAAAGTTCTATGATTTCTTTCATGGTCTACTGTTGGTTGATTGATTCTTAGGGTGAAAGGATTTAAGTACACACAGTACTCTCAATAGATTGAAATAATTGTGTGTAGGGATCAGAATAAGAAAGAAAGAAAGTAAGATATTACATTTATAGTCTGAGATGCTTTAAGTTGAAATCTGTCTTGTTGAACTGAATGCCTACAGTGAGTTGTCCTCATCTGAACACCTAGCTAATTGCCAGAAGAGCCTTAATACCTCCAGCTCCGTTTTGGGAGAGAGAGAGAGAATTCATCAGACAACAATTAGCTGATCTCTGAGTATGGGCTAAAGGTCTTAAGAATGCAGTTAGGCCTGGCCGATGTGGCTCAATGGTTGAGCACTGACTTAAGAACCAGGAGGTCACAGTTCCATCCCCAGTCAGGGCACATGCCTCGGTTGTGAGCTCAGTCCCGGGAGACAGTGGATTGATTACTCTCTCATCATTGATGTTTCTATCATTCTAGCAGGGACCTGCATCCTTCCCCCTTTGGAGTGAACCGGGAACATCCATTCCCAATGTTGTCTGTGTGTTCCTTTTCCTTGTGGCTGAGCAGATTTAACGGCCAACTTTTAACAATCCAATTCCTTCTCTCTCTAAGAGGACAGTAAATGAATCACGATTTACTTGTAAAACAGCTGAGATTTTAGGCATAAAAATGGGATGTGGGGTAGAGTCCAGAATTGAAAGTGTTTTCCAATTACCCATTAGAGAGCTCTCCTACAGAATCAGATATGAATTAGGGGGTGAGCTCTTAGAGGGACAGATGCAGGCACTCTATATCCATCACTGATCACCTGCAGAGATGCAGCTCTGATTTGGTAATGGATAGTTTCTTTTGCCTGGCATCTCATTTAATTAGTCCTTTGGTCCAAGAATACAGGCTGCCATTGCTCTGTGGGCCAAATCAGAATTCAAAACATTGCCTACCGGAAAAGGCTTAAGCAAAAGCTTTAGTGAATCTTTTTTATAGTAAATGTTCTAAATAACATGTCACAACTCTGTATTTATTCTCTTCATCTTGTTCAGAAAGGCAGTTTTCCCCAAATACTTAGAAATGAGGTCATGCGAATTGTATTTTATTCCGTTTGGCTTCTTTTAAAACCATTTTAAGCCTTTTATTTTAAAACATAAAAAAATGAAGACAGATTAGGCTGAATAGATCTTCAACAATTTTAAAATATGATCAATTGTATATTTTCTATATCTTCTCACTCTTTGCACTCCCCACAAATGGGATCATTTTGAAAAGATTCACAGACATGTTATAATTTTACCCATAAATACTTCAGTATATACCACTAAAACAAGAGTTTCTTTTCTTTTTTTTTTTGACTTTATTGTTCAGAGTATTACAATTGTTCCTCTCCCTCCCCCAACCCCCCCGCCATGGTTCCCCTCCACCCAGCTCCCAACCCTCCCTCTGCTCTTACCTCCCCGCCCCCATATTGTCCTTATCCATAGGTGTATGATTTTTGTTCAGTCTCTCCCTCCATCCCTCTCACCCCTTTTCCCCTGAGAATTGTCAGTCCACTCCCTTTCTATGCCCCTGATTCTATTATATTCACCAGTTTATTCTGTTCATCAGATATTTAATTCACTTGATTTTTTAGATTCACTTGTTGATAGATATGTATTTGTTATTCATAATTTTTATCTTTACCTTTTTCTTCTTCCTCTTCTTAAAGAGTACCTTTCAGCATTTCATGTAATACTGGTTTGGTGGTGATGAACTCCTTTAGCATTTCTTATCTGTGAAACGCTTTATCTGCCCTTCAATTCTGAATTATAGCTTTGCTGGGTAGAGTAATCTTGGTTGTAGGTTCTTGCTTTTCATCACTTTGAATATATCTTGCCACTCCTGTCTGTCCTGCATAGTTCCTGTTGAGAAGTCAGCTGACAATTGTATGGGTGACAATTACCTTGTAGGTAATGAACTGTTTTTCTCTTACTGCTTTTAATATTCTCTCTTTGTCCTTTGTTCTTGGCATATTAATTATGATGTGTCTTGGTGTGGTCCTCTTTGGATTCCTTTTGTTTGGGGTTCTGTGTGTTTCCTGGACTTGTAAGTCTATTTCTTTCACCAGATGTGGAAGTTTTCAGTCATTTCTTCAAATAGGTTTTCAATATCTTGCTCTCTCTCTTCTTCTGACACCCCCATAATTCTGATGTTGGTATGCTTGGAGTTGTCCCAGAGGCTCCTTACACTATCTTCACATTTTTGGATTCTTTTTTTTTTTTTTTTTTTTTGGCTTTTCCAGAGGAGTGGTTTCTGCTTCTTCGTATTTCAAATCTCTGACTTGATTGTTGCATTCCTCCAATCTGCTGTTAGGTCTCTGTATAATATTTTTTATTTCAGTCAGTGTATGTTTAATTTTTAGTTGGTCCGTTTTCATCTCTAGTTGGTCTTTTTTCATCTCTTCTTGGGTTTTGCTAAATTTATCCATCTTTTGTAGGAAATTCTTGGAAAACCTTATAACCGTGGTTTTGAACTCTATATCCAGTCATTTGTTTTCCTCCATTTCTTCATCTGTGACATGTTTCTTTGTCTCTGCATTTTGGCTGCTTCCCTGAGTTGATAGAGTGGCTTTGTATGCTAGGTGTCCTATATGGCCCAGTAGCTCCACCTCCCCAGTTACCTGAGGTGGACTCTCTTGGTGCACCCTTTTGTGGACTGTGTATACAGCCTTATTGTAGTTAAGTCTTCATTGTTGTTGATATCACTGGGGGGAATTGACCTCCAGGCCAATTGATTGTGAGGATCAGCTGTGTCTATGCCAGGAGAACCTCTGTGCTGGAGTCAGCCTTATGATACAAGACTTGCACAATTGCAAAAGCCGCTGTGCTGAGCTTGGCTAGGGTGGAGTCTCAGGGCTGAGCAGACAGCCTTGGCTTCCCATCAGCTCTGCCTTATGTTGCCCCTGGGTCTCAGTGTCCCTTGCTAATCGCTGCAGCCCTCTCTGTGCACTCACACTCACGAGCCTTCAGACCTCTGCCTTTCTGGCACCCCTAAGTTTCCATGCATTCCAGGGAGCCGTTTGAGGCTAGGTCCCTAGAGTCTCAGCCAAAACTGGGGTTCAGTGTAGTCAGAACTGGATTTCAGCTCAGTTAAGAGGTTCTGTCTTCTTCCTGCTAGACAAAGCCAGCGGCACAATCAGCAGTCAGCCCTCTGTGTATGTACTAGCGTGCGCCTCCAGACCTCTGCCTTTTGCAGCTCTCCTAAGTCTGTGTATTCCTCCCTATTCAGGACAGTCCAGACTCCCCCTATATGAGTCTTACCCGGAACTGGGGTTCAGTGCAGTAGGAAATGGGGTTCAGTGCAATTGGGAGTTTACATCTCCCTTCTGCTAGAGGAAGCCAGCCAGGCACTTTGCTGCCTGTCCTCTCCACGTGTGACTCTGTACCTCAGCTTTTTGTAGCTTCTCTGAGTCTCCATGAGCCCTTCTCTTTCCTTCTAGTTGTAGATTTTCTGCTAAGCCAGCTTTCCTGTGGTTGTGGATGATGTTCCTTCTGCATTTTAGCTGTAGTATTAAAATTGTTGTGCGAGGCAGCAGTTTAGGTGTTTACCTATGCTGCCATCTTGGTTTCTCCAAGATTTTCTTTTTTGGGATTACCAAATCATTGAACACTTAAAACTGTACCAGCAATTTCTTAATATTAGCAAATTGTTAGCCAATATTAAAGTATTAAAATTTTTTGATTCTCTATGATTTAATTTTTATTTATTTATTTATATTAAATTTTTTAATGCTGACATTATTGCAGGTATCCCCCTTTACCCACCTTCACCCACCTTTCCCTTCCCCTCCCTAATTTTTTAAATTTCACAAAAAACAAGGTCCATACCTTGCATTAAGCTGATGGATATTTGAGTACTGTTTGCTCTACAGCCTTATCTACACTTACTGAACTTTTAATTTTAGCCATTCAGGTAACCCTGTAATAGAATCTTATTGTGATTTTGATCTGCATTTCCATTATGACTCATAATATTGAGTGTTTTCCTTTGGGCTTAATTGCAACAAAGATGTATGTCTCACTTCATTCAAAGCTTGGTACAGGTTGGGTATTTTTCCTGGGCACGTCTCCTGAGTGACTTAGGGATCTGGGTTGCTTTCTTCCTGAAACTTTGCCATCTTAAAGAACTTTGCTTCCATTCACTCCTGCTCTTCACCATCTTAGACCAAAGCAGCATATTCCCATAGACAAGAACTCAATTACAAACTTCCATCTTCACTATTCGTAGGGGTAGGAAATAGAATTTCCCTGAATTTACAGGAAGGAGAAACAGTGTAGTGAACACAACATTATTTCACTGCAATTATTATTTGGCCTTATTTATGAACTCTCTTAATTAAACTCATTTAAATATTTTAAATTGCAACCATCTATTAATTTAATATACTCTAACTCCTAAGTACCTCAATTGAGTAGGTAAGTGTTTCTTATTAATCTAGTAATTTAAATTTATATGGTGAATTTTAAGTTTTATTTAGTATTCTAATAGTATTTACAATAACTTAATAAGACTTCAATTTAAAAACAAACATTTAAAAATATTTCCTCCAGAGGATGGAAAAGGGTTGTTGTAGAGAATGAAAAAGAGGTTAAGAATTGTGGGAATGTTACCTATTTGTTAACTATTTTTTTTAAAGATATGATTTAAAAGAATCAAAAGTATAAACCAATAATACAATTGCACATTAATTTCTGAATTAGTATTACAAGTCTAACCTATTACTCTAATAGAAAAAATTCTCCTGATTATTATAAATACTCAAGCACACCAAACATGCACAAGTTTAAAACAAGACTAGTATTATGGCTTGGATTCTCTCACATATTTCTAGATCCAATTATGAACCTTCCTTGTGTTGAGAAATGATAGCAACTAATGAAACAATTATGCTAACCCAAAATATTTAGGGTAACCTTTTCAAATAATTCTTGTGTTTACTTACACAGCTGGTTGAGGCTATTCATGACCTAAGAAGTTTCCATCTGAGATGCTGAAGGCATTCTTGCCAACAGGTCACAACTATAAGGCTGAGCTGAGTTTTATTCTTGATCCTTCTATCCCTCATCTCAGTTTATTGCCCGCAACCCCTGGATTCACTTGCCATATTACCTATTTCTTATGTCTCCACATGGAAGTTGCTTCCTCATTCAATACGATTTTAACTAAGCTATTGACTTCTCCTCTAAATTCTATTCATATTCTTCCTATGTGTTACTGCCACAACTTACAGATATTTTAATGTTAATCCAGTCATGCATATGACCTCAGAGTCAGGAGGTATCATGAGGTGGTTATGAGCATGATGAGTTCTGGATCCAGACTGCTTGGGTTCCCATCCCAGCTGACCCATTTACTTGCTGTGTGACCTTTTCCAAGTTACTAATCTGCTCTGTGTCTCCATATTCTTGTCCATAAAACAGTACTACCTTACAGGGTTGTTGTGAGAGTTAAATGAGCTAATAAATATAGAGGACTAGGAACAATGTCTGACACATACCAAATGCCTCATCTATGTGAGCTATTGTTATTCTTATGATCACTGTTATTAACATCGTTATTATTTGAATAACTGAGGTCACAGGTCTGAGGTCTTGGCAATGACACTCAGAGGGGAGTGTGCAGAATTCCACTTTTGGGGCTTCATCAATGTTTATCCCCTCATTGCACCCCCTTCACACATTTTCTCTCCCAGGGAATCCTGTTTGGGTATCAGAGGGTAAGAGGGAGAAATTACTGTTTCTTGGGATGAATTTGCCCCAGTCTTTGTGGGGCTGGAGTCATTTCCCCCTTACAGTTTCCGTGTTCCCTTCCCAAGCTCTGGTGCGCTTTGCTTCCACACTTGTGGCTCTCTCTTGGCAGCCTTTTCTCAGGCTACTGCTTCGCCTGTCCTGGCAGATTGCTGGAAATGCCCTGATACCCGCCCTCCCCCCTCCCTGGCTCCAGGGCCCCTTCTAGCCAATGATGGACAGGAATGGGAGTATGAAGGGCCTCCCCTTTGCCTCAGGTTGGGACTACTCCGAGGACTAATTTAGAGCACACTGGGGTTGGAATTACACCAATAAGATGTCATCATTTTATCATCTAGAGCATCTGTTGAGGACTGCACTGTCTTTTTGGAATAAACACTTACTTTTCACTCAGGCAACTGCCTGGGAAATGTACTTGGTGACCTGGAGGGACTCTGCAGGGGGACCAGGAAGGGCTCAGGGCTGAGGCATCCCTCACCTCTCAGGCGGAGAGAACTCCAAGCACCTGGTGCTCTTGAAATGAGTCTGATGACTCAGTCCTTGAAAGTGACAGTGAAGATCACATGATTCACTTAAATGTAATTTTCTTTGCTTTTCAAAAAAACAAAACAAAACATAGGCTTGTTTAATACAGGTCATGTTAGGAGTTCTTAGTAAGGACCCGCTGAAAGAGAAAGTGAACAGTTTGAAAGCTGTGGCTTATTTATTTAGGAATATTTCATAATTGTTATGCTTAAGCAGAGGTGGTTCTTATTTTTAAATATAATTTAATGTGTTTTCTGGTTACAAATCTTAAAGTACGTATTCTATTTCTAAAAAATTCAGAAAAGCTTTGAAATATATGATGAATAAATTTAAAATGACCATAATTTCTGAGAGAACCACTGTTAGCATTTGGCCAAATACTATATCCCTATTCATATATATAATTTCAGAGAGGAAGATAGAGAGGGATAGAAACATCAATGATGAGGGAGCATCATCAATTGGCTGCCTCCTGCATGCCCCCTCCTGGGGATGGAGCCCATAACCTGAGCAGGTGCTTCAACCAGGAAGCAAACTGTGACCTTCTGGTTCACAGGTTGATGCTCAACCACTGAAGCCACGCTGGCTGGGGCTCTCCTCTTTTCAATATAAAATATACATGTAGTGCATAACAAAATCAGGATGTGACTTAGTTCTCTATCACGGATATAACAAATGACCGCACAGTCAGTGGCTCAGCCAGATTTATGATCTCACGATTCTGCAGTTCAGGAGTCTGACCCAGGGCTTCCTGGGCTAAAACCTAGGGCTCAGCAGGGCTGTGCTTCTCCTGGAGGTTCTGGGGACGGGACAGGGGGGGAGAGGGGGAGAATCCATTCATTTGCCTTTTCAGCTTCCAGATGCTGCCTGCATGCTCTGGCTCCTGTTTCCCAGCCTCAGTCTTCAAAGGTAATGAAGTAGCAGCTGCCTGACCCTCCTGTGGTCACATCTTGTTTTGATGGTAGCCAGGCAAGGCTCTCTGTTTCTAAGGACTCAGGAGATGAGATCTGAGCCACCTGGATAAAGCAGGATAATTTCTCCACCTCAGTGTCCTTAACCTTAATCACATCTGCAATCCCCTAGTGCAATGTAATCAAACACAGCTATAGGTTCTGGGGATAAGAGCATAGGCATCTGCGGGTGGGGGAGGGGCATTATTGTGCCCACCACAGGATAACAGTACACATTGTACTAGGTAATCTATTTCTACCCTCCACCCCCCACCCACTTAACAGTAAATCTTGGGCATTTTCTGATAATTTTTAGATATTTTTCTGTAACAAGACTAAGGCAGAATGAGATCCATTGACGGATGGACGCATAGAGCATTCAAGCAATTCTATGGTGCGTACAAACGGTTGCTAATTTTTCACAATAAAAATAAGGCCAGTATACACACATCCTATATAATAAAGAGGTGATATGCAAATTGACCATCAACCCAACACACAAGATGGCTGCCCCCAAGTGGTCAAAGATGGCTGCCCCAAAGTGGACACAAGATGATCACCACAAGATGGCCTGCAGTGGAGGGCACTTGTGGGCAATCAGGTCAGCAAGGGAGCGCAGTTGGGAGGGACCAAGCCTGTAAAGGAGGGAATTGTGAGCAATCAGGCCAGCAGGGGAGGACCCAGGCTTGCAGGGGAGGGCAATTGGGGGTGACCAGGCCTGCAGGGGAGGGCAGTTGGGGGGAACAAGGCCTGCAGGGGAGAGCAGTTGGGGGCAATTGAGCTGGCAGGTTGGGCAGTTAGGGGCAACCAGACTGGCAAGGGAGGGCAGTTAGGAGTAATTGGGATAGCAGGTGAGGGCTGTTAGGGGTTACTGGGCCAGCAGGTGAGGGCAGTTGGGGGCAATTGGGCTGGCAGGGGACCAGTTAGGCATCAATCAAGTTGGCAGGGGAGTGGTTATGGGGTGATCAGTCTGGCATGCAGAAGCAGTTATGGGCAATCAGTCAGTCAGTCAGTCAGTCAGGCAGGCAGGCGAGCAGTTGGGAGTAAGCAGTCCTGGATTGTGAGAGGGTTCCCAGATTGGAGAGAGTGCAGGCTGGGCTGAGGGACATCACCCACCCGCCCCTGCACCATGCACAAATTTCCTGCACCATGCCTCTAGTTTTAAAATAAAAGGGCGTATCTTAATGACTTTATTAAGATGAACTTCTGAAAATGAAATTCCTGGGTCAGAGGACATACAATTATGTTTAAAGTCTATGACTATACTTTGCCAAGTCCCCCCTTCATCCTAGAGGTGTTGACAATTTATACCATCATCATTACTGTGCAGAATAAAAATTTGCTTTGCATCTTTATCAGTGCTTGTATTGACACTTAAAAAATCTTTTGTCTATTAAAAAAATACCTTTTATTCTTTTTTTAAAAAATATGTTTTTATTGATTTTAGAGAGAGAGGAAGAGAAAGACACATCAATCAGTTGCAGCTCAATGGGGATCGAACCCACAACCTGGATATGTGCCCTGACCAAGAATCCAACCGATGACCTTTCAGTGCACAGGACAATGCTCACCCAACTGAGCCCCACTGGCCAAAGCTGTTTTTTTTTATAATTTGCCTGGTTTTTGTTTATAGTGAGACAAAAAAAGAATGCTTATTATTTAAGACAAAATATTTTTCCATATTCAAAGTTTAATTCTTTTCTAATACATAGTTATTATCAACAAGAGGCCCTATGCACAAAATTTGTGCAAGAATAGGCGTACTTTTATTCCAAGCACCTGGGTTGAGACTGAAAAAGGAATCAGTGGAGACTGAAGGGAGATGCAGGTTTTTATTAACTTCTGCTGGCTGAAAGCTGTTTCTGCTGAACATAAGGGTCCGGTCCTTTGTTCATCTCATCACCAGATGTCTAGTGGTTATCTAGGCTGAGCTGAGCTCAAGCCTGCACGTTTCCTGCAAGATATCTGCTAAGCATAATAAGTTTTCTCTGCCCCGTTTTATTCTCCTTAACCCTTTCACATAGTTTCTTCTTATTGCTGACTATCCTACGGATGGGCCACACTTTGCATATCCATTCACAAGTCTGGGCACATTTGGGTTGTTTTTAACTTTTTCAGATTATTAATAAACAAAATATCTACTTGTAGGTTTTTATATAAATATAATTTTTTATATCTTTTGGATACCAAGAAGTGGAATTGTTGGGTCACATAATATGTTTAACTTTATAAGAAACTGTCAAACTATTTTCCAAGATAGTATCATTTTGCATTCTCATTAGTGACATATACAAGTTCTGGTTGGTACTGTCAATGCTTTTATCGATTGTTGCCATTCTAATTGGTTTTCAATGTTGACTAAGTCTTGCATTTGTGAGAAAAATATCACTTGTTTATATTTACCTTTTATCTCTTTTAGGTATAGCTGGATTTAATAATGTTTATAAGTTTCTTTTTCTTGTAATTACTTTATCTAGATTTGATACTAAAATGATCATGAAATCATAAGATAAGTTGGGAAATGTTAATTTCTACTTGGAAAATAGTTCAACAGTTTCTTATAAAGTTAAACATAACTTGTTATGTGATTCAGCAATTATACTTCTTAGTACCCAAAATAATTGGTATTAGTATAGAACTGGTATTAGGTTTTCCAATGTATGTTAGAATTTACAAAATGTGGGAGTCCCTTTCCACGACCTGCTTGGTTCAGGGTTCCCGGTTCAGGGTTCAGGTTCTGAAGGAGGCCGCACGCAAACAAAAAGAGAGACTAGAAAACATTAATTTGGCGATATTGGGGGGCCAGGCGGGAGCCTTCCTCTAGTGCAGCAGTTTTCAACCTGTGGGTGGCGATCCCTTTGGGGGTCGAACGACCCTTTCACAGGGGTCGCCTAAGACCATCGGAAAATGCAGATATTTACATCACGATGCATAACAGTAGCAAAATTTCATGGTTGGGGGTCACCTCCACATGAGGAACTGTATGCAAGGGTTGAGGCCTTAGGAAGGTTGAGAACCACTGCTCTAGTGCAAAGGACTACCACCTTCCTTTGGCCTTGCTATCCTTTTTATTTAGGTTTGGGATACACCTTTGCCCTCAAGCAGGCAATTCCAGTAACAAGTAGATTATCTTTATCAGTCAGGATTTACATAATTATTTCATGGGGAAGTTCATTGACTCAATTAGATAGGGAGTGGCTGGCTTTGACCTTTCAGAGCTTCAAGGTTGACTAGCCTTCCGGGTTCCTCGTCCATTTTCTATTAGTGAGATAATTATTGGTTTCCGGCATCAAAAAAGCTTGGAGTTTTCTTTGTAGAATGGTTTTAACTATGAATTCAAGTTCTTAATATATTTAGGACTACTTAGGTTATCTATTTCATTTTTGTTTCAAATTGCTGGCCACACAGTCTTTTATAATATCCCATTATTATCTGTAATATCTGTAGGGTGAATAGTGATGTACTTACTCTCCTACGTTCTTTCTCTTTTTCTTCTTAAATCTGTCTGGAGAAATACAAAAATTCGTCATCTTTTCAGGGAACCTGCTTTTCTTCTTATTTATTTATTTTATTATTTTTATGTTTTTAATTTCATTGAATTCTGCTCTTACCTGTATTATTTCCTTTTGTTTGCTTTGGGTTAATTTACTATTCTATTTCTATCAGCTTGATAAGGTGAAAATTTAAATTATTAATTCAATAATAAATTTTAAATTTGGTAAAATTTTCTGTAATTTTTAGTTATAGCTTACAAATTTTGTATGTTAAGTTTTCATTTTCTTTTAATTATTTGGGGGTATTCCAAATACATATCTTTTTAGTGGTTTCTACTTTAATTCTGTTATGGTCAGAGGACATATTATGTCTGATTTTAATTCTTTTAATTTGTTATGGTTTGTGTTCATATCCAGAATATTGCCTATCTTTGTTGCTTCACCTGCACTTGAAAAGGAGGCATATTCTGCTTTTGTTGGGTCGTGTGTTACATAGATATCAATTAGGTGCAGCTAGTGGTTAATGTTGTCCAAATTCCCTATTATCCTTACTGATTTTCTGTCTACTTGTTTTATTGATTACTGAGAGAAGAGTGTTGAATACTCCAACTATAATTATAGATTGGTTCTATTTCTTCTTTTGGTTTTGTTAGTTTCAGATTCAATATTTTTAAGCTCCAGGGTAGATACACATTCAGACTTTTAATTATTCTAGTTTTATTGTCCTTCTTTATTCCTCAAAATACTGCTTGCTTTAAAGTCTCCTTTGGTATTTGCAGCCAGTCCAGCTTTCTCTTTATTAGTATTTGTGTGCTATATTATTTTTTATATTTTAATTTATGTATATCTTTATACTTAAAGTGGATTTCCTATGGAGAGCATGTGGTTGGGTCTTCATTATTTATCTAATATAATTATTTGCCTTTAATTGTTCTGCTTAATTTATATTTAATAAAAGTATTGATAAGGTTGGATTTAGATTTATCATTTTGTTATTTCTTTTCTTCCTTACTCTTGATTCTCATTTTCCTTCTTGCCTCTATTTTGAATACCTGAATACTTTTTAGTATTCCACTTTAATTTCTCTGAATCAAACCCACAACTTTTTGGTGCATGGAAGGACACTACAACCAACCTGAGTTACATTGGCCAGGGCTAAATGGGATAATTCTATTTACATATCTTAAAGTTTATTGATACCCTTTTCATCATCATATTTAAGCCCCTCCAGTGATTAAAATTATTTTTTTTCAGATATTCTATTTTTCAGTTCTGAAATTTCCACTTCTCTCTTTTTTTATAACTTGTGTTTCCCTAAAAACTTACATCTATCTGTTCACTTCAGACATGTTTTCCTTTATCTCATAAAGCATGGTTGTAACAGTTGATTCAATAATAATTCCAACACCTGGGTTTTCGAGGGACTGGCTTCTGTTTATTGCATTTTGTTTGTATGTGCTTCATCGTGCACTGAGTAACTGTGGATTTTGAATGTTATGGTGTTCAAACTCTGTGTCCTGTTATAATCTTCTGGGAAGTGTTGATACTTTCATTTGATCAGACAAGTCATCTGGTTAGATTGGAACTGAAAGTCTGCCTTGCCTTCTGTGTGGTTCAATTCAAATTTCAGGTCCAGTCTCTTAAGCTTTGCCATGCTGGTTTGTGTCCCACATGCTCCTGTGTAGTTCAGCAGTGAGCCCGAGGGCTTAAGCAGGTTCATATACAGTATTAGGAGATGGCTTTCTTCATTCTGGGACCTTCCATTTATTTTGTAGCCATCAATATCTCCTTTTCCCGGTTTCTCTGGCCTGAAATACAGGGTTTTTACTCAAGTATTAGCTACCAGTGCTGCTGACACCACCTCCCAGCTCTTAGGGTCTAGCTGTTAGAAACAAACAAGCAGAGAAACTCACGCCGTGCAATCGTGTCTCTAAGCTTTGACATCCATCCTTGATCCATCTGCTCTTATTTATTTTTCAGCATCCTTGGGCTGTTTTTAATGTTTTATTCAGAACTTTTAGTTGTAATCAAGACGAGAGATGGGCTGTAATGGGCTCAGATTTCCATGCTGGAACTGGTAATTCTCAAGAACTCAGTTTCTGCATCTGTTAAATAAGTGATCCCTTAGGCAAAAAATAAAACAATCTTTTTCCAGCTTTAGACTCCAAATTCCAGAGAATTGAAATAGATCAGAGAAGCTGGCCTAGCTAGTTAGGGAAGGTATATAATATAATGTAAAAACCAGGTACTTCTTAAGTAGGTAGATCTGTGAACGAAACACAGCCCCGCTATTTATCAATGACGTGTTAGTCTCCCCATCAAAAGCAAATCAAATAGATAATAAGGCATTCCACTCCTCAACTTCCCCCTGCTCTCTCCGCCACCTCTTAGAAATGCTATTGGTAGCCCAGAGAAGGAGTAGACTTTTCTATGTGCTCAAGAAGGGGTTTGCAATCACCCCAGAGAGACAGCAGTGTTTGCTTTTAGTCCAGCGCAGCTTGTCCATCATTACCCAGCTGCCTCGTTTTGATTCCACACTCAGAAAGAAACCTTTGGGTTGTAAGTTGGCTCTGGGAGTAGCTTGTCTGTAAAAGAGAATGTTCTGGGCATACTGATGTGAGCTTCCAGGCAGGCTGGCAGTTGTAGGTTTCATTGCATTTCCTCAAATTGGCATTCCGGCTTTCTTCAGCTGTCTTATAAGATTGGTCAGCTTGATTAAGCTTCCTAGAATTTGAGTAACGGGGATGCTGACAAGATTGAAATCTGTGAGTTTTCGGAGCCAAGTAGAAGATCAGCCTTGGAATAGAATGAATTTTCTAGAAAATGCACTTTTAAAAATATTTTTTATTGATTTTTCACAGAGAAGAAGGGAGAGGGATAGAAAGTCAGAAACATCGATGAGAGAGAGACATTGATCAGCCGCCTCCTGCACACCCCACACTGGAGATGTGCCCACAAGCAAGGTACATGCCCCTGACTGGAATTGAACCTGGGACCTTTCAGTCCACAGGCCGACGCTCTATCCACTGAGCCAAACTGGTCTCGGCTAGAAAATGCACTTTTTAAAGAAATTCTTTTGCAACTGGGACTCTTGGCCAGTTGGTGCAAAGTATGGAATGAGATTATCTTAAATGTTTCATGTACAACTATTTTTAAATTTAATATGTTGTGCTATAACTAGCACAGAAACATTCCCCATTGTTTCATAGATTTCAGAGCTTAGAATGAGGTTTTAAGAGTGGATAATTTTAAAGAAAACACATTAAATACATAATAGAACCATGGGCATGTGGATGTGACAAAAGTCATAAAAAATAAACACATGTTTTGAGCACACTAAATTAGGCCACAGTTGACTTTGAAATACTAATAAGATTGATAAATTCGCAAACAATTTTGTTTGAAGGAGAGAAGCCAGGTATGAGAAAGTACACACTCAGTGCTTCTCTTCAGGTAAAGTTCCAAAATACACAAAACTGATCTATTGTGTTAAAAATCAGGATTGTGATTACTTTGGGGGAGAATGACTGAAAAGGGACAAATATAATCTTCTGATATTGAAGAAAAGTTCTGTTTTATTCTTTGGGTGCTGATTATATAGATTTATGTGTTCATTTTGTGAAAATTCATTTATTTTTATACTTGTGATTCGTTCATTTATTTTTATGTATACTATAATTCAAAAAGATACATTAATAATAAAATCGAATCAGGAAAATGTAGAAATAAAACTAAACTTATCCCACTAGCAATTTAATAAAATGGAGCATGTTCTTTTTAGGGGATTTTTAAAGGAGTCTCATATACCTACTTTGGTAGTATGGAAAAAAAAATGAAACCAGTGACCTGTACTTCATTTCCTACACAAACTTTTGGTATATAGGTTAGATACATGACTAGACCAGTATGTTTTCTTTGAGATAGTTGGGAATTACAGTAATTTTGTTGACAGTGATGTCTTTTGAATGATGGGTCAGCCTGTTGTACCAAGGAGAAGGGGGGATAGATAGAGTCTCAGGTTAGCATCCAAAAAGGATGACTTCAATGCCAATAGGCAGTATACCCCCAAATATGGCTGAAATATAAAGGTAGCCTAGGAAAAGTTGAAATATGTTTATTATACAGTATTTGAGTCAATCTAGAAGTCTAGACTGCAATAGTAGTACATGGCAGTGCTCATATTTTTTAAAAAATATATAATTTATTGATTTTTTACAGAAAGGAAGGGAGAGGGAGAGTCAGAAACATCGATGAGAGAGAAACATCATTCAGCTGCCTCCTGCACACCCCCTACTGGGGATGTGCCCGCAACCAAGGTACATACCCTTGACTGGAATTGAACCTGGAACCCTTGAGTCTGCAGGCCGATGAGCCAAACCAGTTAGGGCTCATATTTTTAATTATGATTGGTTTGGTTGGATAACAGACTTAACTTCTAGGTGTGAGTACTTCAAGTTTTCTTTGCTTGGTCACAGTACCGTTTATTGTAGAGTCAGCGAAGTACGGCCACTCAATGCCAGTATCATGTATATAATCTTTCAGCTATCACTTATCTTACTATTAACAAGGCTTTATTTTTAATATAGAAGTGTACACTGCCACGGAAAACGTCCCTGCAGGAAATGGAAAGATGCTGAGAATAGCACTTAACGAGAACAGCACGTTGTGACAATACTGTCCTAGGACAGTTTGCCTCTGATGGCTTTTCCCCTCAGCAAACTCACTTCTACTTATTTATTCATGGGATTTCTCATGAGAGAAAATGACAACAGGCATGTCTGGAAACACCCAAACATCCCTTAGTTCAGTTACTACCATGCTCTGCCACTGACATGGAGAGCCCAGACCAAGTTCTGCACTCTCTGGGCACAGGACACAGTAGTCTCTCAATGAAATCGGATGGCTCTTCTGCTGCTGCCATCACTGAAATTGCTGAGGGATATCATTTCATCCTTTTGGTGTCACTCTCTGGAAGAAGTGTTCTGGTCTACTAAAATCCAGGAGCAATTATTATTTTTTTAAAAATATATTTTTATTGATTTTTTACAGAGAGGAAGGGAGAGAGATAGAAAGTCAGAAACATCAATGAGAGAGAGACATCGATCAACCTCCTCCTGCACGCCCCACAGTGGAGATGTGTCAGCAACCAGGATATGTGCCCTTGACCGGAATTGAACCTGAGACCTTTCAGTCTGCAGGCCGACGCTCTAACCACTGAGCCAAACCCGTCTCGGCAGGAGCAATTATTTTACTTTAGGAGTTTTTATATCTTCCTCCAGGATTTAAAAACCACCTAGAGACCTGGCCCTACAGCAAAAATATTAATCATGAAGAATGTAAGGAAGGTTAGATTCCCAGGGGCTTGTCAAAAGAGTTATTGATATGTTCTAAAACACTTCAAGTCTAAAGTCTAGAAAAGAAAAGAAGCAAAGGTGTTTTTTTAAAAAATTATTATTGCATTGAATTTATTTGGAAGTAAGGTGCAAAAGAGAGGATTTGGGTAATCATCTATCCAGGTAATTTCTGGGGGAAAATATCTTTTCAGAAACATGCTCTAAAGAAAACTATATTACTAACCATCCCTTATCTACTGTACCCAGGGAGACCTTTCAAGGGTGCAGAAAAGTAAATAAACAAAACATCATTACTTTTCCCCTTATCAGTGCCCTGGAAGATAGATGACAATGGCTGGATTTATTTCTGTTTTGCTGAGAGCTAGCTTCTAAGCGGAGTGCCCTCACAGCAAGTATAAACCATTAAACCCCTTAGATTTCAATAATTTTGATTGGGCATTATTTTGTCAATTGCAAAACTTGTAAACAAATTTAATGAGCTTGTTGGATTTGGTTCTGTGTCTGGGCTTAATTGGATCCATCAAACACCAAAGGGGTTTTTCAGCTCTCGAATTAGCATCTACCTGGTCGTTGGTAACACAGCATCGGTTTGGGATGAGAAAGGCTGGGATTTCAACCCAAGCTCCAATACGCTGTGTTCCTATTTCTGATGGAATTGCTCAGATAGGGCGCCCCCACCCCCCTTTCTCTGTTGTTCTTCAGGCACAGATTTGAGACGTCCCATTCGTCTCACGTCCCTTAATGAAAAAATGATGTACTGGCTGTGTCCACCCCCTGCTATGTGTTTTCCTTATTACCGATTCCAGCCCTCTTGTTCCAGCAACGCTGCGGCTCTCAGATCATTTGTATGGCGCAGTTACTGCTTTGCTTGTTAAAGAGTAAACGGAGTCGTGGTTCGAAGTGTTGTTTCCCTCATCACACATTGTTGGTGAATCTGCTTTGTTTGCATTTGCTTCTCCTGCCCTTTTGCCAACCGCCATACATTTTTTAGTGGCTGCACACCTAATGAGACAGTCAGAAGATCTCTCCCAGCGATCTGACTTCCTGGGCTTCGACAAGCCTGGCTAGGATTTTCAATTAAAAGGAAGTTGAAAAGAGACAGAAGAAAGCAAGCAAGTCATTAAGCAGCAACAGGGTCTTGGCAGAAGTTGTTAAATACATTATTTAACGAAGCAGTTTGGGGCACGGAGACCAGACTCCCAGTGGCTCCTGAGTCCTGTAACAGCCAGAGCTGCTTCCTACCCTCGTTATTGTGCCCTGACGAAGGGGCCAGGTGGGTCTGTGGGCTTGAGGAAAGTGGGAAATCGTGGGTGATAAAGGTTTTACCAGCCAGAGGTGGGCTCTGACATTAGAGGATTTCTGGGAAGGGCTTTGTTTGGGGACTTCCCGACACCCGCAATGAGGGTGCACATGAAAGATTCTCTCTCTTTCTGAAGCATCCTGGTATGACACCCGAGTTTCAAGGTCCAGCGCATCCCGGGGCGAGGCAGGGTGCAATGACTGATGAGGGAATCTGAAAGGTCAGATTTTCGTTTCCTCTTCTCTTTTCAGCAGTTAATATAAAACATTATTATATTCTTCTGGCCATCTGGTGGCTAGCTTTAATGTCTGAGCCACCAGTTTAGTTTGCAAATTCTGGTTCCAGTAATGTGAACGGAGGAGAAACGTGGAGAGTCAGAGCGGGCAGTCAGACGGGGCTTGTGTTGCTGAGACTGGGCTTCTGTGCCACTGGGTACCAAGCATGTAGTGTCTCAGCCTCCCTCACAGGAGGTTGTTGTGTGTGGCCATTCATGCTTTATGTCAAGTACTGATGTCAGAGAAAAGGGTCCTTCTGTCTCATACTGGGATGGAAATGGACGGGATGCTCATGTGTGTCACCACTTACAGGACTTCTCAGGGATGATACCTATTTGTGTATACAGCTTTGTGTTGTGTGTGTGTGTGTGTGTGTACACATGGAACAGCAGGATCTTCAGAGAAAACAAAACCATGTTTGAACAATGCGGGGAAGTAATAGAAGGGCCTGGAGAATGTGATGTAAGTGGCTAAGAGTGACCTCAACTTGCCAACAGGAAGCCTTGATGTACTGGGGTGGAGGGCTGTCCTGAGCTTACAGTCCAGACCCAGTGAGAGTTTACTACCCTCAAGGTGCTGCTACTAAGTTCAGCCTCAGCAATGTGGGTGATGTTAAAGGTTTCCATGTGGATCTGGAAGCAAGAGAACGTATCTAGAGAAAGGAGAATTTAAAAGGGGGAGTGTTTGCAGGAAGAAGACCGATGTCTCTCCCGGGAGGGGATAGAACCAACTGGCAAATCAGGCAATCACATCCTAGCAAACAGCATTAGACACAAATCTAAAACTAAACGTGTGCTCATACCCTATATTGGGTGTGTGTGTGTTGAGCTATACTTATGATTCTGAAGTTAAATGAATGCTCTTTGGTTCATAAAACGCTTGACAAATGGGAATTCATTCTTGCACAATTTATTCCATGAGGTTTATTATTTTTTTAGTGGCAGACAACACCGCATCATGTACAGAAAATCAACGTGGTCAGGTCCATGTATCAAGCCTTCAGGTAAGGTGGCAAGTGATGGGTAGATAACACAAGTAAACATTTACTCCCAATCATTGAGGGTTTTTGAAATCCAGGTACATGACCACAAGTTAAGAAAGCAGTCAAGAACAGGTTAAGTGAGGATGGTATCTAAATCCTCTGACTTCTCTCACGTTCCTGAACCATCACCCTGTTCATGTTAAAAGACAGCGGTGATCAGGCCTGGGGCGACTCCTGAAATTTTCTGAGCTGCCCTAGGACTCCGGAGAGTTTATCCCCATTCATTTTCCTTTAGCTTCCACTTTGTACCCCAGAATCATTATGTGCCGTGAGCACATAAAGTATGAATTTTTTTGACCTTGCAGAATTTGAGTTACAAATAACCTTCTGAAATGGAACAATTATATAACTTGGGAAATATTTATGAAGTCCTTAGTCAAATGGTGAACATTAGCCATGATATGCATCATTTATACTGTGGTAAAAAATGGAAGGAAAGAGAAATTTTCAGTACATTCAGAAGGTTCCCAGGACACCTTTGCATTGGAGTGATTGCATAAACTGGGAAATACCTATTTGGCTCTCTGGCAAGAGCTGAACATTAGCAATGATATACATGCTTCTTACTGAGGTAAAACTTTTATACAAAGATAAATATCACTGTCCATTGACACAATCGAGGTCTTTACTTGGGAAATTAACTCAATTCTGACCAATATTCTCGTCACATTCCTGGAAGTTATTTTTGACACTGGCCTCAAGTAAGGATATCCCATAATCAATTATTTAGCTGTGTCAGAATAAGACTATTGTTCAGCTTATTATCAGCTCTTCTACCCCTCGTCTTCACTTCTGAGATATCATTTCTAATGATGACAATGGAAGCTGATGTACTTCTTTCTTGAAAGGATGCTAATTTAAAAGAAACTATGCACGCTCTTTGCAATCTTTTGTAGCCTTGGGCCTCTAAAATAGTGTCTCAGGAGAGAATAAAGTAGAAACTTGAAAATTTGTCGCATTTTCATTTTCCATGTGTTTAGGAATGATGTAAAAAATATATATATAGGTTTGAAATGAGAGCTCTAATAAGAAACTCACCATAAATGAGATTTACTATTATTTTCTGTCTTTACAATTTGGTAGTATGAGTTCCGCTGAAAAGTGCTACAGATGTGTGGATGAAATGTGGAACTCTTGAGATAATCTTAATCTTTTCTGATGTGCTTTCTAGACTTTTATTTAATCATCACCCGAGGATATGTTTTATTGATTTTTAGAAAGAAAGGGAGAGGGAGAGAGAGAGAGGGAGAAAGAGGGAGAGAGAGAGAAAAGAAACATCTCAGTTGCCTCCTGTTTATGCCCTGACTGGGGATTGAACCTTATACCTAGGTATGCGCCCTGACCAGGAATCAAACCTGCAAACTTTTGGTTTATAGAACAATGCTCCAACCAACTGAGCTACCCGGTTTGGACCTTCCTAGACTTTTAAGTACAAGATATAGAACATGGAATGTGGGGAGTGGGAAAGAAGATACTATGAGGTTATTCTCAGTCTTTATCCTAATTTTTGGCAACACTGTGTACCTGATGTGACATTGCAGATTAGACCACAACGTTCATGTCTCCATTTTTAGTGGAGAAAATGGAGTCACTTAATGTATCTATGCCTCATTTTCTTAATTTTAAAGTATCAATGAATATCTTCTCTATAATAAGAAGGAATTCATGCTGATTTAAAGAGATAATTGAGAAATAAATGATGATTTTGAAGCACATAATAGATGATTAATGATAGCATAAGAAGAACCAAATTAAAAATATTTTCAACACCATTACACATTTCTCATTTGCTCCAATGAGGCTGAAGTTTAGTAGAGAAAAATTCTAGGAGGATAGTGCCAAATTGAAAATCAACAATAATTCCCCAGTGGAAGACTCAAGAAGCCAATAACTTGTAGGCAAATCAACCAAAATGAACTATAAAAATTTCAACTGCTTGAGGGCAAATGAAAAAGAATGTAAAACAAACTTCTTAAAATTAAAAAATGATAGCAAATCCAATCCAAGTTTTGATTCACTATAGCTATGATAATTAAAGTGGCATCCTGCCTAAATTAACTTCTGTAACTCAGTGACAATGTGTTGATAGTGTTACTCAGTGTCTTTTACATTTTTATTATGACAACTTTAAATTTATTTAACCCCAAATTTGTATTGAACACTAGTTATTATTTCAAAATACTCAGGATGAGCAGCCAAATATTATGTATGGTTTTTAGTTACATTATCAATACTGTCAGTTTTACTCAAGGAAGGGTACTAGGATAGAAAGTTCACATTTAGGAATTAATTTTTTTTTTTTTAGGAATTATTTTTTATCAACCCCAGAGGCACTGCTGACTAACATACAAGTTTCCATTGGTGAAATTTGCGGTATCCTATCTAATAAAAGAGTAATATGCAAATTGACCATACCCCCACTATACCCACAAATCATGCTCACCAGCCACGGCCACCAGTCAATCAGAGTGAGTATGCAAATTAACCCAATCAAGATGGTTACGGCCACTGAGAGAGCAGGAGGGAGGCTTGGGTTGCCCCTGGCAATGGAGGAAGGCAAGGTTTCTGTAAACCCTGTAAGGCAACAAAGTTTCAATGGCTGCCACCACTCAGTGAGGCTTGGGTTGCCCTTGGTGATGGAGGAAGCCAAGCTTTCTGCACACCCTGGCTGGCGGTTAGGCAACAAAATTCAATGGCTGTGCCAGCAGAAGGCTTGGCTCTGCTCCAGGCTACAAAGTTTCAATTGTAGAAGATAAATAAATCCCAGATACCAGAGCCTCCACTTGGTTCACCAGGAGGGGTGTGGTTGGCCTGCAAACCACCACAGGCCCCTTCCCCAGGCCTACCCCAAGGGAATACCCACCCTGACTCAGGGCACCCTTCAGCGCAAACCAGCTGGCCCCCAGCTGTGCACCAGGCCTCTATCCTATCTAATAAAAGAGTAATATGCAGATTGGCCATCACTCCAACACACAAGATGGCTGCCTCCATGTGGCCAAAAATCTGCCCCCATGTGGACACAAGATGGCCACTACAAGATGGCCAGCAAGGGAAGGCAGTTAGAGGTGACCAGGCCCACAGGGAAGTGCAGTTAGGGGCAAACAGGCTGGCAGGGGAGCACTTAGGCATTAATCAGGCTGGCAGGGGAGTGGTTAGGGGGTGATTAGGTTGGCAGGCAGAAGTGGTTAGAGGCAATCAGGAAGGCAGGCAGGTGAGCAGTTGGGAGCCAGCAGTCCTGGATTGTGAGAGGGAAGTCCAACTGCCCATTTAGACCTGATCCTACTTGGATCAGGTCTAAACGGGCAGTCGGACATCCCTCAAGGGGTCCCAGATTGGAGAGGGAGCAGGCTAGGCTGAAGGACAGTCTCCCCTCCCCCTGCCTCCTCCCCCGACACAAATTTTGTGCACTGGGCCTCTAGTTCGTAATAGTTGGATTGGATTGGCTAAGATATTTAACAGAGTCTTTATATTGTCTAAGAGGGCTTTAAAATCCAGAGAAACATGGTCTTAATCTTTCTATATTTTTTAATTTTCTACTCTTCTCCATCCTTCTTTCCTTCTCTCTTCCCTTTCTCTTCCTTTTTTTTAATCTGTCTTCTTTTCCTCCGCTCTTCTTCCCTCTCCTCTCTCTCTCATTTAACTATTTAAGATGCAGCATGAGGTCTTAGTCACTTATTTATGGCTCCTTCCCTGATCTCTGATATGAATCGTCGCTCAGTTGAAGATAAGAGAAACTACTCTAGCATTTTAAGAAGGAAATAATTTAACACAGAAAATTTTGGTGTTGAAATCATTGTTTCCCAGCCAACAGCACAGAGCTGAGTCCATGGGGGGCCAGGATAACTCTGCTGCATCCAGGAAGCACGTGCTGCGCCAGCATCATGCAGTCCTGGTTGGGATCGGGGAGTTAGGATGTCCTAGCTAGTCTGCTGTAGTTCCCCATGGTCTCAGCTGAGATCCAGAGGTAGGCTGGCTGCTACCAGTTCAGAACCACGCCATACCTTTTATTTTTTAAAAAAATATATTTTATTGATTTTTTACAGAGAGGAAGGGAGACAGAGTTAGAAACATTGAGAGAAACATTGATCAGCTAGCTGCCTCCTGCACACCCCCTACTGGAGATGTGCCTGCAACCAAGGTACATGCCCTGGACCGGAATCAAACCTGGGACCTTTCAGTCCGCAGGCCGATGCTCTATCCACTGACCCAAACCGGTTTCGGCCACACTGTACCTTTTAGATGCACACCTGCAGCACAGACCCCTTGCATGCCAATGTGCCCTGTCTACTTAAAGCATTTATGAACTCAGATTCATGCAATTCATAGGGGCATCCTATGGTTTGTGAGTTTGGGCCCTTTCAATAGTTTGTTATGATAAATTTCCAGAAGGAGAACATATGTTTACTTTCAGGCTTACTCATATGAATTGCATGATTGCCACAGAAAGATTGTTCCAGTTTCCATTCCCTCTGGCTGACTAGGAGCCTGTCTATTTCCTTGCATAGAAGATTAAGTTTTCCTTCTCCTCTGTAACAGAAGCATATGTGATAGCTGAAATAACCATGACACATTTTAAAAATATATATTTGATTGATTCTTTACAGAGAGGAATAGAGAGTTAGAAACATCAATGAGAGAGAAACATCGATCAGCTGCCTCTTGCACACCCCCTACTGGGGATGTGCTGGCAACCAAGGTACATACCCTTGACTGGAGTCAAACCTGGGACCCTTCAGTCTGCAGGCCGACACTGTATCCACTGAGCCAAACAGGTTAAAGCCCTTGACACATTTTTAATGCAAATGATTTAAAGAATTTCTCTGGTTTTCATTATATTGTTTTATTACTGTCTGGAATAGCTGGCAGTTTCTGATCAGCTGGGGTTTCCTGCAGTTTTATGGGAGAGAGTCTGGAAAAACCAGTCATATTTTCAGGTGTGTACTTTCTCCAGGGCCATGGATCTCTTGCAAGTGAAATCGGGACTCCTGTGAATGTTAATACGATGAAACCAAACCTGTAAAAATGGGTAACTATAGCAGTGGCATCTGAGGGAGGGATATTCACCTAGTTGGAAATAAAATCTTTAGTAAACTTAGTCTTGAGGGTTGATCACATTGAGAAGTTTATTAGTATCAGATTTCATGAAATCGTGTGGCCTTCCCTATTTTTACCAGCTGGGAATATGAGTAAGAATCATCTCCCTGAATTTCTAAATGTTAGCATGGTGTCAGCATTGTTGTAATCATGGTGGTGGGGTGGAGTATGGGGCAGTTAATGTGAGCAGCAATGAGACGGTTTATTTACACAAGTATCTTGATTTTCTCTAAGGATAAACTTGGGGCAGAGAGAAACATGATATATAATAATAACATATTATGATGATGATGATATGTAATAATAATATATTATTGATTTCAGAGAGGAAGAGAGAGATAAAGACATCAGTGATGACAGAGAATCATTGATCAGCTGCCTCCTGCATGCCCACCCTGGGGATTAAGCCTGCAACCCAGTATGGGAATCAAACCGTGACCTCCTGGTTCATAGGTCCACGCTCAATGGCTGAGCCATGCCAGCTGGGCTAATTTCATATCTCTTAACAGCCATGATTGAACACACTGCACATTCCTGCAGATGTGTATTTGCCAGTAGCTTCACATCACCTAGGTCCTTGTTAGAGATGACAAATTCTAGACCTGCCTCCCGACCTCCTAAATCAGAACCAGCATTTTAATAGACTCTTCAGGTGATTCGTGTGCACATTCATGTTTGAAGAGCACGTTTGTAGGCTGCTCACCAGAAAGTCTGCTTGATTCTACCATGAATTCTGTTCTCATTTTTGTGACATTTGGTAAGTTACTGCCCCCTGTAAGCCCAAGTTTTCTCATCTATTAAATTATATTAACAGCATTTCTTTATAGAGATTTTAAAGAGCCTAGTGCTCTTATTATCTTGTATTATAAATCCAGCACCATAACGCTCATAATGGCCCCTGACTGAGGGATTGCCCTGTACTGATGTACTGCAGGCATCATTTCTCTGCAAAGTAAGTATGAATGAGTTCCATTTCACGGATAAAGGCTATGAGGTCAGAAGGATTAAGTGACTTACCCAAAGCAATAAAACTGGTAAACGTGGGAGCTGGGATTTCAACCTAAGTTCATGTGGCGCACATTTCTATCTTCTTTTCTGTTTCAGGCTTACAATTTCTCTTCTCTCCACAGTGAAGACAATTTCTTTTATATTCTGTTTTGTTTATTTATCCCCACTACACAGACATATTTAACCTATGTGCAATATTATTGAGGAATTTTAAATCTGTACCCTCACAGTGATGTTTCCTCTCCAGTCACCACTGTTTGTCATATAAACAACTCACGTTAGCTTCATTTGGCATATTTTGCATTACCTCTTTCACAGGGCTATTCAGAGTTGGTGTCATATTACTCATATGGGAATAATCTTAAAAAATGTTTGACAAGTGAGCTGCTGGGCCCAGCCAATGCAAAGTGAAGGGGGACTGAGGAGTGTTTCCAGATTCTCATGAAAAAGAGGCAGGAAATAGCAATGCCAGATGAAGAGGCAGGCTTTGCCCATGCCTGCCATAAGCCTGAAACTCCAAGTATTTGGACAGAACGGTGGTTCTCACTCGGGGTAAGACAGTTGAATCACCTGGGGAGATTTTAAGGTTATTTTCAATGCCAAGACCACACTCTACCAATTAAATCTGAGTCTCTGGAGAGGAGATGCAAGCACCAGTATTACCTAAATCCCAGACAATTCCAATGTCCAGCCAAGTTTATGAACCAGTGGACAAGAGCAGTGATTCTCAAAATTTTAGTATTTGTCAGAATCACGGATGATTAATTGAGCAGGTCTCCAAAGGGGCTCAAAAATCTGTCTTTCTGACAGGTTCACAGGTGATAGATACTGATGCGGATGATGGTTCGGGGACCAGACTTTGGGAATCAATGCACTCGAATATGGGAGCTTAGAAGATGTCTCTATGTTCTCTCCCTGCACCTATTGTTATCCCTGGTGTCTTTTGAAAGCACATGATCAACACTGCTCACTTAGCCATTGATCTGCATTGGTCCATGCCCTCCTTAATGGCAAGTACTGCCACTTCCTTACTTGGTACCTCCAGCCACGGAGTCAGTGCTTGACATATAACTGCCCGATAAACGTTGTCCAAAGGAGTAGATTATTTCTTCTTGCAGGGTTGTCCCACATGAGACAGTCTCCTGGTCACCACATCAGGCCTCCCGGAGCAGATAATAAAACAGTCTGGTCTGCCACGCGGATACTGGCATTAGCAAGAAGTCCTGCTACTTAAAAGCTGGCCATTCCCGGGATCAATATATAAGCTCCAGAAAATAGGGTGGCTGCAGTCTTTTTGGTGTGATTTGATTCAGCTCTTGTACAGAGGATCTGGTTGGAAGCTTCGGTCTCAACACCAACTTGTTAAACCCGGCCATCTGTTGGAGAGGGTTTTATTTTAGATGAGAGCATCTGGGTCCCCATTTACATTTGCTGAGGTTAATAGACTTGACAACCTTTCTCTGTTCTCAGCAGGAGCACATCCTGGCGCTGCTGGGGAGGAGGCGGCTGAACTTTCCACTGGTTGCTCTCAAATGCACTCTCCCCACCTGAAAGCCCTTTTATCTTTCATCTTAATGCTCTTATTTCTTAAGAGTCATAGCTTTCAAGTCCATAGACTGCACACAGTCAAAAAGCTGTCTTAACTAAATTGAGGTGGTGGTAGATTATGAATCACGAGGAGGAAGGAGAGTCACAGAGACCCCAGGTCCAATCTCAGTCACTGCCACTTGGTAGCTAGCTGGGTTAGCTGGGCCACATTTTTTGACCTTTCTGAACCTTATTTTTCTCACCTGAATATAAAGGAGAAGATATCCATCTTGCCGTTTTTGGGAGAATTAAATAATACATATTAAAGCTAAGTGGTTGCCTGGCTGGCGTGCCTCAGTAGTTGGACATGAAACTGTGAACCAGAAGATCAGGGTTCAGTTCCCTGGTTGGGTCACATGCCTGAGTTTCAGGCTCAATCCCCAGGGTGGGGCATGCAGGAGGCAGCCAATCAATTATGCTCTCTCATCATTGATGTTTCTTTCTCTCTTTCCCTCTCCCTTCCTTTCTAAAATTAAAAAATATATATATATTAAGAAAAAGCTAAATGGTCATTATTTTTGCCTTTCAGTTGGTTTTCACTTCAGAGATTCTGTAGAAATTTCACATACATTTGATTTAATATAATTCTCGAAACAACCTGTTGCAAGTTGCATTTCCTGACTCTAAGGTGGACATGGTATTTATTATAAGGTATCCTTGAGGTGATGCACGAAGAACGAGGGGGAAGGAAGCAGAATGGAGCAGAAGGAGAAGTTAAACTCTGATGTAGGCCCGATGCGTTTTAGTCAATTCCATGGGAGCTCAGGAACTGGAAGGGTGCGCTGAAGAGTTATTTTGGGTCTGGCCAAGAGGCCCAAATCATTCTCCCTGCATCTGTCAGCCACTGAGTGAGGGCGCTCTGTGTTTGATGGACAAGGAGTCTCAGGCAAGGGCACTCTCTGCAGTGAAGCAATCACTGAGGGAGGTGGAAACTGAAGGCTTCCCACCAATAGCCCGTGCAGCAGCTGGGTGCCAAGTCTTTCATGGTAGTTTCTTTTCTAAATAAATGAGAAGGGTCTAGGCTTTCCTTAAATGAGATAGAAAGGTGTGTGTGTGTGTGTGTGTGTGTGTGTGTGTGTGTGTGTGTGTGGTATTTGTAGAAAGAGAAGAGAGAAAAAGGAGAGAGGAGAGAATGGACCCTAACAACATTTTCTTTTCTTCTTTTATACATATATTTTATTGATTTTTTTTACAGAGAGGAAGGGAGAGAGATAGTTAGAAACATCGATGAGAGAGAGAGAGACATCAATCAGCCGCCTCCTGCACTCCCTACTGGAGATGCGCCCATAACCAAGGTACATGCCCTTGACCAGAATCAAACCTGGGACCTTCCAGTCCGCAGGCCAACGCTCTATCCACTGAGCCAAACTGGTTTCGGCACATTTTCCTAATTGGAGGCCTTTTGAGAGTAAGGAAATTTGTCTTATAAAAGGCAACTTGCTTTAAGAGAGACCTGTTAGAGTGTGCACCCCAGGGAGATGAAGGAGTCAACTATGAATTCCATTTCCCCTTGATAAGAAACCATGAATGATTCATAGGATGAGCCCAGGAGGAACAGGGAGGTGTCAAAACAACTGCCATGAAAAAAAGAGCAACAGGCAAGGAAGACTTCATGCAAGGCTACTGCAAAGGGAGAGAGAGATTGAATTCCACTGGAGAAGGGGATGTTGCAGGTGTCAAACTTGAGTTCACAGATCTTGCTCACTGGAGAGCTTTCAAGAGCTGTGATGGGGGAATCACAGCCACCTGTATTTGCTAATTGGCTCTTCCCAAAGGAAAAGTGAACGTTCTCCTCTCTGCACGAAGAAAGGTAGCTTTACAGCTTGAAACAAGGTGCCCTGTGAAGCTAGACTCCTACCTCTCACGGAGATTTGGAGCTAGGAGCTAGCTTTTGAATTTTACTTTGCAAAGAGATGCTTCTCGGGTCTTTGAGAAAGACATTTCCCGGGTCCCAAACTGGTAAAAGGCTTCTAGGGAGATTTATATATATCTCAAAAGGGACAGAAAAGGAATTTGTGAAGACTGGTTTTCTGAAGGAAGTGCTCTAAGAAAAGGGAGGACAGGGGCCTATAATCAGGAAGACATGCCTGAAGTTTAGTCACAATGAGGGGAACATTAGAGCTGTGAGACCCGTCTTGATCAGAGCTTCTCAGGGGAGCTCAAAAGTCAGAGCTTGAATGCTGGGTTTTGACAAGGCAGGGCAATTAGATGTGCTCACAGGAACGGCACCTGGAAGACAGGTGCTTGCTGAACTGCCTTGAAAGGGATAATGAGATACTAGCCACCCAGAGAGGGTCTGGGTGAGTCAAGCTCCCACCAGGAAACCAGAGAGCAGTAAGTATCCTAAATTAGAACCTTACAAATGGCTGCAAGGAATAGATACTCATCTGAAATTTCAGGAAGTACAGGCATGATCATCACTTCTGACGCTGTGTTGTGTTTGTGTTTAGTTATGTGCATTAGTCATTGGAATTGTCCCCGCTATTGCTGGTCTCAAGGGCCCTATTTACGCTCCATAATGGAAGTTTCACTGAATTTGCCTCCTTGAATGTTGGAGAAACTTTCCCTTCCTTACTCCTGCCTAATCCCACCCAGAGATTTCTGGAATCTCCATCAAGAAGGGAATGTTTCAGGTGTCAAACATGAATTCACAAACAGTTATCACATATATTTCCACTTCGGGCAGACAGCTGCTTTTCATGCTGGAGAGAGGTTAGCCCGGCCTGGGGAGATGGTGTTGCACCTCAAGGGGCCCACACTGAACTCTGCATCTCACACAGCTCCGTTCCGGTAAGTAAGATGTGAAGTGCAGTATAACGAAAGAATCCTGTTTTTAAGGCCTTTGCTGATTCAGACTTGTTTGCGCCGTTGATCCATTCCTTGTGCTTCCTTTGTTGAGAAGGGTGGATGGGAAGAGGGGAGCAGTCAGGGGCATTCTCTACCCTCCTCCCTGCCTCAGGATTTACCTCCCCCATGGTTCCAACTCAGGCCGGACAGGCCCAGCCTAGCCTCAGCCTTGAATGATCTAGCCCTTGGGGTTGGCTGTTACCACTACCTGTCTTATCCTAGGGGTGTATGTGGCTTCCTGATTTTCCTCATCTCCGGTTTTCTTATTGTCTCCTGTTTTCATCAAGCTGTTCTATTGCCTGTGCCTCCAATTCCATAAATTAAATTCTATTTAAAATAATGTAGTCATGTCTCCCTTATCAAATCCTGATTGGTGCAGACCTCTGCTTAGCCACAATGTAATCTAATATAACCTTATCTTTCAGGCTAGCTCTTATTTTCTTTGTGGTATCTCACCGGGAGAAAGAATTCTCTAATTTCAGAAATCTCTTAGCCACTAACAATAAAGGAGGGAACGTTGTGTTAGCTGAATTCATTTCCCCCTCTTGGCTCTGCTTGCAACAGAGGCTGAAGGAAGGAAAAGCATGAGGTCATCTGCGAAACCTCAGAGTTTTCTTTCTCTTTGTTGAGTGCAAAAGGAGAAATAGAAATTCGATGGGTTACAATGAAATCTATAAGATTCACAGCCAGCACCATATTGCTTAAAGGAACATATTAAGAAAGATTCCTCTTTACTTATGATATCAAAAGCATTCATTGTCTATGTCACAGACACCTAAGGCAGCTGGAATGTGTTAAACTAAGTAAAGTAAGTAAATAGCTTGGATTTGGTGTTTGCGGATGTACTATATTTAGTTACTTCATTCTAAGCAATTCTTCAAGGCAATTCTGTCCTTATCTTTTTCCCCATAATGTAATGAATACATTAAATGTGTTCAATAAACAAATAAACTAGAGTTTAATTACTGCAAGGGATTATTAATGCAAAAAGGGTCCTCGTTACTTGTAGTGAATTAAGAAAATTATTTTCCATGAAGTTTATATAAAGTGTTTAGCATAGTAGGCTCTTTGTAAACATTAATTTCCTTCCCACTTCAACTAAAAATGCATTATTTTTTTAGTCTTGCTTAACCCAATATTAAAATTGTTCTTATGGCCGAGACCTGTTTGGCTCAGTGGATAAAGCATGGGCCTGCGGACTGAAGGGTCCGAGGTTCGATTCCGGTCAAGAGCATGTACATTGGTTGCGGGCGCATCCCCAGTAGGGGGCGTGCAGGAGGCAGCTGATCGATGTCTCTCTCTCATGGATGTCTCTAACTTTCTGTCCCTCTCCCTTCCTCTCTGTGAAAAATCAATAAAATATATATTTTTTAAAATTGTTCTTATGTGCTATAGACATGCATCTCTTGTGTATCCCCAGCACCTTGGCTGGTAAAAAGCTTGAATGGGCATCACCCAATCTACCTCTCTGACTCTCATTGTCCTATGATTTTCTAGAGCATTCTGATCTGCTCTTTAGGTCCCCTCCACCCGCCCTATTCATCCTTTGTAATATGTTTTCTTTTTTTCCCTTTAGTTCTTAGAAAATCCCTCTATAGTCCTTAAATATAGAACAGGTTAATGTAAATTAGGTATAGTGTAACAGCTAATATTTAGACATATGTGGTATTTGAAATATAAGAATGTGACTGTCTTTTATATGCCTGGATACCTGAGTCTTATAATGCCTGACCACTGGCATTATAAGACTCAGGTATCCAGGCATATAATTATAAGGCTTTTATAAAAATTGAAAGCCTTATAATTAAACGTATAATGATCATCTCTCCAGGGCTTCCTAAGGTTACTGGTCACAGAAAGAGACTTTTGGGTAGAATTACTCTATTTTATTGATGAGTTTCTTAAGGGCACATGCCATATTTTTCCATTTACCTGGTGTTGGGTCCCTTAGAAATTGGTCATTCACTGTTTGCTGAGTAGAAGTTGGATGATTGATGTCTTTGTGAGTTTATGATGTTAGCACTGGGCTTTGCTACATGTACAGACAGGAGACAGCATTCCTGGCATGAGGCTTATGCTTGGCTATTGTTCTCCTAGGAAGGTCATAAGACTAACAGACACTACAGTTGAGTCCTAATTTCAGAACTTTCTACCGTGTAATCTTGGGCAGCTCATTTTACCTGTTTGACTTTTAGTGCCTTTATTTATAAAATGGAATAAAAATATAGTGAGCATTTCTCTAGATGTTTTAAAGATCAAATCTGGTAATTGTATATGTCAGTAGTCGGCAAACTGGCTCGCAAGCCACATGTGGCTCGCAAGCTGTGGATTGCCACTCTGTTGACTAATGAGTTTGCCGACCACTGGTCTATGTAAGAATCATGTAAATTATAGAGTACAAAACAAGTATAATCAGATAGTATTAACTTGCATAGAGATAATTATAAGATGAAAATTGAATAAAGATTATCTTGGTCAGTATGTACCTAGCTATTTGCAAATTCTTCAGATTTGCTGCAGAGTATACTTCAGAGTAGTCTGTACCATCTTGTTTTCAACCTGAATTGAATTTATTGCCATTGAGCAACGCAGTGTGTATTTATTTCCCCCCTGCTTTGTGGCCAATCACTACAATCTATAATAATAAAAACATAATATGCTAATTAGACTGGATGTCCTTCTGGACATCCTTCTGGATGACCCCCAGGGCTGCGAGGGGCGAGACAGCAGCAATGGAGGGAGGGTGGGGGAGAGTCCCTTGCATGAATTTTGTGCATCAGGCCTCTAGTTTACATATAAAAGGAAAGGAGAAGGTAGGTCACAATGTCCCATCTTTACCCATAGAAAATGTTGATCTAAATGTCCCTCTACTCAAGGCCCAAATTGTTATTTCTCTTTGGTTCCAATGATAAATACACTTTAAAATAAAAATGTTCATGAAGAATAAATTTGAAAAGTCATGATAAAAAGTAAATAAAACAACATATTGAGAAGAAAATTAAAGTAAAAGGAAAAAAATCTCACTTTCTTATTATGTAAAAGCTTCTAACTCCAGCATAGTTATTTATTTATTTATTTATATTTTTTTAAAGTAACAATTGGCTAGCTTTTACCTACTTTGAGGTTCCTACAACCAAGAAAATGGTCTGAATTTTTATAGTAAAGAATGTATATACAACCTAGGAACCATAGGACTATTGTATATGTAAGAGAATTCTTTATAACTTTTCAGACAAATCCAGATATATTTGTGGGTATCTTATCTATATATTATCAATAATTACATATTTGCCTGCTCTGTAGCAAGTATTGCTTGTATATAAAACACCACAGAAACCAATTACATTAAAAAACATTCAATCTGTCAATTGACTGTTTTCTCAACTTGGCCAATTCACTGGACAAATTATTGAGGACATAACACATGAACAGAGTGAATTTTGACTAAATTTTTCTCATGACACAGATATAACTGGCCACGTTCATGAGTATATTAAAGTATAACCTCATAGAAGTGATACTTTTTGAATTTTAATTTTATCTGGCACATGAGAGCAATAATAATGAACTGGCAGATTGATACATTTAGTTCATCAAGTGTTGAGACATCAGGGAGACAGGACCATGATTAGAGTTGTAAGGATTAAATGTGATGCTCAGTCAAATCTGTTAGCCCTGTGGTACCATATAGTAGCTGTGTTAACATATAGTAGTTATATGCGAAACCCATTTTCTGCCACAAAACTCACCCCATTGACTATTCCTTTACATTCAGAATTACCACTAACAGTCATTGGGCGTCAATTACATAAAACTAGTTTAAATGAGCCGGGCTTTTTAACAATATAGACAGATTGTGTTACCGCTAGCATTCTGACTTCGGATGTTAGACCAGTGTCTCCCAAGGTCACTGCTGCCTCAGGTAGGGAATAAATACTATGGGAAAACTTTCACTCTGTATTGTTTCAGCCCCCAATCTTCAGCTGATCTGATCCACGCTTGACTCTGACAAAACCCAAGGCTTCTATTGGTGCCAGAAGTACTGTGTTCCCTTTGGAGTATTCTTGCTTTGTTTGGGTTTGGTTTTGGCCTATGGGGAACACGAGGTGGTGGGTCAGCTCATATGCCACGGGCAGCCTCCTTCCAACCAGCTGCACCTGAGAGGGGCAAGTGTAGAAATGAAACAGGTCTGAGAAGACAGCATTGTGATTATACCTTATTCTGGTTAGAATCTTGTTGCCTCTGCCATTCATGCAAAACAAACAACAATAACAACACATTCCACTTTTTGCGTGATGACCCCATTTGGTGACCTTAGGAGCACATTCTGGGCTTATCTCCCTCCTTAGGGGCAAAGCATGTCCATGGTTGGGGAGACAGGAAGAATAGAGAGTGTTAGCGCCTTATAGATAGAGGATGGGGACTTTTTTGTTTGGAAAATGGAGCCACACATATGTAAGAAAAATGATTGAAATGAGCAAAAGTAAACTGAAATCTTGTTTTGGTTCTGACACAGCTGACGCTGATTTTGTTCTAAGGAATGAGTGGGAAAGTACACAAACAATGATGCCTGCAAAACTGGGAGCTTTTCTGGGGACCAAGCTGTGGGCATATGAATAGATGGAATTTTCTGTGCTCAGGAGTGTTATGCCCAGAGTTCGAGGTCCCCAATAATCAACCACCAAGGAGCCTTTTCCGATGCAAAAGCAGAGTCTTTATTCAAACCCGGGTTTGGCTCTCAGCCTCTTTCTGGCGCAGCAGCGAGGCGAGAGAGGGAGCCGGGTGGGAACAATGAGTTTTATGGGGTAGGATAATTGGGAGGGCTTAGGGAAGTGACGAGGGTTACAGAGATTGGTCACTTGAATTAGGGTCTTTCTGTGGTTTATCATAATTAGGACCCTTGTTGTGTTCCTGGAGCTTCATTGGTCCATTCAGGTGATGGTCGGGGAAGCTAGGACATTGCTGGCACACCTGTGGCCTCTCCCAGAAAAGGGAGGGGGTTTAGGCAGGGGGCCCAGCCCTAAAGGACAAGATGGAGGAGAGTTTGTTTCTGCTTTGTCCTTTCTAGGAGCATGGAAGGAAAGTGGGAGCGGCTCATGTGTAGGCCAAGCTGCGTGGGCCGAATCAATTTGAGGAAATTCCCATAACATTCACCAGCTATAGAACACTGTGTGTTGATGGAGGGCCCAATAATACTGTGAGAGTATTACTTCTGGCATGTCAAAGACGTGTTAACCTAGATACACAAAACAATGGGCAGGGCTTGCTTAAAAACCTTCCACTGATGAACTTAGAGGCGTAGGCCCAGCCAGGGTGGTTCAGTGGTTGAGCATTGAACTAGGGACCAGAAGGTCACAGTTTGATTCCCAGTCAGGGCACATGCCCAGGTTGTGGGCTTGATCCCCAGTGGTGTGTGTGTGTGTGTGTGTGTGTGTGTGTGTTGGATCAATGACTCTCATCATTGATATTTCTTTCTCCCTTTCTCTCTGAAATCAATAAAAATATATGAAAATAAGAAGGAAATTATAGCTCAAACCGATTTGGTTCAGTGGATGGAGCGTCGGCTTATGGACTGAGGGGTCCCAGGTTTGATTCCGGTCAGGGGCATGTACCTTGGTTGCAGGCACATCCCCAGTGGGAGGTGAGCAGGAGGCAGCTGATCAATGTTTCTCTCTCATCGATGTTTCTAACTCTATCCCGCTCCCTTCCTCTCTGTAAAAAAAATCAATAAAATATATTAAAAAAAAGAAAAAGAAAGAAGAAGTTATAGGCTTAGGACATTATGCTTTATTACAGCACCCCTTTTTGTTTACTGTATACATGGTATATCACTGTATATATATATGGTTTAGGTAACCAGTGCATTAAATAAAAAAAAAAATCATGATGGGTGATCACAGAATGCATTTGCCTCACTCTCCCTTTAAAATGTATGCAGCAGGACTGATATTTCCCCTGCCTAACTCCTCCTAAGATACATTGCAGAGCACAACCTCCTCAGACTCAGTAATTCCTCATACTCTATTTGCAATTGAAATGACTCATGTTTCCTTATCGCAAAGGCAGAGGAAATGAATGGCCCTCCCTTCCCAAGACAAATGCCACCACTAAGAGGTGGGATGGGCAGCAGGTCTGTTTCTAGACATCAAAGAATCTGAATTTATTGCTTTTTCTAGTTTTCCCCACAGGAAAATAAACTCAGTCCCCATTATAACAGAGACAGCGCTGGAGGCCCTAGAAATCGCTCAGAACCTTCACTTCCCTGCCAGCACTGAATTTACCTTTGGAAGGACTTTTTAGCAATTGTATGAGTGTTTGGGGAGTTCTTTGTTGACATATTTTCTGAAAGATCTCGCCTGTAGTCCTCTAGACATTTCCCAGTGTTTATTAATGCCTTGCCAAGTTAGAGTGTCTAAATTTCCCCTAACTAGACTAGTATAATATTTTTCAAGCTACTCTCTGTTAATGTTGCTAAGGGAAGGAAAGGTATCAAAGGGAAATGGAGCATTGGTGTCATGTGATTGGGCACCGGCCCCTCTACTCATACCTTCTCATTTGTATGCATTCATTGCACACCTATATTTTATGGTAGAATATGAAACCTCAGCATCTATGTGGATCCATTTAGTCTGTGCTTCATATCTGTTACTTTAGCACTGTCTTATGCAACTATTCTCTATTTAAGTTTTTAGTTTCCTCTAAAAATCTTCAGCCAATTAGCACATCCCATTGCTCTGGACACTATCATCCTATCTAATAAAGAGGGAATTGCTATTTATCCTCACACCGTCACAAAGATGGTGGTGCCCACAGCCAATAAGGAGGGAATAAACTAGCTGATTGCTCTGCCCTCAAATATAGCAGTGCCCATAGCTAATAAGGAGGTAATATGCTAATTGACTGTCACACCCTCAAAGATGGTGATGGCCACAGCCACAAGATGGTGGCACCCAGTCCTCTCAGCCCTGCCATAGTGGCAGATGCCCAGCCACTCCATGCACCTGCCTTCAGAAACCCCCAGTCCCCTCAGCCCCCCAGCCTCCTAAGGCCAGCCCAAGGTACAGACAAGCTTCGGATGGCAGCTGCCCAGCCACCCAGGGCCACCCAAGGCTCAGATAACCAGTACCAGCCAAGGCTTGCACTGCCAGCAGTGGCAGCAGCAGAGGTGTGATAGGGTGTCACCTTCCCCTTATCACCAGGTCACCTCCTGCCCTGAGGGCTCCTGAACTGTGAGAGGAGGCAGGCCAGGCTGAGGGACCTCCCTCCAGTATATGAATTTTCGTGCACTGGGCCTCTAGTTGTTTCAGAAGAGAATATGAGTTACATGGATTAACTAAGGCAAATTTTAGATGTAGATTCTGAGACAGGAGCCACCTGTGCTTAATGAGCCAGTTAGTTGTGACCACCTCCATGGGGACACCTTAGAAGGGGTCAGTGAGAATGGCAAGCATTGCAAGGCTTGGTAGATGGGCTACTTTTGAGTCTCCAAGCCTTGAGTTCCTCATCTGTACATTTCAGAAAATTCCATGGCTGATAATGAGCATCGCCTTAGATTAACATCTGAAAAGCTCCTAGTGTAGTGGTGGGCATGCAGTAAGTGTGCTACATCCTCTCTCTTCTTCTTGCAATGCAGTAATATATGAAAGAAGGAAGCCCAGATAGAGAATTGTGTAAAGTAATTTTCAAATTATTTTCTAGCTCCCAAATTTTATACTTCTATGATAATTTGGATCACCCTGTTTGCATTTTATTACCTTAAAAATTCCAAGGACTTTAAGACAAATATTGATCACTGAAAGAGCTTTCTTTTCCTTTTTCTTTCTCTTCCCTTTTTCTTTTCATTTACACATTTTTTTATTGTAAAGCATAATATGCATTAGACAATCCTTGTTCCATTTTGAAATGCTAAACTTTAAACAGAATCAGTGGGAATAATAGAAACAACCTGTTAATTGCACTTAAAGTTAAAATTCATACTTGTGAGTAAAGTGAAGTTTAATACAATGTTCCTACCAGTTTGCTTAGTTGATTGAGTCATTTTTAGAAGACAGAACAAACAAGACAAGCACAAATTATAAGGTTTAAATATGGAATGTAAAGGGCTAAAGTAGTGTCTGCCAAGATGGTGTTATAAATAAATGGTAGTTATCATCATCACCTCTAAAATAACAAATATGTTTTTAAATATGTGTTTAATAAAATGAATCTATGAAGTTGGAAAAGAAGTTACTCTCAAGAAAGTAGTAACTCTATATAGGTTCCAGGTTTTCCAGGGAAACAGAACCAATTGACTATCTATATAAGTATATGTAATACATATGTGTGTGCATATTTATGTATATTCATATGTTTTTTTTGTGTGTGTGTGTATAAAGAGGTTTAGTTCAAGAAACTGGCTCATATAGTTGTGGAACTTGGCTAATCTATAATCTGCAGGCCAGGCCAGCAGGGGGAGACACTCAGGCGAGAGCAGATGCTATAGTCTTGAGGAAGATTTTCTTCTTCCTTAGGCAAATCTCAGTTTTGCTCTGAAGGCCTTTCAACTGATGGGATGAATCCTACACACATTATTGAGAACAATCTCCTTTATGTAAAGTCAACTGATTGTAGATGTTGGCCACTTTTACAAAACACCTTCCTAACACTTCAATTAGTGTTTGATTGGGTACTGAGTTCTATAGCCTAACCAAGTGGACATAAAATTAACCATCACAACTGAAAGAAAACATGAATGGGGCTTCTGGAATAATATTTTGTTTCTTGATTTGGGTGCTGGGATTTTGAAAATTCTTGCAGCAGTACATTTATGATATGAGTGTTTTCCTACATATACATTATACTCTAACAAAAATAACTTTAAAAATGTATTTTTATTTTATTTAAATCTCATGGAGATTTGTCTGGTGGCTACTCCTGCTGAGTTCCTTGGCAGATGTGATGGTTGTGATTAGTAAGTAAGATCTCCAATAAATAACCACAAGAAAAGAGCATGTCACCTGTATATTGATCAGCCCCCTGTTCATTACAGTTTTAAGTATGTGTGGACTCTTTGATACTTTGATGTCCTAAAACACATAAGGATTCTCTGGAGGTGTTATTTATGTTTGAAATAATGATATTGCTAATGTTCTTTCTGTATAAGTAAATGGTGATTCATTTAACAACATTTATCCTATGTAATAAAAGGCTAATATGCAAATTGACCAAATGGCAGAACGACCAGTCGCTATGACACACACTGACCACCAGGGGGTATATGCTCAATGCAGGATCTGTCCCCTGATGGTCAGTGCACTCTCACAGAGGAGTGTTATTTAGCCAGAAGCTGGGCTCGTGGCTGGTAAGCACAGCGGTGGTGGTGGGAGCCTCTGAGGGCTCCCAGACTTTGAGAGGGCACAGGCTGGGCTAAGGGACCCCCTGAGTGCAAGAATTTTGTGTACTGGGCCTCTACTTTAATTTTCATGACCCTAATATGACTTTCTTGTCTAGGTTGATATATCTTAAGATCTCCCTTTTTTCTTGTTCTCTTCATTAATTACAAATGATGAATAAAGTAGATGTGACTAAAAGTATGTCTCTGTTTGGTGGTCTCTATCTCAACAAAGATATGATGGAAAGTAGACCATGTAAAGACTCCTTTGATTGAGAGTTAGGGGTTTTGAAATCTTGACCAAATGGCACAGGTTTCTGCATTCTGATTTCAGCTCAATCTTACTTGAAGAATTGACCTTATTAAGGCTTGGATTCTTTCATACATTTTTGCTGACAAAGGAAACAAAAAAGTGTGAGAGTGCTGTTCTCCTTTGACCTTTCATAGCTGGCCCAATTTTGCAAAAGTTTAGGTTGAAATAGAAAGAAATTTCTTGGCAATTCCCTCTCATCTGACACTCTACACTGAACACAGGCTGCATGTTGTTAACTGGCTCTCTGTAACTGGCTCTCTATAACTGGGCTGCTGGCAGTGATTACAATGATCAGGGCAGGATGGAGGGAAAGCATGGGCTGATGATTCCCTGCTTTCTGGTCATGCCAGATTATTAACAGTTTAACAGTGTACAGATTTCATGGATGTCTCTGAGCAATTCATAGATACCCACTCTGTGGATTGTAGGCAGAAGAGCCATTTTTATACCAGATAATCCTTTGGAAATAAATGATCAGGCCATGTTTTTATCTAGTATAGGGTGAAATAGCTAGGACCAAGGTGAGTGAGGCAGGTACTTGCCTTAGATAGAAAAAGTTAGGAGACTCTAAAAAGATATTAAGATAAGTACAATTAAATAATATATTAAAATAGCATTTATCTCAATGAATGAGTTGTCTTTTGGCTCTCCCAAATATTGTCTCAAATCAAGATGGTGGAACACAAGTCAGATTTTAGGGCCCTTTCTTTCTCTTTCTGATTCCTAAACTCAGGTTGTTTAGTATTTGCAGTTTTTCAGAAATATATAGTTTCTCTTTTATATTTTCAGTTCAAATTTATTCAAGCTTAGTATGCCCAGAGAACCACCAGACAAGGTTTTCAATGTAACATGGTAATGTAATAAAATAGCAATATGCAAATTGACCATCACTCCAGGACACAAGATGGCCACCCCCATGTGGTCAAAGATGGCTATCCCCATGTGAACATAAGATGGCCGCCAACAGATGGCCTGCAGGGGATGTCAGTTGTGGGCAGTTAGGGGAGACCAGACCAGCAGAGGAGGGCAGTTGGGAGAGACCAGGCCTGCAGGGGAGGGCAGTTAGGGGCAATCACGTTGGCCATGGAGCAGTTAGGCATCAATCAGGCTGGCAGGGGAGAGATTAGGGGGTGACCAGGCTGGCAGGCAGAAGCACTTGGGGGCAATTAGGCAGAGGCAGGCAAGCAGTTGGGAGCTAGTAGTCTTGGATTATGAGAGGGATGTCCCAGACTGGAGAGGGTGCAGGCTGGTATGAGGGACACCACCCCTGTGCATGAATTTCATGCACTGGGCCTCTAGTTTAAGAGATAAAAAAGAGTAACTGGGTAAAAGAAAATACAAAAGAAACATTGTGGGGCAGGGGGAACTATGTAGAGATGTTTTGTAATTATAAAAACAAGTAAGTGCTTGATTCTTATAAAATTTATAAATTTAATAAAATTGTAAAGAAGAAAGAATATTACCTTTCAAAGCATCCTTACTGCCACAAATATGTTGGTGAATATATTTTCTTCATATCTATTTCTCACTCATTCTCTATTTCTTTTCCTATTTGTCTTTAATATGTGTACATGTAATCCCAAAATTATACATTTGTGACTATATATGTAGTTTTATATACTATAATTTTCACTTCAAAATTGTGAGCCTTTTTCTATGTCAATTCAAGTTCACATTTTTAAGTTTAGAATTTTAATAAACATCTAAGTTATGATGCATTCTATTGACATACTAAATTTTAATTAAATGTTTACATCTTACTTTACATTAAACTCTTATTTCTGACTTTTCTGACTATTATAAATATTGTAAACATAAGTATTTAATCATTGCTTAAGAGGCACTCCTATAAGTTAAATCACAAAGTCAAATGCTATAGGCCTTTAGATAGTGATACAGATTGCCAAGTTATTTTCCAAAAGTCTTTTTTAAAATTACTGATGACATTGTCTTTTTCTATTTTTAATTTTTAAAAAACCCTTTCCAAGGCTGAAATGTATTATTCACTTATGTTTCCTTTTGGGGGGGCTTGTTTTGAGGTCATTTTATTTTTTTTTCCTTTATGAACTTAATCCATTGAGGTGGCTGGATGAGTTTCCAGTATTTAGCAGGTCATGATGGTTCCATTGGACAGAGTTGATTCCATCTTTGTTTATCAGGCTGTGAAATTCTGAGTTCTGAAATTTTTTCTGGATATCTTGAAGTTATCTGTACTATATGGAATTACTACAGCTCCCATCTATGTTTAATTAATAAAAATTGATTCTGACATCTGTCCAATTATGGACTGATATTCTTAATTTCAGGACCTTTTATTTTCATGTATAATTTAACAGGCAGGTAAAAGAAAATGAATTGGTCTCTGCTACACAGATCCCCACAGTTTGATATTACTTTTATTTACCCTTTTCTTTTCCCATTCTTTAAATGTCACATTGTTTACAGAATGATTGAAAACAGCTCTAGTTTTTTCAAGTGCTGCCACAGAGATGTTGCTGTGAAGGTCCCCTGATAGCGCTGTTAAAAAAGATTTATTTAAAAAAATATTTTTCTCACTGGTTGGAATTAACACTGTGCCAAGCCCGAGCTAGTGGGTGAATATGTATTTTTCTCCGAAATGAAAATTGTATTACAAACACAAGCTTCCAATTTTGCTGTCAGGTTTTATTATTATGACTTGTGTCAAGTCAGGACAGACATTTTAGACTTGTAAAGGGGTTGACTACAGTTTCTGGCTTGCTCCCAACTGGTATGGCACATCCATGCTCAAAACAAAGCCATCCTCCTCCTTGGCACAGTCTCCTAAGTCTCCCTTCCAAGGAGACCAGGAAATGTGTTCATGCTGAATAATCATTTCATCCAAAAGATCCAAACCCTCATAGTTTTAAATGGAATTTCATAATCATTCATAAGACTTCTAGTTTCACTAACTCATTCATTCAGCAAATATTCACTAACTGCCTATTATGTTCTAGGTAAATATCTGATAGCAGGGGATTCAGTGATGAAAAGGCTAATAACACTGTTTTTGTGGCGTTCACATTCAATTGAGGGGCACAGGCAATAAAGCATAAGCAAATCAAGCAATTTTATAAATCTTAAGTGTTAAGAAGAAAGAGAGACTGATGGAGTGAAAGGGGGAGAGGAGGTACCATGGAGGCCTCCCCAAGGAGATGAATTTTGAGCTGAGGCCAGGATTATAGAAAGAAGCCATTCACACACAAATAGGAAATGATTTCCAGGCAGAGGAAAGAGCAATGCAATTTCCTAATGCAATCTCCTAAGACAGGTGTAATTTCTTTGTATGCTCCAGGAATAGAAAAAAAAAAAGTTCATGAGGTGAAAGCATTGTGGACGAGGGAGACACAAGTTGTAGATGAAATCTGAAGGGTAGGCAGAGGCCATGGAGCACGCACAGTCTTAGCCTTTGCTAAGAATTTGGGATCATAAACCATTGCAGGATTGAAAAGAGAGAGGCATATCAGGATCTTTTTTTCTACAATTTTAAAAGACCACTTTAGCTGTTCTGTGGGGAAAGTATTAAAAGAGGAAAAGAGGAGGAGGAGATGGAATTTGGAAGTAGTAGTTCTGGGGCTATGGCCCAGCTCCCTGGCTTATGTAGGGAAACAGCAGACAGATGGAAGGTATATTTTGGAGGTAGAGCTGACAGCATCTGGTATCCAGAGAACTGGTATGTAGCTGAGGACATTAATTACCTTTTATTTTTCAAACAATATGAACAGGAACTTTTAAGAAAAATATCTGATTGTTCTCCCACCCATTGTTTTATTTTCTGTATTACATTTATTTCAACCCATGGAATGTTATTTTTAAATCACCCTTCATTATTTTCTTAATACTGTCATATGTATTATTCATTTGATGCTCATCCCAATCTTAGGAGACAAGCAATGCTGATTTTCTTTCTTTCTTTTTTAATTATTTTAAGATTACAGTTGACATCCAGTATTATACTAGTTTCAGGGGGTAGAGTGGTTACATATTTATATAACTTATGAAGTGATCCCCAATAAGTCTCGTTCCTACCTGATTCCAGGCTTCATAAAGAAATTGAGCTTTAGATAGGACAAAATGACTCACTCAAGATTGCCTAGCCAGTAAAGCTATCATTGGGGATTTACAGCTCAATCCATCAGGTTGTTTTCCCCAAGTTGAGCACAAGGAGATGAATCACAAGAAAAGAGTCTCCATTTTGCCCTTTCATTTGCAGTTATTTAGAACTATGTCACCACCGCCACCACCCCCCACCCCACCCTCTTCCAACCCTCTGCACACACCCCTTACATCTCCATGCCCATTGGAATGGTTCAGGGTAGGAAGGGTGAAGAAATATATTTTTCTCTTCTACTTATACTGATAAAGCTGCTAACATATTGAGATTAAGCATTTCCTTCATTACTTCATTTAATCATGCTGTGCCTAGGAACTCTCTCTTTAACTCATTGCATTGGGCAGAGGTCTACAAAAAAATTTACAGGAGAATGAGCCATTAGGAAAAAGCCTTTGGGAAGTGAGCCTACTCAATAGAGAGAATCAAGAATAGTCAGTGCTTACCCCAAAACCGTGATGAGCTCATGAGATGAGACTCATGGAGAGATAATTAAAATAGTAAAAGTGGTACTCACTTTAATAATCAAGGCTACTTTCAATTAAGTTAAATATAATGAGTAAAACTTGGTTATCATTGAATACAGCCCACCTATTCTCAGATAATCTGATGCATCTAACGCCATTTTTCCCCGAAATCTGCATGTCCATTCTTTTATTTTGCAGAGGGAACAACTGAGTGTTTCTTATCAAAAAGTGTGCTAGATTATTACAGTTTAAAATAATATAGCATTATACTACATTTATTATTAATTTTATTACTCATGAATTAATCAATAAATAGTTACTTAGTTTCTTCTATATTCTAAGCACAGCAACAAAATGATCATATTCTACTCTTGCTCTTTCTTCTCACTCTGAAGTCCCTGACCATCTTGCTGTTCCTCATTCATGTCATGCATACTCCTCAGAACCTTAGCCTTGGCATATGCTGCTCCCGTGTCTAAACTCTCTTTCCCCAGAATTTCATTTACTCCCACACTTCCTTCAGGTGATCCTCAAATATCACCCTCCTAATGTGTCTGCCTCTGATTATTCCATCTAAAATTTCACCCCCATCCCCACTACCACAACCTGTAAACATTTCATATCTTCCTCAGTCTTCCCCCAAAAATAAGCTTTATAGGGGCAGGGATTTTTGTCTTGGTTGTATCTTCTGGAGCAAGGACAGTACCTGGAACACACTGGGTACTAATGTACTTTGAGCAAATGAATGCATGAAATGTATCCATGCATAAAAATACTTGAAGTATGGCCCAGCTGTCTTGGCTCAAAGGTTGAGTGATGACCTATGAACCAGGAGGTCATGCCTAGTGTGGGACATGCAGGAGGTGGCTGATCAGCGATTCTCTCTCATCATTGATGCTTCTATTTCTCTTTCCCTTTCTGACATCAATAAAAATATGTATTTAAAAGCAATCTTGAAGTCTAAAATTGACAATGTGATCACTGCCATGGGAAGGTCAGCAGAGGATGTCAAGAAGCACAGAGAGAAGTCTTCAACTCACAGCAGGAGGGAGTATCAGGGAAGGCTGTCAGGAGGACATGTTGCTATACAGATACCCAATGTTGGTTGGGAATTAATTAGGCAAAAAGAAGGATACTGGTTAAATAGAAAAAAATTGACTTAGGTTTGATCATGGCCATGAAGGGAGGATCATGTGCTCATCTGTACACATAGCTAGAGCAATGACTTTAATAAGTACACACGCAAACATAAATAAGTAAATAAGTAAATAAATAAATAAATAAATAAATAACTCAGAAGCAACTTTCGAGTTATCATGAGACATCATTACACTGTACATCCCTTGAACTGTGATATTTGCACAAGTGAGAGACTAACATGAACTCCTTTTTGGAATATGTATAAAATCACCATTAGTCTATATTTGTTCTTTTGCTCAGGAGTCACAAGATCATCATGCAAGAAGGTTTGTTTCTCTCTTACACCCTATAATTGTGTTATCCGAAACTTAGGTGGGTGATCTGAAGCATGTGCTAGAGGTTGAAATTCAGATTCCTAAATATCTTCCATGTTAATCCACTTACTAGTAATCATTTATCAAACAAAGGGCAACACTGAAAGAACACTGTAAAGGGGATGCAAGTTTCGAGTAATATTGTAAAGGGTGAAGTGGCAAAAAGTATTTAGAGTAATTTTGTAAAGAATTAGGTAGCAAAAATATATAATTTGTGTATTGTTATCAAATCTTTCCTTTTACCTATTTTGCATATAAAAGAGAAAACACTGGCTCTGCTGTCCTTACCAGCATCCAAGTGGGAACGGCATCTTCCATCAGAGATGAGAGCAGATTTGTTAACAACCTGAATCAGACTAGCTCAATTCCCTGAGGAACTTCCCAGTGACACGCACTCCTTTCCTTAGGTAAAAAGAGCTAGAATGGCTCGTGGGGTAAGGAACAGCAGGGGGAGTAAAGAAGGACAGACTTTGACTGCTGGCTGCCCTACCACCCTCCACAGGGAGCACACTGCTCTTTGAGGCAGAGGCAAGAAACGGAGGTCTTAGTTGCATAAATGCATCCCCCAGCAAAGAATGAATGCTCTCTTTCCAGTGCTAATGGAATAAGGTTCCATTTTCTGCTTAAAGCAACACAGAGAGCATGCCCTTCTGCAGACAGCGTTCTAGCTGTGGGCTGCTCCACCCGGTGTTGCTCCATGCTCAGCTGGTTGCCCTGGTAAATTAGATCTCCCCTAGCAACCCCAACTTTTCCTCAAAACCGTTGTTATAAATCCAAGTTCATATTAAGACAGGATAGCATTTAAATGAAAAAAAATGCAACAGAAGTATGTGCAGACCTTTAATATTTCAGATTTCAAGATTTTTTTTTTTTTGCCTCTAACATTGAAATGCTATTTTATTAGAATAGCGGTTCTCAACTTTGTTTTAGAATTACCCGGGCACTTTAAAAAAATTAACAATGCTAGGTTCTTCCCCCAAAGATTCTTATTAGTTGATCTGGGTGTGCCCTGATTCCATTTTTTTTTTAATGACATGATCAGACATCAGCAATATAACAGAGAGCACTTGGCTTTAACCCTACCACTTTCTACCCATGTGGTCCCACACATACCTCTTAGCATCCCTGAGCCTTACTGTAAAAGTATTCTCACTGTAAAAGTATCTACTTGTTTTCTGAGTGTGAGCTTGTTTGTTGAAATCAAACAAAATAATAGCTTTTGAAATACTTGGAAAGTACCTTCTAAAATGTAATAATAGCTTTACATGTAATATTTAAAAAATGTGCGGAAACTCAGATATCATTTAAAAATGTGCAGAGGTGGCTATTTATGATCTGTTACTGCCTGACAGCTCTTTTATCTTGGGACTTTAAGCAGGAAGCCAGACCTCAGTTCCACATGTGACCCAAAGCAGACCAGTCCAAAGGTCCTTCCCTAGGAGCCCAGAGAGTTTCTGTGGTCGGTTTTTACTCAGTCCTAGTCCCAGACCTGAGATCTGCCTGCCATCAGATTCATGCTGTGGCCCAGTCTGCAGAGATGTCCCAGTGCCTCTGAATTTACTAGCTTCTTTCTCTACCTTCTTTTTTTATCCATTGCAAATATTCTCTTTTACACTAACTGAAATGATTCTGCCTTGACCCTTAACAGTTCATTTCCTCGGTATTTCCTCAAAGACCCAGGTTCCCTGCAGACTCGGGCAGTCTGAGAAGGAGAAGAGAGGGCAGCTAAACCACCACCTCACACCTTCAGGCTGTCTTGTCCTCCTTTCTTCTTCTTCTTCTTTTTTTTTAATCCTCACCCAAGGATATGTTTTCATTGATTTTTAGAGAGAGAAAAGGAGAGAGAGAGAGAGAGAGAGAGAGAGAGAGAGAGAGAGAGAGAGAGAATAATTTGCATCCCGTATACACCCTGACTGCAGATGGAACCCACAATCTGAGTATGTGCCCTGATCGGGAACTAAACCCACAATCTATTTTGGCATATGGGAGGATGCTCCAATCAGCTGAGCCACCTGGCCAGGGCCCCTTTCTTTATCCTGGGCTTCTCTGAGCAAGTGGTCCTATGCCCCTTTGCATGGTGTGCATGCTTTTTAAAAACATGCCCAAGAAGAGAGATGATGATCTAGAAACAAAGATCAGGATAAATCAGGATATTTATCAGTATGTTAAGTATTCAGTCCAAGAAGGAAGGCTGTGGATATGTTAGAAGTGTTGTTCCTGGTTCTGGCCTTGGATCCATCACTGTGTGACCTTGGGACTCTCTGAGTCCAGGCATGAACACCTGTAAATGGAATTCATAGTTAATTGTTTTAAACAACTAAGAGTGCTATAAGTCAAGTTCTTTATAGGTAGCAGGTTTTTTTAAATGTTGACTAATGAGGCTGCAGACTAGAAAGAAGAAATTGGCCTGTACACATAGTTTGAACAATGATTTTTTGTTTCGTTTCGTTTTGTTTTAATTTAATTGATTCCAGTAGCTGTTTCAGATGTTTTGGAAGCAAATGTTTTTCCAATCAATGTTCAGTGCCCACACCTACTCAGGGGATAATCAGGGCACAGAGCTGTGGATTGTTAGGATCTTCCAATTTCATGGATCTTTTGTTCTTCTTAAAAAAGGAATTTACTTTGTGCCAAAGAGGGTTTACAATTAATAGGCTGTGCTCATCTTTTTGGAGAAAACGTTTTCTTTCTCATCATTCTGTTGCACATGTGTACACACATGTACACATACACACACCCCTGGGTTAATTATTGTTAATTTTATTGCCAGGACAAAGGCAGAAAGCCTTAGCACCACCTATGTGAAAATGGCTCATTGCTATCCAGCAAAAGGCCTCATTCTAAACTTGTGCTCCTACAAAAGTTTTCCTTTATGGGCTGTGGAGCTCTGTTAGGAGGATAGAAAAAGAACATGCCCTCAATGTTCAGCTTCCACAGGTACAGTGTTGTCAATTTTGATGCCAACCTGGAGAGGATTCATCTTACATTTTCCACTCGGTAAGGCCTGATCTGCAAAGATCGATCTAAATCTGATAGCAAGAATGTGGTGTGGTGATTAGTGACGAACTCTCCCCACCTCTCCTGATATTTGCCTGGGTCAAACTTGTATTGATTCTGACTGCTGTTTGACAAGATGGTGCTATAAATTACAGAACAGACACTGAGGAGTGTGGGTACTGAGAGGAAGTGCCCATAGGGTTCTATTGTCTGAATTTGAATGGAAATAGAGGGTAGGATAGTCAGGGATTTGGGAGATATGTACTTTCTTTAGGACACAGTTCGTATTTGAAGGGACCTGAGGAAAGGAAAGAGGCTTAGGATTGAACACGAGGGGTTACCTGGGCTAAGCTTCCCCCATATGTAGCAAACAGCTGAGAGTCCACAAAGGCACACAACAGGACTTGGAGTTTCAGGTTGATTTTCCAGGTGTGACTGTGGACATGATAGCTCATGTTCCTGACAGATGAGTTGGGCTTCCATTAGCTTTGAGGCCTTAGACAAGTTATTCACCACTTTAAAGCTTCATTCTCAGCCTGGCTGGTGTGGTTCAGTGGTTGAGTGTCCCACCTATGCCCCAGGTCCAGGAGATCGCCATTTCAATTCCCAGTCAGGGCACATGCTGGGATTGTTGGCTCAATCTTCAATGTGGGGCATGCAGGAGGCAGCTGACTGATGTTTCTTTCTCATCCATGCTCCCCCCCACTCCCTCTGAAATCAATAAAAACATAGCAATAATAAAAAAATTTCATTTTCAAAGGTGAGACTGTAATATCTACATGGCAGGCACATTTTATGTGAGGGGAGAGTTTTTAAAAGTTATATTCATTCAAAAGGCACATAATTCAGACGTTCTGAAAGCAAATGCTTTTCTAACCAATGTTCAGTGCCCACACCTACTCAGGGGATAGTCAAGGCACAGAGCTGTGGACTGGAAGGACCTTCCAATTTCATGGATCCTGAAAAGTGGGGCCTTGATTAAATCTGGAACCAGGCTGCCTGAGTTAAAATTCTACTTCCGCTTCTCACTGTGTCCTCATATGCACAATGGGAAGAATCATAGTCCTGCAACATTGGATTTTTCTGTGAAAAATAAAGGGGATGATATCTATGAAATGCTTAGGGTTCGATAAGTACTAGCTTTCAGTCTAACAATTATTATTTTCTAGCGAAAGCGGCACACCTGCATGTAACCAAAGAGTAAATAATCTTTAAAATTCTTCAGGCTTGTCATTTAAATTAGACAATTCTTCATACTCTTTAAAATCGGGAGACATGGGCTATATTTCAAATTTTGTAAATAAAGTTGGAATGTGGTGATCATTTTATATTACATTCTTTTAAATTTGCATAATTAAAATTTGCATGATTTGAATTTCCATAAAATGTAAATAGCCCTGGATCTCACTGAGTTATCATGAGCATTAAGTATGCTAATGTATACCAGTCTTGCTCAGCCCAGGGCCTGGAATTATTAGTAATAATGATCTTCAGGCAGTGAGAACTGAGATTGGGCACTTGGGATAATTACTGTTTTTTTTCATTATATCTTTCAATAATTCACCCAATAAATGTCTGTTCTTTTCCATGCTATTTCAGAACTGATTTAGGAGTGTGAGGGAGGAACTTTGCAAGTGTCTATATATCCCTGTCAGAAGGTATTTCAGGAAAGTATAGCAAACTCTCAAATCCTATGAGTCTTTCTTCAAAAACTACAAGAGGGTTGCTGCTATCTGGAATATTGTTCTTTACAGCTTGGGCAAAAAGCATGTCAAATTTTAGGTTTTAGACATAAATGTGTTTGTATATGAGAAGTTGATGAAAAAAAAAGTCTTCAGGACTCCTGCTTTCTATCTCATACTGCCCTGACCAACAGATATCAGTTTGTAGTATGGACTCTAAAATCAACTCATTCACTGTGGACAAAAGTCTGTTGAGGTTTATGCTAGAACCAAAAGGAATCCTGACTGTCTCCACCTTCCCCAAATTCTCTTTCTTTCTTTCTTTCCTTCTTTCTTTCTTTCTTTCTATCTATCTATCTATCTATCTATCTATCTATCTATCTATCTTCTAACTACTATCTACGAATCTATCATGTATTTTTTTCATCTATTAATTTACCAAATCTACGTTAAAGCTCTACTCTATATTAAATGCTTAAATACTGCTAATTTCTGGATAAAAATAGTGAGTGAATCACAGGCTTTTAGCATAAACACAGTCCAAATTGGGAATGACTGATAGTCAATTAACATAGGAAGGAATAAGTGAAGTGATAAGGAATAATATGAAAGCCAAAGGATGACCACTTAACTTGGTCTTGGGAATGAAGTCAAGTTAATTAGTAGAAGTTATATTAGAGCTACTTGGAAAACAATAACTCTTGAAGATCCCAGAAAAACAGATTTTTTAAAATTTATTTGTTAATCCTCATCCAAGGATATTTTTCCATTGATTTTTTTAGAGTGGAAGAGAGGGAGGGGAAGAGAGAAGGAGAGAGAGAGAGAGAGAGAGAGAGAGAGAGAGAGAGAGAGAGATTACTCAGGAGCATGTGTAGATGACCCTTGAGTACAAATTGGATAGAAATCTGACTGACTCCCTGTAATTAATAAATTATGTTGAATTGGCAAGAATATGGACAGGAAGTTGGAAGGATCTTGAGTGAGTTGTCTTCTAATCAGAGTATCTAAACAGGCTGCTGCTTAAATATGGTTGGTTTTGTTCTCTCAGAATGAGGCAAGTACAGTCAGCCAGTCAACAGGGAAATACTCCAAGAAACTTCATCCTGATGTTAAACACTCTGCTTCTGTAACCATAGCCAATGAGTTTCATTATCAAGATAACTTCCAGATCCTTTTGAAGTTCCTAAGTGTGACGATTGGGTGTGAAATGTTCCTCCTTCAAACCTTATTAGGATATTGGCACATTACCTGTCTGATGTGGAAAAAAAAAAAGAGAGAGAGAGATAACTTCCCTTTCTGAAGAATGGTATACCCTATAACAACTTCTAATTTATGATAAATAGGAACACCCTATTTAGAGACAACCTAAAGTTTGAGATTTCTCAGCAGAATATAATCATCTATATAATTTTCTTTTCTGAGCACAGTTCTCTTTGATAAGATAAAAGTTCTCTTTCAAGATATCTCTGAAAATGTTACCTTCTTCTCAATCTGGAAATCCAACAATTTGTTTGGTTTTCTGGCCACACAGAGTGTTGTTCCCCCACCCCTCTTGTCACAGGGATCTGAAAAGGCACTTCAAACGGAAGGATGTAATAGTAGACAACCTTGCAAATAAATTTCTCGTGCCATGTTTCATTAATACCGTTCAGCGACGACAGCAAGGAGCAGTGTCAGAGTGTAATTTCACTTACAAAGTCAAGCAGAAAATGAATTTCTCACTGTAGGGTTCTGTATCGGAGCATGACTGTTTGGAGGCCAGATTCTGAAATCACTGGAGCCAGTTCAGAGGAGCTTTAAATTACCACAAAAAAAGAAAACAATTTGCATCACTGAACTGCAGCAGGAATAGGAGTGGATTTTACATGCCATCCAACCTTTGAAGAAGTTGTTTCATAAAAGACAACTTTAAAGCTATTATAATGCTACACTAATCCTAATGTTCTGAATCGCCGCTAATATCCTACCAGTTTTCACTTAAGTGGTTTAAAAATGTGTAGGGATATTCCCATTAGTGATGAGGGGGGGATAAATAATGACTGAAAATTGGTACACACTCCAGGTCCCACAAGATCTACTAGGAGGCCCGGCAGAACTCTCCCTGAGGTTCTCTTACAGCACAATGAATTCTTTCTGGACAATCCCAGGAGAAGGTCTTGGTCTTTGAATTCCATAGTCTCCTGAATTAAAACCTCAATTCTGCCATACACTGGCTGTGTGACCCAAGAGAGTTTGGCAAACATTCTGAGTCTCAACAATCTTATTTGGAAAATGGAAAAAACAAAACTTACGATGTTTTTGTTAAGATGCGTGAGCTGGCATACATAAAATAATAACAATACCTTACTGGTGCCTATTTACCTCTTGTGGAGTCTTTTCATATATATCAGAGGGGTTAGATCTGCCACTTATCAGGTTGCTTCAATAGGTGAGTACTTTTGTCCCCAGGAAAAATGAGGCAGATGCAATCTCCATTCACTCAAGGACAGGCCATGAAAAAGGGGAATAAGTGATCAAAGGCAAGAGAAAAGAATGCAAAAGTAAGATAGATTGAGAATCTATAATAATAAAAGCATAATATGCTAATTAGATGACCTTCTGGATGAAGCTGGGGCTTTGAGGGAAACCCAGGTCCCGGGTGCCTTTGGGAAGCCGGTGACAGCAGCCGGGGGAAGGAAGGCCTATTCTTGCATGAATTTTGTACAATGGGCCTCTAGTATAATATACGAATGTTCTCATTAAGATTCATCATGCTGACCTTTGCAAAACTGAGTGATATTGACCCCATAATTTGTACCATGTGTTTTAGTGGCTGTCTTCAAAGTTTCTGGATTCTTAAACTGTATTGGGTAAACCTGGATGGCAAGGTCCTTCCTTTGTCAACAGCTAGATGTATAGGGTTCCAGATTTCAGCTGTCCTTTTCTGTAACTTTCTTTTCCCAATTGGTTTGACAAAATAATATTCAAATAATTCCAGTTCTTTTTGCTTTGTCTTTTCTGATTAGGTGGTTTTCTTTTCTGCTGCATGTCACAAAATATAGATCAAATTACAGTGGCATCACTGTAATCTGTTCTCCACATGGGCAGTCACGGTGATTTAAAAATAAAAAAAAATCAATAGAGGAATCATGTTTCCCTGTGTAAAACCTTCATATTGATACATTAGCATGAAAAATAAAAATTAAGCCCAGCTGATGTGGCTCAGTGATTGAGCATTGACCTATGAATCAGGAGGTCCCAGTCTGATTCCTAATCAGAACACAAGCCTGATTGTGGGCTCAGTCTCCAGTGTGGGGCATGAAGGAGGCAGCCGATCAGAGATTCTTTCTCATCATTGATGCTTCTATCTCCCCTTCTCCCTTCCTCTCTCTAAAATCTGTAAAAACAGCCAAAACCGGTTTAGCTCAGTGGATAGAGCGTCGGTCTGTGGACTGAAAGGTCCCAGGTTCCATTCCGGTCAAGAGCATGTACCTTGGTTGCGGGCACATCCCCAGTAGGGGGCGTGCAAGAGGCAGCTGATCGATGTCTGTCTCTCATCGATGTTTCTAACTTTCTATCCCTCTCCCTTCCTCTCTGTAAAAAATCCCTTTGCCTCCATATCTAGAGTGGGCTTCCTCAGAGCCTTGATTGGCCAGGTCCTTGTGGTCATTCAACTGCTAGGGCAAGAGTTTATATCTTAGAAGAACTTTCTTTAATCTAAAGTAGTCACTCTCTCCCTTTCACTGTTTTATTTTCTTCTTAGGTTGAATCAACTGTGAACTTATTTGACCTACCTATTTATTTTCTTTAGGCCCTCTGTCTCTAGTCTCCTTCTTCCGCTCTGAAATTCAAGGTTTCCCTACCTGGAACAGCATGTGCCACTTACTCAATGAATGAATAAAATGAATGAAGTTTTTCTTTCTATTGTAAGCATTCTTGCTAGAGTTTTTGTCTTCAGAAGGACTGATTCATATATACTTAAATCAAAAATAGTCTAGTGAAAGAACAAAAAACTAAATAGTTACCCCAAACTTATTACCCACCCCCCTACCCATACTAGTAAAAGGGCTTTGGTGTGAGATCAGAGGATCTGAATTCTAGCCAATGATCTTGTATGAATGATTTGAGATACTTCAGGCAAGTCATTTCACCTCTCTACATTTCTGTTTCTTTATATGTCAAAGAGGAACTAGAAGATTTCTGAAATGTCTTCAGTTTCTAATATTTTATCATCGTCAATGGAAATATTAGATGTGGGTAGTCTGACATAGTAAATATTATAAAATTTTACATGAGGTTGAGTTCATGGACAGGTAAGCTATTTTTGAAATCTCTGAACTTTGCTTTAGGTTTATGTCCTAGGAGTTTTTGTTTTTTTTTAAATCCTTAATTCCAAAATGGATAAGGGATTCTACCTGTCTCCCATTCTTTTAACATATTGCCAATAATTGTGATCCCAAGCTTTTATTTCACACCATAGCACGTTAAACTAATTGTCTTGGATAAATAATTAGTAGCTGTTCTGATTATCTGTTGCTTTACAGCCAATGACTCCAAAATCTAGTGGCTGAAAAGGACTATTTCTTTAGGCTCATGAATCTGCTCCATTAGCTAAATGACTGGCTACATTTGTTTCCTGCCATGTGTTTTAGCCAGTGTTTAGTCTTACTGTAGCATATATGCTTTGTGCCTGCTGGATAAATTTTGAGGTTTTTCATAGAGAAAGATTTCTTTTGAAAGTCTACACAATGCACATACATCTGCTACCTGACTCCTGATATCACCATAGGGCGTTGCTAGTGCAGGTACATCTCCTAACAGGTCACAGTGATGGTGATGGTCTGCTCTTGGCATATGTTCATCCCACTGGCTTATGTAAGCACCAGATGGCTCTTATCCATAGTTGGCACCTCGAATTCTTTAAAAAAAAAGTTCATAAAAACCTTAAGGGTGCATAACACTTATACCAAAATTCTTACTTATACAAATCTATCACTTAAAGTTGCTAACTCCTAGGAAGAATTTAGAGTTTATTTTTTAAGTAACCAAGTAAACTGGGAACAACAGGAGCCATTATCTCCCTAACAAATTCTCTGTTTAAATTCTTAGATTTATTAAGAACATTAGTTTATAAACTGTAAGAGGCATTCTGTTTATCATCTATCTCTTATGAACTTGCACCTCATTTTCATGGATGTTAATTAAATGCCTCATTTTAGTCTGAAACTTAATAGTGCAGTAAAGTAATTAGTATTTATTTTTATTTTAAAGCTATTTTTTTATGTAAAGTGTAAAACACAGCATCTTTCTTTTTGCTTTTCTAATTTTCCAGTTCAAGCACAGGCAATTGAAGGGAGAAGCTAGGATCTGCCAGTCCCAATGTTTTCTTGCACATTTTAGCTGTATTGTTGATGAAGAATGTACAATTTGGACCCGTTATTTATACAATAGTTACCTTGCATTATTTTCCCTACCATACTTTACAAGTATTTCAAATGACCAAAAGCACTTAGAAATCAAAAGGAAAATAAGCACAGCAAGATCGAACCACTTTTGCCTGGCATACTGGTATACAACATAGGGTACCATTAGCTACTGTTAATATAGCCATAATATAACCCAGTAGAGGGAAAGACTAAATCCAGCTAAAAACCCTGGCAGTTAATGATGTTATCTTAATTGCAATGCTTACGATAAAAATTTAATATTTCTTTATTTGGTGATAGCAATCCTTTGAAAGTACAACTGAAATCTAATATTAACTTACATTTTAATATCTCCTGCAGATCCATATGTTTCCCTCAGATGGAACAATTTCTTTATTCTTTTGACACACCAAATTGGAATCAAATTTTAAAGATACCCCTTTTTTCTTTGATATACAATAAAGCCACATGCTGTTATGGAGATTCTTGGTTAAAAACATGGTAGAGCCTGGCCAGCATGGCTCAGTGGTTGAGCATTGACCTATGAACCAAAAGATCATGGTCTGATTCCTGGTCAGGGCACATGCCCAAGTTGTGGGCTCGATCCCCAGTGTGTGGCATGTAGGAGGCAGCCAACCAAATCATTAATGTCTCCATATCTCTCTCCTACCTTCCTCTCTGAAATAAAAAATATATATATATGTTAAAAAAAATAAAAATATGGTAGATTTTTTTTAAGGGTAAGAAAATACTTTAAAGCATTGATTTTTGACTTGGGTCTCAGTTGTGATTAGATGGACATACAAGCATACATTCTATATATATATATATGGTAAGTCTATTTTTTTTAATTTAAATTCTTTACTCTTAAAAATATTACATATGTCTCCTTTTCCCCCACACTGACCTCTTCCGGGCCACTCCCACCCCAGAGCACATGCCCTCACCCTCTAGTGTCTGTGTCCATTGGTGATACTTATCTGGATGCATACAAGTCCTTTGGTTGATCACTTAACCCTATTCTTAAGGTAATAATTTTTTCCTCGTTTACATTTTAGATTTATGCTTCATTAGATCATTTTAAATAAATCTCTGTTTTGGTTCTTCTTCTTGGCCCTCAGTGTTTCTCAAACAATTGACTTAAAAATGGTACTATTGATTTAGTCCACTGACCCTATTTGACTCTAAGACTCACTGTGTGAGTAAATGTTCCAACTCTTAATGTTTTCCCCTTAAGGCACAAGAAAAACATTTTGTCACCAAATATGCTAGACTCATGAAGATTAAATAAAACTACATTTTACTGGTTTAAAAGAAAAAAAGCACAGCTTCCACAGAAACATGAAGGGCTTTTATGTCTTGAACACAATTTTACAGCAAAGTAAATCAGATCCTTACCTTAGGTCTTTATTCTCTCCTGTTATAAAAACAAACCTCTCTACAGAGAAACCACATAGTGCACATCTCATCCTCAGATCATGCTCTTTCCAAACCTGGAAGGACTGTGAGACTCAGAATGTCTGATGGTGTTAGCCAACATTTTTTTTAAACCAAAAACGAGAAGGCTCTGTCAAACATGGAAGTTTCAATCAAATGCTTCTCTCTGTTCCATCTCAAATTCCCACTAGAATGACCTCAAAGAAATGAATAAGAAAGGAATAAGGCTGCAAGAACAGAGAGAGCTGGAGAGGAGGACAACAGCAGGAGATGCCCAGGAAGCTGAAACCTAGCAGGGTACAGGGTGGATACTAAGGAGAAATCAACGCCCCTTGCTCCACCCTGGAATGTTCCAGGAACTGGAGAACCAATGCAATATAGATAAAGGCATGAGGCTGAAGAGAAATATTAGTTAACTTAATGTATAAGGTGCTTACCATTCTCATCTTCTGTAAGCAGCTCTCCTCATTCCTGAAAAAACAAAAATGCAGAGGTTCATTGCGAAGAAAAATGGAAACAGAGTGTTGAAACTTTAGACACATAGCATTGATAAAGGTGAAGAAAACAAAATCAAAAACAGGGAGATTACATGAAATGAGAGGTCTCTGAATTGACCTTTCTCCAGGTCCTCAGAATAGCAGAATCAAAGCTTATAATTGCCCAAAAAGAAGATGATAGAATTCTCTAGACGCTAAAGAGTCTCTCAATAAAACCTATAGATAGCGACATTTGGAGTGCCACAATAAAAGGCTATTTATGAATGGCAAACTGAAATTGTGTTAAATCTGTTCTATTATAGACCTTTTGAAATATGGTATCACTGATTAAGGCTTTTTAGCTCAGCTACTAAAGGTGTTAGTTTTATAATTGAAGTCAAAGAGTGCTGATTCAGCCCAGTTGGCATGGGTCAATGGTTGAGAGTTGACCTATGAACCAGGAGGTCACAGTTCCATTCTTGGTCAGGACATACGCCCGAGGGAGTAAGAGAGAAGGGGTTGTGGGCTTGATCCCCAGTGTGGGGCATGCAGAAAGCAGCCAATCAATGATTCTCTCTCATTGATGTTTCTATCCTCTCGCTTTCTTTCCCTCTCTGAAATTGTGTGTGTGTGTGTGTGTGTGTGTGTGTGTGTGTGTGTGTGTGTGTATACATATATATGTATGTATACACACACACACTAGAGGCCTGGTGCATGAAAATTCATGCAATAGAGGGGGGTCCCTCAGCCTGGTCTGCCCCCTGTCACTGTTCAGGAGCCCTCAGGGGTCAGAGGTGACCTGGCAATCAGGGGAAGATGATGTCCTATATACCTCTGCTGTTGCCACTGCTGGCAGGGCAAGCCTCGACTGGCCCTGGGTGGCTGGGCAGCCACCATCTGAGGCTTGCCTGCGCTTCGAGCTGGCCCTGGGTGGCTGGGGGACTGAGAGGACTGGGGGACTCTGGAGGCAGGCACAGAGTGGCCGGGCCTGCCTGGGGTGGGCCCAGACTTGCTGCGCACCTGCCACCCTGGCGGGGCTGAGGGGACTGGGCACTGCCATTTTGTGGCTGTGGCACTGCCATCTTTGAGTGCATGGCAGTCAATTAGCATATTTCCTCCTTATTGGCTGTGGGTGCCATCATCTTTGAGGGAGGGCAGTCAATTAGCATATTCCCTCATTATTAGATAGGATATATATATATATTAAAAATGTTGATTCATTCCATGTGAGAATTAAATATCTGAACAATTGTGAAATAGATGAGTAATGGGTTCATGATGTACTTTTTTGGGATCTCCCAGAAACAAAACCTGAGACAGGGTTAAAAGAATGGAAACCTATTTGGAAGATAATCTTGGAGATCACTAGGAGGAGAATGAGGAAGTTAGAGGAGGAAGACAGCCAATACACCAATAAACAGTTTGCTATTAATCCAGTTCCCACTGTGGGCAAATGAAACCTAATCCTTCTGGGACCATGGAGTCAGTGTAAGACACACTTCAGAGTTATCCCTCTCGAGATGGGAGAGAGCTGGGGTATTCATACAATGCCTCTAATCCTGCGTTGCTAGAGGGCTGATCCAGGGGACCATTCTCTCTCTGGCACATCCAACCTGCCATGTAAGCAGCAAAGAGCTCTAAGAGCCAGGTAAACGTTTCATGTAAGGTAGGGATGCAGTTGGAAGGATATCAGATTTGCAGAGTGGAAAGTGCTAGGTAATTTGGGTTGTGCACCAACATCACCTATTACACACAATGAATTATTAATTTTCTTCAATTTGCTACATGGATTATGATCTATTTTGGCCCCACAGATGGTTAAAGACTATAACAATACACAACAGGATTCTTTATTTTTTTAAATAAATAGATGATCTTTGTATAGGGGTCCCAATGAATCTACTCAAGTTTGCACAGAAAAGATCGCTTTTAATTATTTCCTGTGAAATTTTTCCAATATTTAAAATATATTTTAAACAATCTGGTCATAAACTTTCTCTTCTCTTAACTAGATCTTATCTTTATTTCCGGAAAAATAATATTTAAGATAAAAGATGGTGCTGGTCCCAACACTGCCTTTATTTTAAATGTATTTTTATTGATATCAGAGAGGAAGGGAGAGGGAGAGAGAGAAATATCGATGAGAAGAATCATTGACCAGCTGCCTTTTGCACGCCCCCTACTGGGGATTGAGCCCACAATCCTTGGCATTTGTCCTTGACCAGAATTGAACCTGGGATTCTTCAGTCTACAGGCTGACCCTCTATCCATAGAGCCAAATCGGCTAGGACCTGCCTTTATTTTAAAACAAAAATCTTAGAATCTCTTTATATAAATACAGGCAGGGTCTGAGGGTAAAATAAAACTAGAGGAGGAAAGGAATATCCCTTTCTAATACTGGGCCAAGATATACACAGCACAATCAGCTAAAAGTCTTAGCAGGTTTTGAGATTGGGAAAAACAGTCTACCTGGAAAAGACTGATTTCTTATGGCCCCAGCACACATAAGACACATCAGATTTTTAGCTGAGAGCAATAGTGTTTTCAGAACATGTGGCTGTATTTATTTCTTGTCACTGATTACACCCTAAGTTAGAGTTGGGTTATTTTTCATTATAGCCAGGCACTGTTTCTATATTTCTCAAAATGAAATTTATTATTTGGATTAGTTGATGCTTGACTTGTTTTGCTTTTATATTTTGAGGCAGGATGTTAGAAGATTATCTCATGAAATATTTTGAAGTGTTACAAATGTTTGGAGTTATTCACATCTTCATCATTTAAAGGCTATTCCATAAACCTTTTTTTTCTTTTCCATTTGCTAAATTAATTGCCTGTTTTGCATTGGAATCATTACTTCAAAAAATAACTTCTCTCAACTCAGGTACTTTTCCAGGTACAGAATTATACTCCCCCCTCCCATTTTTTTGGCTTAATTTGATATTCCATAAGAGGGTGTGTTTAAAGTGTCTTATTGTGTTATTTATTTTAATAACACAATAAAACAAAATCAATGACTCCTCTCCAATGAACTCAAGATTGTTGCTTTTTTAAAGAAACAATTCATTAAGGTGTTCTTATAAAAAGAGACAACAGAGAGCCCTCCTTCTTTATCTATGGTTTTCTGCAGTTTGACTATGTTGTGATTTATTGTGGTTTATTTATTTTCTATGTAATTTCATCTCTGTTTTTGGTTTCTTTTGGGATAGCTGAGGGGATGCATAATTTACATACCTAATCACTTCAAAAAGCCTCCTATGAGGCTATTGTGCCCTTTTATCACTTTCAAAGATTTAGAAAAACACTGTGTGCCACACCTTTGGATTTCTCTTTAGAGCATACCTTCCTGACAGGGAATCTACTAATGATTGACTTTGTTATGGGTTGAATGTTTCTGTCCCCTCATCCCCAAATTAATATGTTGAAGCTCTAGCACTCCAGTGTGACTGTGTTTGGAGACAGGATCTTTATGGAAGTAGTTAAGGTTAAAGTCATGAGGATGGTCTCTGATCCAGTGGGATTGGTGTTCTTATAAGAAGAGACAGCAAAGAGCCCTCCTTCTTTATCTTTGGTTTTCTGCAGTTTGACTATGTTGTGATTTATTGTGCTTCTCTTTTAATTTATCTCACTTAAGGTTTATGTGATAGTATGAGCAACAAGGCAGATATCACAGAATAAATAGCTCAACAACAGATCCATATTTAAATAGATAGTCCTTTGACCTTATGAAAAGGGTGCCACTGAAGGGGATGTGGAAACAGGTGGTCTTTTCAATAAATGGTGCCAGGACAATAGAATATCCCCTGAGAAAATGAAATCTTGACAATAACTTATAACACCCACATACAAATGCACGCATACATGCATGCACACACACACACTTGATAATTGGAGCTGCACTATATAGGAATAGCACCTAAAAAAGTGGAATTTTATGCTAGTGAGGGGCAGGTGGGGAAGGCCAGTGGTAGAACAGTCCTTTGACAGGTTGAAGAATGAAAAAGATAGAGCCAATAAGAGGAAAACAGGAGAGAGTGTGACATGATCTTTCTACATCCTTCAAGTTTTTATTAAAATTAGGAAATTCTGAGTATGATTTAATTCCTCAGGGGAAACAGCTACCGGATTTACACCCATCTGCTGATTGGCATAGGTCTGAGACAATAAGTGTGCAATGATGCATGAATGCAACCTCAGAAAAAATGAGGAAAGAAGTATTGGAAGTTATTGGAAGATTCTGAAATGAAATTGCAATTGAGATTAATTAAATTTTCCATGTACATGAGGCTATAGCAGATGTTCAGACTCCATTCATTGCCCAGTTCCTATCACATTAGCTGGCATAAGGCAGGCACTCAATATAGGTATGTTAAATTGAATCACTGCTGAGAAACTGAGTAAAAGAAAGCATTCCATCCTCATTTACAATGATCGGTGGATTATTGGAAAATGAATTGTTGAATGAATTTATTCTCTCTTAGTCCCTTTTAGTCCAAACAAATAGTGCATTAGCTGATATAACATCCTTAAAAAAAAAAAACTTTCAATCTTCTGTTTTATCTCAGGGATTGATTTCAGTAGACAAGTTGTTCCTCCAGGAGTCTTTTCTAGATAATTTTATCTCTATTTTTGGTTTCTTTTGGGGTGGCTGAGGGGATGCATAATTTACACACCTAATCACTTCAAAAAGCCTCCTATGAGGCTGACTATTGTGTCCTCTTATCTCTTTCAAGGATTTAAAAAAAGACTGTGTGCCACACCCTTGGATTTCTCTTTAGAGCATACCTTCCTGACAGGGAATCTCCTAATGATTGACATTTCTAATTTAATAAGTTCAAAACTGAACTATTGATCCACTTCGTCAAACCTGCCCCTCCCAGAGATTTCCTCGTTTCAGTGGATGGTGATTTCATCCCTCTAGTTGCTCAGATCAAAATCTGGAATCAATGCCAAACCCATTCTTTCTCTCATATCCTACCCATTATGACTTTCTGTTGCTATATTCTCAAAACCTGATGACTTCCCTCCATTTCTATGGCTACCACGTAGTGTCAGCTCCCAATCATCTCTGAACTCTAATTGGACCTTCTCATGGAAGCTTAAGAAAAATCATTCTTCTATCTTTCCTTTCTGGCCAGATCCACCCTCCCTCCTGTGGCTCATTAAAATACACTAGCTTTTATTCCATTTGTAACTATTTTGTAAACTGTATAAAATAAATTGGCAACATTTTCCTGGCTGGTATTATCATTGGAGAATCTAAAGCATTAAACATCGGTCATAAAATTATCACAATGTACACAGGAAATCTGCCTATGAAAACATGAGGGTGATTTAAATGTTCAGTGGCTGGTTAAGTTCCCATACCTTATTATCACATGCCAGGTAGAAGTTTCCTCCATAGAGTCCGGTTCCCTCTTTCCCCTAATGAAGAAAGGCGGGTTTGGAACTAGATTGAGGGCAATAAGGTATGTGCAAAACTTAAGAGGGTTCCAAGAGCTCCAGAGTGAAGAGAAATACTATTGTCATGTACCATTCCAAGAGCAACAAAGCCGTAAACTGTGGTTCTTGGCATAACTACTTCCTTTTGTCAGTGATATTTAATGAGAAGAGAACTCTTCATTTCTGAGGGAGAGCAGTAGGGCTCTGCGGGCAAGCTAACCAGCAGTCTCTGTACCTGTAATTGAATCCCACCAACAAGCATCACCTTCCAAATGACCCTCATGCAATGGAAAGGAAATTAATTGGCTTGGGATGCTAATGACCACTACCCTGGGGCAAAACTTGTAAACTCTCCTCATCCATGAAATTAAAATCTCAGACTCCATCATCCTCAAAGGTCTTATTCTTCTAAAATTCTACAAAATATATTTTCTGAACATTCTCTGTGTACTTAGTCATTGTTCTCTGAATCATCTGCAATCATACTTTTCTTTCTTTTTTTTTTTTTTCCAACCAAGTTCCTTTCATCCTTAGCTTAAATTTTGCAGTTGGCGATTTCATCTTGATGCAATGTAGTTAAAGCGTACCCTGGAGCAGTGGTGCTCCAGGGTACACTTTAACTACAATGCATCAAGATTCTTCCCACAGAATACTGACCTACTGGCATCTCCCAACAGCACTCTCTCGCTCTTCTTTTTGTGTGATGATCAGGTGTATGCTAGAATCCTCTGATCCTGTTCCTTTCATTCTGCTTTTACATCCTGTCCATAAGTCTGCCCAATAATGACAACTCTAAATTGGAGGCTCCTGGCTAGCATCCTTATTCTGCTCTGAAGGTTAGACCAAAGTGAAGAGACACAAAGCAGAGAGATTTACAGGACCAAAAGGAAGAATGTGGAAGAACTCACTCAAGCAGGTGAGACACTCCTTCCCTGAAGAGCTCCAATCCTGGCTCTGATGAGTGGAATCAAAGCAGGGAGTAAGATCGGAAATTGGGACACATAGAGTTCAACCCTTTTTAGCATTGCAGGCTCATTCCAAAGCTTCATCCAGGCTGTGTGGGGTGCAGATGGCTCTCTAAAAACCTGTTAGTTTGCCATTATTTTAACCAGGTGAAGACTAACAGAGAAGACAATGTAAATGGAGGTCCCCATCCTCAAACATATCAGCTTTTCTCCACCAATAAGTCTATTTCTTCCTCAAACATTTAATGAATTGGTGTGGATACTAATAGAAACCATTCCTTTACCTATCTCTCACTGGTCTCATTTCCTTTTTTTTAAAATATATTTTATTGATATCTTACAGAGAGGAAAGGAGAGGAATAGAGAGTTAGAAACATCCATGAGAGAGAGACATTGATCAGCTGCCTCCTGCACACCCCTTACTGGGGATGTGCCCGCAACCAAGGTACATCCCCTTGACTGAAATTGAACCTGAGACCTTTCAATCTGCAGGCAGATGCTCTATCCAGTGAGCCAAACCGGTTTTGGCTACTGTTCTCATTTCTAACAAAAAAAGAAAGGTAACCATTCAGCTCAAATTAGCTTTTCATTAACTAATAGCAATCTCAATTTTCCACATGTTTCCTGTCAAAACATTTTCCATTCACCACTCAGAACAATGTGAGAGCCTGGGACTGGTTGCCTAAGGGCATGCATCTTGTACTAACTCCAGTGGCCAATAGGCAAACAGCCAATTAAGCCAGTATCATTTGTCATTAGTGTTGGCTTAGGGAATATCTCTTCCTTCCCACCCAAAATGATATTTGACAGGTCATTAGTCTTCAGGTGATCTTTACATACAACCCCTGACCCCCAAATCTGCCCCAACCCTTCATCATGAATGTAGAGCCTGGCCCCAGCCATTCCTGTTAGATTCCCCAAAAGGAGGATGAAAGAAACTAAGGATAATAAACTGTTAAGGCAAGAATTGGGGTTCCCTAGGAAGAAATTAATTAACAGAAAAAATTATCTAGATGTTATTTAATATTAATAGTTCATGTATTAAAATTAATTCAACACAAGTTTTTCTTATTTTTAATTCTCATTCATCTTGTATTTTGTAAATATATTTATAATGTAGCAAAATATAAAACTCAGTTTTAAAGGGACTTCAACTAATATTCTGTCCTATTTGAAATGTTAAATGTTAAACTCTTTCGAACACTTTAAACTCACTTTATAAATTAAATTTTCTTATTAAGAACTTCCAATAACAGACATGTAAAACATTTTTGAGCACTTAAATCACTCTTTCAAATCCATAAATTAAACATATAAAAATAGAAAATTTACAAAATTTAAATTTATATTAAATAGCCCCACAATGTATATTGGCATAGTACAATTTTAACTTCAAATTACATGGCTAAATCAATTAGTCAGTTACACATTTCACATTGAAACCATAAAGTTGAAATGTCACTCTCAAAGGCATAATTCTTTTAAATATTATAAACTCGTAAGAAATTAAGCACATATTTAATACAAAATCATAAATCTCTTAAAAAAGCATGTCTATATTTCAATTTTCTCAAGGTTAAAAGATTCTTATTTGCTAACAAGGATTATATTATCTAATAAGTTTGAGGTTATCTTCTCAACTAGTGAAGGTTACATAAACATTAGAGAAACTTTCTAGAACCTTAATTAAAATTTAGTTGCAGGCTTTTAATGATGGCTGTGGCAGGAACTTCAGAATTTCAACAGGACAGATTGCCCATCATTCTGAGTGTTAGTCCTAATGGTATTTTCTCCTTTCACTATTTAAGAAAATTTGCAATCCATGCTACCTTACAGATTGATTGGACTCATCTACTTGGTTACATTCTAAATTATTTTTATTCCTAGCCATGAGGGCTATACAACTCACAAGATATGTGTCTGATTCCACATATCTCTAGAATCAGACATCTTTATAATGGCATGAACAAATGAGGTTGGGGATGTACAGACAGAGAAAAGGACTTAGGAAACTAGAATCAGAGTCTAGTTAACTAGTTTACCCTGAAGGTGTTTTTACTGTCAAGCTCAAAACCATTGCTATATTATGAAAACCCATCCTCTCTCATTCATACAAACATTCCACATTGACACAGTTAGTATTGGGCCAAACCAGATACAAACCTAGTAATGCCTGCATCTAAAATGTGTAGACTTTGCCCCCAGAGAGGAACACATCATTGAGGGAAGGGGAGATGGCAGTGACAGTGAAAAAAAGAAAATAAATAGAAAATAGAATCTGGAAAATTATATGCTCAATGCTATTGCCCCTAGAATTCAGATTGAGGGGTATGTGTGTGCCTGTTTCACACTGTCAATGCAAACAATAATACCTACTTCATATATTTACAATGAGGATTAAATGAGCAGCTATATTCAAAGCATTTGCAAGCATGCCAAGTGTGTAAGGAGTGCTAGACAAATATTCATGAGGAATCTTATTTTATTCGAGCAAGGGTTGACACAGTTTGAGTAGAGAATGTAAGCTTGGGGCTAAAGGGTGCCGCTGTGGATTTTCCATTGGTCTGGCTCTCTGGACCCTGCGGCCAAGATTAGATGAGCGTCAGCTGTGGATTTAGTCGCACTCCATTAGGATGAAAAATGTGCTAGGATTATTTCTGTTTGGCCAGGATCCTTATCACCTTGCAACAGCGCCTCTTTTCTATGCTCAGAGCTTTCTTTGACTCAAAAATTAAAATCCCAACAACCACAATAGCAACCGAAAGTGAGCTGTGTCCAAGGAAAACAAACTCAGTGGCCAAAGAATTGGAGCTGAGTGGCTGGAGGTATCTTTTTTGTTTGTTTTTTAAGATTTTCAAATTGATTTTTAAAGTGAGCGGAAGAGAAAGAGTGAAGCAGCGATGTGAGAGGGAAACATCAATGTGAGCGCCAAACATCTATTGACCGCCTCTTGCATGCCCCCCACTGGGGACCAAACCCACAACCTGGGCATGTGCCCTGAGCAGGAACTGAACTGGCAACCTTTTGGTGCACGGGATAGCACCCAACCAACTGAGCCATACCAGCCAGGGCCGGAGGCATCTCGATCTGCCCTGTCGGCACCACGTTCTGAGGCCCAGAGATAACAATGAATGGCATTTTCATTTTCCTCGAGGTTTGCTGGGAAGTTGAATCTGTAATTTTGGTTTCTTTGGGGCAGGTTCTTTTGGAGTTTAATTCTTAGAGCATTAACCATGTTTTAAATTGTGACTCATCCTGAGTTAGCAAGTTATCAGTGAGTATGCAATAAAGCCCTTGTGCTCTGAGGGCTGGGTCTCATATCTCTGCCCCTTCCTGAGGTTTGACCAAGTGGGAGGTTTGGGAATGGGCACCCAGGAGTGCCATCTGGCCAGCCAGCTCTCTCTCTTATTTCTCTTTGGTGGGATTTTTCCGGTGTGTTCCTTGTTGCATCTGCTCAGTGGGTGAATATTGATCCCAGCCAATACCTCCCTATTCTCTTACAAATGCCACCCTCATTATCATGTTTAGCAGACAGAGGCTACTGTTCTGGGCCAGAAGTCCATGCCTTGTCATCCTGCCTTACACAGATGGTATGTGGGCATAGATTCAGAATTGTTGTGTTCGAAAAGACCAGATCCATCATCTCTACCAGAGCTATTCCAAAGAACTCACTGTGATGATGAAAATGGTTTCTAATCTGTGCTATCAATATGGTAGCCACTAGCCACATGTGGCGCTTTAAATTTGACTGATGTTATTGAGAACGGACATTTGCATTTAATTCACATGGAGCTAGGGGCTATCGTATTGGCCAATTCAGAACTCTGCTTATTTTATAAAGGAGAAAACGCTAAGGCCCAGAGAGAGGAAAAGTGGCTTGGCTTGCCCAAAGTCACAGATCTGGAGCAGAGCAGAGCTGGGGGATAGGAGATTAGGTTCCCACACCTTCAGATACAGGTGTCCCATTTTATCCTCCAGAAGCCAGGAATGCAGTTCTGGAATCCCACTGACAATAGAAGACCCCAGGATCCCTTACTATCATGATATCCAGGTCCCAGGAGACAGTTCTCAATCTCCTCCATCCTCCTGACACGTTTTCCTTCTGTGTCCATCAGGGCTGACAGGATAGCGTCTCCGTTAATTCTATGGAGAGACTTTACCAAAGGCTGGATTGCATGCCACACTTGCTAACCTCATCGGCAGCCTGATGGGTTTTCTTTTCGTCTTCAGAGATAATGTGAACTCATTCACTTCAGGCCCTGCATCTGGGTCCTTGTGGAGAGCTCTAGATGGTGAGATGAGATCGTGATGCTGAATTCTTTCCCCAAAGCATCTTCTGGGGTTTGTCAGCCCTCGGCAAATCCCACGATGAATGCGATCCTGACTGTCTGGCACATTTTAAAGCAAATGTTTTCTCGTCAAAGTTTCGCTGGCCTCTGGGTAGTTGCTTATGAGAACATCAGTGTTTGTTGAAAGAGCCATTTTAAAACACTGGCAATTGGCTAAGAGCTCCCGTTCAGGAAGATTCTCAGCTGCTGAGTAGAGAAGTTCAAAATAGATTAGTAAACAGTTTTTTTAAAAAAAGATTTCTTCCTGGGATTAGATACACCTCCACCCCGAGGTGGAATATTTCTCAGTTATTGCGCTCTCTGGGACACACAAACCATCATTCAGGACTTCTGCCCCTGAAACATGGTTCCTGCACCTGCGCTGATATTGATCAGCATTGACAAGTTGACTGAAAGGCACTGAGTCATCACAATTCACACCTCCTCCTGCTTCTTGTTCTTTTGATGGCAATGCAGAGGGTCCCTACAAACAAAGCAACCATATATCACACTTTCCGAGTGGTTTTTATTGCATAATTTTTTTCTTCCTGGAAAAGTTTTCTAACCAAACCTATTTTTCCATCTTGGCATACAGTAAATTCTTGGTAAAGCATTTTTAAATGTTGAATACATGCAATTATTCTCTGTTTTAAATCATTTTCTGGGAAGTGGGGTGCATGGCAAATAGTAAGCATGCTTTGTGGAATTTCTCTCAACAAGCAGTTCCTTAGTGCCATAGCAGACTCTGAGGGTCTCTCCCAAATCACCTTGAGCCAAATGGAATGTTCTGCAAAGGCTAATATATGGGAAGTTGTTGTTCAAGGGATGTAAAATTTCAGTTATGCAAGATGGGTAAGTTCTAGAAATCTGCTGTACAACATAGTTCCTATTGCTAATAATCTATTGTGCAGTAACAAATTTGAGAGGGCAGTTCTTGTCTTCTTGTCTCAAATTTCCTTCTTCCCACCCCCAACCCCAACACACACACACACCAAAGAACACAAGGAAACATTGGGGAGATGATAGTTATGTCACCTTGATTGTGGTATAGTTTCTCAAATGGGTATATGTATATGTCCAAACTGTGTACATTAAATCAAATATACTTTGACATCAAATTGTATATATAAATATGCCCATTTTTTTGTATATCAATTTACTCTAATAAAGTTGTTTAATAAGGTTCTTTCTTTAAAAAAAAAAAAAAGAACCTGACCAGAATGAGTCAAAGCAAGGACCCACACTTAAAAGGAAATACAATTTTCTCTCAGTTAAGTAGATAGAAAATGTTTCTGTCCCTCTTAGGTGTGAAGGGTAAATGCTCTTGGGAAAGGTGTGTATTTAGATAGGTGAATCTATGTTTCATTTTTGCAAAGTCAGAGAACGATTTTATCCCCACTTAAAATAGCCTCAGATGTACCTGCAGGCACTTGGTTATCTGATGAAGGATGCAGGATGACGCTGCAGCCAAGATCACTTCCGTGGGCCAGTGATGACTCAGAGTTCTCCAAGGCCCCACACACTTGATGAACTAAAACTTCACGAATCTTATAAAAACGCTGTGTCTGCAGAGTGTGAATCAGATGACTGAATAGGTTCTGGATAATTTCATTGTAGAGAAGCAGTAGAAATAATAATGGGGCAACAAGCTGTCTCTTCTCCAAAACTCAGTTGGTGGTGTCCGACACAATGGTCTGGTCTACACAGCAGGTCCAAGATCACTGAAACAGAGGAGGTATCAGCAGGCTTTGGAGTCAGTCAAGCTTCGGTTTCAATACTTCTGGACAAATTGCTTGTCTTTCGAAGCTTCTGTTTTTCCATCTTTAAAATGCAGATAACAGTATTCAGCTTGAAAAATTTTAATGAAAAACTATACATATAAATCATTTAGGGCCTGCTTGCCTGCTCGCTGCCGATGGCACTGAAAGGACTAGGGGACTCCAGCAGCAGGCAAGTGGCGTGGCTGGACCGCCTGGGAGTGGTCTGGCTGTGCCGCTCACCTGCTATGCTTTCCCCCTGCCCCCTGGGGACTAGGGGACTCTGGCGGGGTTGAGGTGACTGGGCGCTGCCATATTTGTGACAGAGTGATGGTCAATTTGCTGTGTCACCATGAAAGCATGGGCCATAGTTACAAGGTGGCAATGTCTATATTATTTTCTGAATGAATAACTACTTTATATAAAACTATATAATACTCACTAGCATTTGAATAATCTGGACCGCATGTCCCTGCTTTCCTAGAATGTTCCAGCCTATAGGGACAGAAGGAAAAAATAGTGGTGACATTCAAATTTCCCTAATTCTTACCCCTTTTGCTCAGGCCCTGAGAAATACGAATTTCTAAGAGCTCTCTGGGGAGGCCCCCATACACTCCAGAATGCGTCTGCACCCCCAGGCATTTTCTGGAATCTGTCTTGTCTCTTCTAGACCCAAGAGCCTCAGAATGACATGGCTGATGTGACATGATAGGGCTTCAGCTTTCTTTAATACATGGATAAAAATAGTATCGCACCTCCCATCAAAGTTGCTTAGATGGATGAAAAAATAATCAAAAAGTCAAATCATTTTGGAACTTAGTTTTGCAAACAGTTACACTCCTTTTCCTCATTCTTCCCCATGGCAATGGCACTGCCTCCCGCTAGAATCCCCCGCCATCTGTTCTATTGCGGTAAAGGAAGACATGTTGCTTCTTTTGTGCTACACACTGTTAGAGCCTCACACAGTAATGCTCAGGTCACAGATCTTCTAAAAAACAACAGCAGCCATCTTTACATACAACTCACATCAATAGAAGGTCTGCTGCTACAGGACCATTGCATATACATGTGATTTTGTACACAGTCCTAGTTGGTGCCATTCTCATAGATGGTGATGTGAATGGAACCCTCTGGGTTGTGCAGGGTACAACCTGCCTAACTGTTCACAGTGCTCCTGCAAGGGGCGTGGACAGCAAGCTCCCTTCTCCTTTTTAGGATCTGTCCATGGTAACTATACACAAACCTCTTTCAGACCAATTTCTTCTGAGTAGAAACCAGTCCATGCAAATAGATGCTCAGAACTGACATCTGTAGTGTCTTCATGGACACAGAAATGTCTTATTACCCTCTACTACCAGTAAGAGTTTTGAAACCAATTTACTTCCCCATCACCCAAAGAAAGACCTTAACTGGTGACTCGCTATTTAATGTAGCCCGAAGATAAACTTTGTTTTGTCAACATAATGCACACACATACATATACATACACATAACCCTCCTCAACCCCTTGCAATTGGGAAAAGAGGTTCATGGGGTCTTTTGCTGTGCTGTAACATTCTATAAAATAAAAATGTTCACATAACTGTTGCTCAAGGTTCTAGTTTGAGGAGTCTTATGTTTTAAAAACTTGACCATTGGAAATTTCCTTTACAGCTTGGCACTAGATTTATATCTCAAAGAGTCTCCCTACAAAAGAGATTGATTTACCAAATTTTCCAATCCCCTACAGCATTGTATAGTGGCATACACATAATGAAATTTTTATGAAGCCAGTACTTATTCTGCACTTATTAGGGAATGGAACTACTAGCTAATATGTATTAAATGCAAACTGTATGTCAGACTCTTTATTATCATATCTGATATATGAAATAACCTGAGGAGTTAGGTACAAACTTGCCCTCATTTTATGCAAAAGTAAACAAATAAAAAGAGTTTATGAATTTGCCTAAGTTCCCATCCTATCTAATAAAGAGGGAATATGCAAATTGACCATCACTCCATCACAAAATATGATGGCATCTATAGCCACAAGATGGCAGTGCCCAGTCCCCTCAACCCCGCTGGAGTCCCCCAGTTCTGGGAGGTGGGAGCATGGCAGGTGAGCGGCACAGTCAGACCACCCCCAGGTGGTCTAGCTGCACCACTTGCCTGCTACTGGAGTCTCCCAGTCCTTTCAGTTCCACTGGCAGTGAGCAGGCAAGCAGGGCCCTCAGACAGCAGACAGCAGGACCTGCTTGCCTGTAGCCCCAGCATCAAGCAGGCAGGCCCCCACAGAGAGTAGAGAACCATAGGGAGTGGGCCTAAGCCATCAGTAGGACATCCCCTGAGGGCTCCTGGATTGGAGAGGGTCAGGCTGAGGGACATCCCCTGCCTTGTGCACAAATTTTGTGCATTGGGCCTCTAGTATTAAGCATATAAGATCAAGCATAAAAACCTAAGCAGTCAAATTCTAGAACCCATGCTCTTAACACCAATAGTTGTCAGACCCCATTTTTATATCAGCTCATCTTTGGAACCACCTTTAATGGTCCATTTGACTGCAGTTATTATATACTTTAGGAAAATTAAATCATGCATCCAAATTCCACGTATGTAGTGCTGAACCAGAATTGAAACCTAAATCTGATTTCAAAGTTTGGACTCTTAATCACAATGAGATATCCCTTCCTCAATCTCTAGACCTCTGTTTTGAGTCTGCCATTAACACATGGAAGAAGTATTTCCCTATATCATCTAGAATCTGCTCTGGCTTGTAGAAACAGAAGAGAATTTTCTTTTGCTTTGCTTCCCCAAAGTCATTCCAATAGATATGGAGCTGTGGAGGAGGTGAGGTGCCTCTAAAGAATAGTGGGAGAATAAGTGTGCAAAGGACATCTCTTATTCATGCCCCACACCACCCAGCGATAGAGTAGGGAGAACAATCTATTCAGAGTGTGACATAATCTGGATGTGAATTTCACCTTAAAATCTTACCAGCTATGCGATATTGGGAAAAGAATACTAACTTCTCTGAACTTCAGTTTCTCTAGCATACAGCTATTCCCAACATGCTTTGTAACAGCAGAGGGTATTTATTCTAATGTTCATTGCCTGTAGTTCCACTGTAGATTGGCCAGGCTCTTTTGAGTGGTTCTGTTTCAAGTTTTGAGCGAGGCTTGCCTCCTCTCTATTTTAGAATTTCTCTACAGGGGTCAATTGTGAGGCCTAGGCTGAAGGCACAGCAGCTATTTGGGATAAAACTCTTCACATGAAAATTGGAAAGGCACAAGAGGCATGCCCACATCACAAACTTGATTCATGGCTTTGCTTACATCACAGACACTAAACATTTCATTGGCCAAAGCAAGACATGTGACCAGACCTGACATCAATAAGGATAAGAAAATATATAAGAGAAGTTAAATATTTGACAGATAATTAAAACAACCATGGTTTTCTTTTAAGTGGGAATGATAAAACTAATTTTAAGAAATATGAGGATAGAATGAAATAACATGCATCAATAGGTTTGTAAGGCACGAGCATTATTTAAAAGCCAAGTATTGCAATTATTTTTCCAATGAGCGGCGTTGATAATGCCTGCAGAATGTATTTCTATCTTGGGAGACGGTGATATTTCCCAAAGCCATAGAGCAGCTAGTGCCTAATCAATGATAGCTACCGAGCCCTTTAAAGTAACTGGTGAAAATGCCATTTGTAGACAATAGGCTATGTCTGCCAGGCTTGGCATTTTAATAGTTCTTTTACTTTTTAGAGCAATTAAATGCTGGCAGTAAATATTCACACATTGCAGTGAACTGGCTAGATGACTGAAATTTAAAATTAGCACTAGGTTAGATAGCAGGGAATCAAATCTGAAAGTGCACCTAGGGGTGCTGAGGATGAAAACCTGAAATCAAATTGATTAAATCAAGTCTTGGTAGGGAAGATAAAGGAAGTGGGAATAATTCACTGCTTTCTCCATGAATCAAGTGGCCTCCATAAAGTTCTCTGACGGCTCTTCTGGCATTTCCTCACTTCTTCTCTAGAAACATCTTTCTGGAAGATGAAACTATGTACAAACAAGCAAAGGAAATTGACTTCTGAAACTCTTAAAGAAAATGCTTATGTCTTTCCTGAATAAGAAAATGCTTATGTCTTTTCTGAATAAGAACTCTTTTAGCCAAAACCAGTTTGGCTCAGTGGATAGAGGACTGAAGGGTCCCAGGTTTGATTCCTGTCAAGGGCACGTACCTTGGTTGCGGCTGATCGATGTTTCTCTCTCATCGATGGTTTCTAGCTATCTTTCTCCCTTCCTCTCTGTAAAAAATCAATAAAATATGTTTAAAAAAAAACAAAAACCCTTTTAATGGGGAGAGAGAGTGGTTCTGGTAGGTCCTTCCACTATAAAGATCTGAGCCATGGACTGGCTGAAGTCTTGCCCTGTGTCCCTATGCCCAAACCCTACCTCCTCCATTCATTTGCATTTTGTCAAATGCTTTTTCTGCGTCAGTTGATATGACTATGTGATTTTTATCTTTCAGTTTGTTTAGGTGATGTATCACGATTATTGATTTATGAATATTGTACCATCCTTGCATCCCCGGGATAAATTCTCCTTAGTCTTGGTGTGTGATCTTTCGGATGTACTGCTGGATCCGATTTGCTAGAATTTTGTTGAGGATTTTGGCGTCTATGTTCAGGAGGGATATTGGCCTGTAATACTCTTTTTATTGTGCTGTCTTTATCTGGTTTTGGTATTAAGCCTCCATTCATTTGCAACCCGAGAGCAATTAAATTTGAATCTGAGTCTGGGCTCCAGTTTCAGGTTCATATTCAGACAATACATGCCTTGGGGAAAGTTCATAACTTCCTAGGGGTTTATACGCACAGTGGAGGCTAATACTAACCTCAAGGTTGATCAGTGCAGGTGACAGCATGGGCACCTTAGGGTACCTCTGTGTGCCTTCAATATGTGGTCCAGGAACCTGCGTGGAAGGTGGGGCCATTTGATGCAGTGTCATGTCATGCCTGGGCCCTGTGGGGGCATCAGAACCCCAGGAGCCCCTTGCTGGTGGCTCCTCACCAACTCTGGAGGCCACCAATGTTGTGATGTGTATTCTCTCCTGCATGTCACCACAAAGCCCAGCCACAGCAGACCTCACGAGGACGCACTCCAGCATCCTGCCAGCCAGGTTTTCTAGGCTGTGGGGCACTTTTTAATGATGGTCTGCTTGTGTTATTGTTATGACTTTCATTTTTAGTGGTTTTTATGCCTCCCAACGCTCTTAAGCAAAGGGCAAAGAGGAGCCTGTTAAAAATGTCAAACCTCATATTTGTGGCAACATAAAAGAAAGACGACAGGAAAACAAACCTGGTGATGCTTCGGCTGTGCTTCCAGCACAGTCGCAGGGAGTAATTTGGGACTTTGGCTGCCGAGTGTGTTAGTATGTTCCCTCTTCCTCCTCCTCCTCCTCCTCTTCCTCCTCTTCCTCCTCCTCCTCCTCCTCCTCATCCCCCTCCTTCTCCTTCTCCTCCTTCTGCCTCTCTCCCTCTTCCTCTTCTTCCTCCTCCTCCCTTCCTCCTCCTCCTCCTCTTTGTCCTCCATCTCCTCCTCCTCCCTGCTTCTCCTCCTCCTCCTCTTCCTCCTCATTCTCCTCTTCCTCTATTCTTCTTCTTCCTTCTCCTCCTCCTCCCCATTTTCTCCTCTCTGCTGCTTCCTCCTCTCTCATCCTTGTGTCATTTCTATCTTCCTCCAACAGGACTCTCGTCCCCACAGTCCTCTGTTTGTGCCAGATCCCAAGCTAAACCATCAGTCCAGTGCTGCAAAAAACTAAGCCAAGCTTCTTACTAAGTTACTGGCCAAGCAGCACCCCCTTCCTTGGCCCCAAGTTTTTCTGACCTCCTCTCTTTTCCATCACTTCTAAATACAGTGGTACCTCGAGATATGAGTTTAAATTGTTCCGTAACCTTGAGGCGTGGGAAACTATGAGATGCTCGAGTCGAGATAAACTAGTGGGTCGTGTGCAGCTGGCCGATCCACGTGATTACTCCTATCTCAAAAGTTGCTTGTATTTCAAAGCAAAAATCGCTCGCTCGATGGCTCGTATCTCAAAAATCTCGTATGTTAGGGCACTCGTATCTCGAGGTACCACTGTATAGTAATAAAAATAAAAATTCATGCTTCTAAGGGCTTCATGTGCACTCTTCCTTTTTATTCTTCACCAATCTAGTACAAGATAAGCATCTTTCTCTCATTTTCAATTCAAGGAAGTGAAGGCCTGGTGTATATACTGAATAGCTTTAAATATTTGCTCTGTTTCATTAGTTAAAGGTTTTGAAGGTTCCAATTATGAATATGATGGATTCTTTATTATTTTTCTCTATAATCGATCTCACTCTTTCCTTCATTTCCATGTCCTTTCATTTAATGTTCTTATTTCTATCCTTTAGTTGTCCCCTGTGACTTTTGCAGAGTCTGTTTTCCATTTGCTTCTTTCAATTCCAACTTCATTTCTGCAATGGTCCTGCTTTGCTTTATTTACTTCTTTCATGAGCCCTGTCAGATCGCATCTCATTTTCTCTTTTTGACTCAACTTCTCTAGCTTCTAACATTTCTTCTTTGTGATCTTTCTGAATAGAGATGATTGCCTCAATAAAGTTTATAACATACTTTTTAAAATCATGAAACAATGTTGGACAAATGTATTATCTGCAACATGGTTCTAATATTTTCTTGGTAAGTTGGGGTTCTTTACTCATATTTTTCTTTTTTAAAATATATTTTTGGGGGGTGGGGGCATGAATGGGAGGTAGGGGGTAATGGGGGAATAAAGACACATATGTAATACCTGAATCAATAAAGAAATTTAAAAAAAGATGGTATAAAGACCAGGGATAAACAAAATTTTGTTTGTTTGTTTTTAAACCATGTTTTGAAAGGCCATAATTACATTCCTGTGAAAAATGAACCCAGAACAATTAAAACCAAGACATAGTCAAAAGAAGCAGGCAGGAAGGCAGGCAGGAAGGATGGTCAGAAGGAGGGATGAATGGCCCATTCCCAGGAACCTGTCCTAACCTGTGTATGATCTAGTTTCTCTTTCCTTTCCTGTACCCTACCAAAAACAAAGCAAACAAAGTGAGAGCAACTCTCTAACATTCAGTTTAAATAAACAGAATAACTAGGCTTGTTTGCTGACCTTCCTTCCTGCCCCGCCCCCCCACCCCCCCAAAAAAAAACCCCAACATTTTTTATTGATTTCAGAGTGGGAGAGAGAGAAATATCAATGAGGAGAGAGAATCATTGGTTAGCTGCCTCCTGCACACCCCACACTGGGGATCGTGCTCACAACCCAGGCATGTGCCCTTGACCAGAATTGAACCCGGGACCCTTCAGTCCGCAGGCTGACGCTCTATCCACTGAACAAAACCAGCTAGGGCATTTCTGTCTTTTTCTACTGTAGCTGTCTTCCATGGTAGACTCAACCCTTTTCATTGCTCATAATTGAGTAAGTTGGAGGAGGCTACTTCTTTGCCGCTGCCAATACAGACAGCATCTTCTCAATAAGGTGGGTAGGGGGAGCAGGGGGCAGGATTTTTGCCACTAGCCCTGCTCACCTCAGATCTGACGCTGGTTGCTGGAGATGAAGAACACTCCACAGGCTGAGTCCTTCACCTTCACTAAGGAAGGGTCTGTTGGGTGTTCTGATATCTGCCTTTAGTTGGCCAGCTCACCACCCTCTGAGTTGCTTCTTTCTCCTGAAAGGCTTTTGCACAATTTGGTTTGCTTGGGAAGCTCTTGGACATATTTTGGAGTCGGCAGATTAGACATACTTGATTTGTAGTTTTGCTGAAAATTAATTTTATATTTTCTTGCTTCCCTCTGTAAGATACCCAGGAGGTAAAGAGGAAAATTACAGACTGATACAGCCATATTTATGCTGAAAGTATTGTATGTTTAGAAAATAATATTTCCAATACTTGGTAGTTCCCATATCACAAAGCCTTTAGTGTAAAAGGTTTGCATTCATGGTTCTTCTGTTAGAGATGAGTGAGGAATGAGAAATAGGTAATAAGTGATATCTCTGTGCCACTGGATTAGGGCAGTTTGACTCAAACTCAGCAACGGTCAATGGTGTTCACTTGGCTTAAGGGAAACTTACCCATCTTTGTTGTGCCACACTATGAATCGGCATCTCTCCAATCTTTCCTCTCATTGCTCAAATAGGGAAATTGGGCTTGCATGTATATTCTAATAAAGTAAATCACATTAAAAATGTAGTGAGTGCCACATAGAGAGACATGGTAGGTACATCTTTTCATAATGTGGAAAACACCCCCGTGTGATTTTTTTTTTTCAATGAATCAGACTTGTATACATCAGTTGTCTAACAGAAGAGCGCATCTGCTCAGTTTGGTGTCCATGAAACATGCTACCAAATTGACTGAAAGTTTTGAATAAAATAATAAGATTGAGACAAGAATACAAGAAGCTAGTATTTTTCTTGGCTGGAATCCCTGGGAACCCTGAGTACTCCCACATAAATAAACCACTGTCAGATTTTCTATATAAATGCTTATTTATCTTCTTTGGCAATGCCTTCGGTGTCAAGTATCATTTTCAAAAACATTAAAGTTCGCCTATGACTTTTGAGTAACTTTCTCAATTGGGGCTGGGAAATGTCCTTTTTGCTAAACAGTGGGAGGAAATGACTGATTTTACCTTTTAAACTATGAACATTTCTTAAAAAAATGCTTAGGTCTTTCCTGATTAAGGTTGGGGGAACCCTTTTCATGGTGGGGAGAGAGTGGTCTCTGAATGTCCTTCCACTAAACAAACTAAATTGGACTGATGGAAAACAAACTAAATAGGACTCAGGGGCTGTTCTTAGTTCTGGTGTCATCCGTGAGCTCTAAGAGTATTTATGAAAGACCGACAATGTTCCAGGCCCCACACAACGAGCTGGGGTGGAGATTTTTAAAAACTGTAAATAAGACATTGCCCCGAGGCTTATACAAAGAAGTGTAGGAGACAGATGAGGAAGTCAGCGAGCACAGACGAGTAGAATGAACATCTTAATGGCTCCATTAAAGATCGGGAATCCTGGTAAATGGGGTGGGGAGAATAAACTGCAGGAGGACAATGTTGCAGACTGTGAGCTCTGAAGGAACAGGAGCTGGGTATATGCAGATGTCCCCCAGTCCTTCTCTTACCCCCCCCTCCCCACACACACACTGAGGTCTCTCTTTCCTTTTACTTTCCTGACCTTATCCCCTTCTCTTTATCAGCTTCTAAACTAGGCCTTCTTTTCCTCTTCTCACTACACTGACCATATAGTGTACTAAGTACAGAGAGCTGCTAAAGCAGAGAAAATAGGAAATACTGTTCTCATTATGTACAGGACATAAAATTGCCTCTAAGATCAACCAATGAATGCATAAATAAATGGATAACAAATCAATGTTTCTCTCTCTTCTTCTCCTCCTCATCTCCTTCTCCCCTCCCCTCTTCCTCTTCCTCCTCCTCCTCTCCTCCTCCTCCTTCTCCTCTTTCTTCTTTATCATTCTCTCTCAAATCAATTTTTAAAAAATTGCCTCTAAGGACTCTGGCCCTAACAGTGGAGCTGGGCAATCAGATATAAGTGATGGCTACAATGACCTCTGCCTAGAAAGGTCACTGAAGACTTCAGTCACATGGCCACGTGGAAAGAGAGATTCTGGGAAAGGAAGTCTTCCTTTTTCTGGAGCTCTCCACAGGGCATCCCAGAATTAAATCCAATTTCCTTTCGCTCAGAGGTATGGGACACCTAGTGGGAAGCCACGGGACCCTCCAACACTGCTGTGAGGGAGACAGAATAGAAAGCAAAATGCTAAGGAACTGTTCACACCTGGATTGATTTTTTGTCTTTCAGCATTGAAGCTTTTACACAGCTTAAATTCCAAGAAAGAATATAGACAATGTGCAGGCTGTAGTGGAGGTTAAATTAGTATCAAGCAATGCTGTTGTGAGTATGGACGAGTTCCCTAAGGTACTGAAAGAGAAGAAAGAAATATTCCCTTAGCGTTGCAAACAAAACATTTGAGTACAGGCCTTTCAGAGTCATTCCTGTTCTCTAAGACTTTAAATAATCCTTTCTGAAAGAGTGAGGCACCATCTATCTTTGCAACAGTAAATTTAGGTGCTTGTCTCTTTTCGGCTTCATTGTTATATAAGACTGTACAAGTTTTCAGGATGCAAAGTTCTCGGAAAACTTTCTTGAGTCCTGGCTCTGCCCGCTGCATTGTCTGCATAAACTCGTGAGTTCATCTCTGAGACTTATTTTTTTCATCTGTAAATTAGGGAAATATTAACAGCCTCAAGGACGTTCTTTAAGGTTAAATGAGAAAAATCCTCCTTAAGGGGTTGCCTAATGATTCTGTGGCAGAGATGTCTCAGGGACAGTAATTGGTGGAAAATGATTATCCACCAGGGAGTACATTTTCCAGGTCTCTTGCATCTAGAAAGAATGATAGGGTCAGTTCTGCTAATAGTAAGTGATGGGTCCATCCTTGGTCCTAGGTGTTAAACATGTGTACCCTCCTCACACTTTCTTCACTTCATCTTGGGCTGGTCATGCCGCAGGAACATGGAGCTTCAGGATGGATGTAAATGTGTTCCTGAGTCAACCCTCACACGATAGTTACTCAAAAAACTTCATCACAATGGGCTTTTCAGAAATAAGAAGATAAAAATGTCATTGCCTTAAAGCGCTGAGGTTTTCAGGCTATTTGTTATAAAGTTAGCATACCTTGATTAATAGGGGTTATTATTCCACAGGGGAGTCACTAATCTATTATCCACATAGTTACTAACATCATTTCACATTTTCCCACATAGGTAATAAGTTTTAACATACTTGAATGTTAAAAAGAGCTACCAGGAGGTTTTTCACTAAGTATCAGAAAGATGTTTAAGAACACTATAATTTTATGAGGGAAAAACTCATGTCATCTTTTCTTTGTCATTTTACTAGAGCCTAGTATAGTGAAAGTGCTTAATAAATACTTATTAATGAATATATTAGTTAGAGAGAATAACTATTGAATAACAATATACCTAAGATTTCAGTGGCTGACCCCATTAGATCTTTTTTTCTTCTTTGCTTATACATCACTCACTGGGTTCTTTGGTGAGCCATTTACCATGTGGAGATTCAGGGGAGCAGGGTTCTTCCACAGTCTGGCTCTAGCCCCTCATAGAGTCTTAGATATCTCTGCTGCATCATTTTCATAACTCTAGCAAAAGGAGGTCATTAAAGATCAGTAAAAGTATTTTATTGCCCTGATCTGGAAGTGATGCATCTCACTTTTGCCTATTCCATTGTTCAGAATTCAGTCACATGGCCCCCTGGTATCTCAGAGGAAGTTGGGAAATGTAGTCCAACTCTGTGCCCCAAAGGAATGTCTGTGTATTTTCTTGCTGTTGGAACAAATTACCACACATTTAGTAAATTAAAACAGCACAACTTTATTTACTAGTATTTACAGTTCTGGAGGTCAGCCTTAAAATCAAAGTGTTGGCAGGACTGGATTTCTTCTGGAGGTTCTTAAGGAGAATCTTTTTCTTTGACTTCTCTTCTAGCTTCTAGAGGCTGCCTGCATTCCTTTGTCTTCCATCTCTACCTCTCTGATCTATGCTCTGTCATCACACCAGCTACTCTTACTCAGACCCTATTGCTTTCCTCTTCTGTGGACCCTTGTGGTAACATTTGGCTCAGCCAGATAATCTAGGATCATCTTCCCATCTCAAGATTCTTTTTTTAAAAATGAATCCCCACCTAAAGATATTTTTTCATTGATTTTTAGAGATAGTGGAAGGGAGGGAGGAGAGACAGAGAGAAACATCCATGTGAGAGAGACACATCAAATGGCTGCCTCCTGCACATGCCCTGACCAGGGCCCAGGCTGGGGCTTGAGCTGCAACTGAAGTATGTACCCTGAATCAGAATCAAACCTGGGACCCTTCAGTCTGCCAACAGATGCTCTGTCCACTGAAACAAACCGGCTAGGGCCTATCTCAATATTCTTAATCACATCTTAACATTTCCTTGTATCTACATAAAGTCACATATTCACACGTTCCAGAAATTAGGTAGTAGATATCTTGAACATCTTAGTGGTAGGCTTTAGGGGTTTCATTCTTTTAACTACAAAGTGGGAACAGTTTGTGGTGAATATATAGCTGTCTCTGACACAGATTATTTAATTATGAGAAGATAACAAGCATTTCCCTGGGCAGACAAGATCATCTTTGACTTTTTCAACAGAATACTTTCCTAGCAAAGTGATTAAGGTTTAAAAAAGACTACACTCTGGAGAATTCAAACAAAAATAAAACAGTTCTAATTTAAAAGAAATGGGACAAGTGTCCAGCTTCTGTCTGAAACTAGAGGGTAATGTGAGGTCTGCTCGTTCTTTCTTTCTTTCTTTCTTTTTCTTTTTTTTCCTTCCTTCCTTCCTTCCTTCCTTCCTTCCTTCCTTCCTTCCTTCCTTCCTTCCTTCCTTCCTTCCAGAATGAAGAAGCATCCAGTTGCTAGAATGAGCTTTGGCTAGCTTTCTCTTCTAAAATAAATACATGTATCTCTGCCTCTCAATTATCTTCCAAGACTCAAGCCATGAGTTATACATAATGCCTCAAAACTCTGGACCCAAAAAATAGAGAGCCCTCCAGCAGAAAGTCCCCAGAAGGGCAAAATATGATGAGTGTTATTTAATTTTACAAATCACAATTTTAAAATATCTATTTGCAAATTAGGAGGCCCTCCTAATACTAATTAAAATATCCTTATCAACTTTTGGCAGGAAGCTCTGTTCTTAATTTGAAGAGAGGGTTCAGAAGGAAGGTTTGGGAATATTAAAGGAAAATAGACTTTACTCCTCCCCCATAAAAATTCTGACTACATAAACTTTGCAAACATAGATAATTATATTGATTCCAATTATAGGAAAAAAGGACTCTCTCTCTATTTTATAATATTAGAGATGTTGTATAGAAATCATACATATATATGATGATTTCATACATATATATGTATGATTTCTATACAATAATATATACATCAATAATTATATATTCAATAATATATACTCAATTACACACACACGCATGCACACACACACACACTCACACACATATATGTATATATGTGTATATATATATATATATATCACATTTATTTAACAAAACAAAACAAAAAATACCTCATTTGACCTTTTCCAAATGTTTGGTTAAATCTGAATGCAGTGGTTCTTTTTAATTTTTGTAAGGATGCCATGATGGAGTACTCTTGGTTGAGGCTGTTATTCACTGACAGCAGAATCCGCTGTGGCTATTAATCAGAAAGAGAGATGAGATGGTAGTAAGCAGTAAACAGGGATTCAGGTTTAGATGTTACTCAATGCAGAACAATGCAGCCAAATGAATCAACACATACCTAAGAGCTCTCTACTAGGGGCATCACTGCTGACACCCCTTACCAGTCAGCCATATGAGGCCAAGGACTAGACCTTGAGCTGTCCCTATGGTCTACAATAACCATATATCTGCTAGCCCCAAACTGGGTCTTTCCATTGTGGGACACTGCTTTCATGTTCTCCCTTGACCTCTAAGACATATGGGTGGAATTTAGTTCCTCAATGGATTTTGACCTTCTTGACAGCTTCAAAATGTAATTTTTACTTTGACCAATTCTATAGCTTAGCAAGCTAGAATCTGTGTTGAGAAAAGCAAAATATAGTATAAGCCGTAAATATTAAGTTTCCCTCTTTTGGAGTCTCTCCCCGCTAAAAGCAAAGCACTTACTGAGCATGTAAAGGCATGTACCTGGCATTATGTGCTTTTGCCAGGATGGAAGGTCAATACTACCAATTACATGGACCCTGGGAGATCCACAAGGATTCTGTGGCATCTCTTTGAAACAGTGATTGGATACTGTTTCACACTGAAAGAATAGTGCAGGATTGTGTTTATTTCAGGCCTGCAATTCAGAAAGCAGGAGGAGAGAAGAGATGTTGTAGAATATACATGTCACAAGGTGCACGAGGATAGCAGCCCATGGCAGCTCAGAAGAGCTTGCATGTGTTCTTCCTTCTGATTTCTGTTGTCAACAAGGCTACAAATCAAGCATAAATCCTATCAGGGAAATGGAGGGATAAATCATATTCATACACATTCATTGAACACTCTTATATTTATCCATCACTTTCTTAAGACTCTTGGTAGGCAAGTTGCAAGGAAGTTTTTGATTTAAATAGTGAACAGCTACTTGAAGCGTAGAGTAAGAGCATAGAATACAACGTGGTAAGTGCTGGTGTAGAATTAATGCATGGCATTGAGTGTAAACCAGTCAACATATTTAATTGACCAGAATAATTCCTTCCTGGATAATTCTACATAAAAAGGAAATTGGCTGTATCTTGGCCCTGGATTGAGCTATTAGCTCTTGGCTGAGTTGGCTGCAAGTGCCAAACTCTGTGGGGATGGGTCTTCCAGGAGTGGCCACTCTTTTCCCCGGTGGGCGGCCTCCAGTGGAGTGATAACAATCTCTGTCCTTGGACACCTGGTCCTTTTAGAAGAATGCTGTAGAATTCCAGAAGCCTCTTCAATGAAAGCGTTTATCCTTGAAAGGACATTAGTTCTACAAGATTGCGACAAATGCTACAGATTTCTTTCTTGTTTAGAAAAAAAGGGATCCATCTTTGTCCTCCTGAAACTTTTAAAGTGATAAAAATCATTTACAAGTGGAGCCTTGGACTGGAAGCGTGGCAGCTAAAAATAGCAAACTTCCTGCCAGTCAGTTTCCTTTCTTCCCCTTCATCTGCAGCTCCAAAGAACCTGAGAAGTCTTGAAGCATCCTGTAACCCAAGTGCCACATTTCTTTGTAAAGGAGATGCGATTGCAGGAAAAGAAGCTGTTACTTTGAAATTTCAGGGGGAAAAACATTTTTTTTTCTCTAGAAATTACATAGGAATATGTGCTAACGTGTCTCTGTACATCACGCTATTGCAAGGTTTTCTTTCTGGATTTGCAAGTATGGACATCTTGGAAAAACTATTCCTCCTATTTATTTAATGTTGATTTTTTTTAGGAAGTAATAACTTGGAATTATAATGACCAAGAAAATATGCACTGCTTCCTCTGAGTTATATGGAAAAATATCTCATATTGCCATGACAACGAGACTCTCTAAATCCAAATCACAAGCCCCTAATCCTTAAAAAAAGGCTCCGTCAACATCACGGAGAATTTCTAACTAAAGGAAGGAATTATAGACTTCAGATTATTTGGAAATAGTGAGATATTGAAACAAATTCATGAGACATAAATAGATGAAATTGTTTGCTTGCTTTAAAATGAAATCTCTGTTCCAAAATAACTAGGGAACAGCGTGTGTGTGTGTGTGTGCGCGCGTGTGTGTGTGTGTGTGTGTGTGTGTATTTAGCTTAAAAATTGATACTCAGAAGCTATTTACATCAGCCACAAAACATTTGTAAATTGCCTGTGTCTTTCCTATCTACAATGGCAGTGGGATAATTTCTCAAGATGTAACATTTTTTTTTTTTTTACTCTGAAGGTTACCGACACTTTTTAGGTTTCTAATGAAATTTTGTCCATTAATGCAGGCTTTTAAGACTGTATTTTAATTTCGAATTCTAATATTTTGACACAGAACCACACCTACAGAGTAGAAGAAAAAGAATTGGCTTCAGGTCTTTTCCTAAAAGCATGGCTCCTGTTTTTTTAATTCCATAATGAGATTTTTTGAAAGTTTGAAAGGAACCATTATTTTCCTCTAGGGATCGTATTTTATGTCACATTTCAACTTCTATGCCTCAGATATTTGTCACCTCAATACTGCTTTGTCAAGTCTTCATTGTACCATGGCTCCCTTTTCATTCTGCACATAATGAAAAAGAGCATTGAGTGGAAACTGACACTTTCCATGAGTTTATCCTGAGGTAGGAATTCATTTACATTATCTCAAGGATATTTTAGCAGCACAGTGGGTACACTAAATTTCACAGATGAGAACATTTAAAATGAATAATGCTGCTGTTCAAAAGAGAGCTAAATGGGACACAATTGCTGCCTCTTTTTACAAGACCTCCTTTGATTTAATTTACATGCATAGAGGTGATTTGTTTTAAAGGCTCACAGGCATCTCCTGCAGGACCTCATGTGTCCAGTCATCTCATTTGTTGCTTCCTTCTTCTGGAAACAGGGGGCAAGAAACAAAGAGGATATTTTTCAATGGGAACACACAGGCATGTGTCCACTCCTAGCTGACTCCTTGTTTTATCCTTATTCCTTTCTCAGATCTTTTTTTTAAATTAAAAATATTTTTTTTTTATTGATTTCAGAGGGGAGGGGAAAGGGAGAGAGAGATAGAAACATCCATGATGAAAGAGAATCATGGATCGGCTGCCTCCTGCACAATCCACACTGGGAACTGAGCTTGCAACTCAGGCATGTGCCCTGACTGGAAATCAAACTGTGATTTTCTGGTTCATAGGTTGATGCTCAACCACTGAGCCATGCCGGCTGGGCTCAGATCTTTTTAGAGCTACCTTCTTTAAGGAGCTACCACCAATTCTTCTCACATTGCTTTCCTCCAATTCCACATGTTTTTGGATTTGGTCTTCTTAAGTTTAAGGGCCACATTTTTAAAATTTTACTCTTCTCTAGTGCTAGGTGCATAGTCAATTTGTTTTATCTGCGTTTATTCAATCAATAATTCATGTTTGCTGAGAGCCCTCTAAATAGCTAAGTGCTATGAGGGCAACAGTGAAGAGCATGGTCACTGCATCTAAGTTAGTGTAATGACTGAGCCTTCAAAAGGAAGTGTTCCTTGGGAAATGGCAGCAGCCAGCAACTGACGAAGTGTTGTCTCCATTTCTAGCCTCCTAGAAGTCCTCTTTGAGGTCCTCTATGAACTCCAGCTTCTCCTCATCCACCTGGGGTTTATGTTCAGACTCACAGGCCAGAAAGCTCCCCGGATGCTGGGACACAGCCAACAACAGAGTCAGGATGCTCTGACACATCCCTTGGATGGTCCCATAGGATCTCAATGGGGCGAGATACCCTAGATATGGTGAGAGAATTATAGTGACTATGGAATTTTTTGTTTCCTATACATTATGGGTCACATGGAGTAGAAGTATAGATGCCAAAGGCCCCTTAATTTCTCCCCATTTGTGGTCCTTACTCCCATCCCTTAGTTCCAGTACCCAAATGTCAGCTTCCGGGTGAAAAGTACAGAGGAAGACCACCTCTCTGCTTTGGGAAAAACAATTTAGAGGAATTTTTTAAGAGGCTGGAGAGCGATATTAAGGTTTAGTTTTTAATTCTGATATCATTTGCCATTTATTATTTGCATTGCTAGGTATGTGCTGTGATCATTTTCTCTTTACCACATTGGTAAGAAAGAGATTTTGCCCTATAAGGATGGCCAAACATAAGACATCCAGCATTGGACAAATAAGGTTGACAGCCTTTATTAATCACATGTACTCATAGCCCAGAGGACACAGGCCATAGCCTGTGCAAGGTTACACAGGGGTTGCACTTGGGCAGCAAGGAAACAGCCAGACGTCATGGGCAGGCTTTGGAGGAGTAAGAGACTGAGGTGCTCAGTGGTTTGCGTGGAGGAAGTGTTTGACTTGTTTGAATAATTCAGTGGCTGGCAGGAAATATAAGTACACTACTCAGGGATAATCAAGGACTGTGCCTGGTCCTGATGATAAAGGAGAATTGTTTGGTGAGGGGTTCTTATCCAGGGGATCAGAGTGTTCACAAGGGAAGTTATCAGTTGGTCCACTCATTCCTTTCCAATTTCACCAGATGTCAAAGCAGCACATAATAATGAACCTAAAACTTAGGTCTTATATCTAAACTAAGCACTCTATTATGCATTGTATGTGTGTGTGTGTATATACATATATATATATAGCTATATATATGTATACATACACACACGCACACACTACACACACACACACACACACACACACACACACACACACACACACATATATATATATATGTTTCACTTAACATTCATAATAACTTCAATAGATAGTTATTATTTCTCACTTTATGGTCCAAAAAACTTAGGTTAATAGAATTTAAATTACCACAGGAAATAAAAAACCAAGGATTCAAAGCTGGTTCTATTTCACTGGATAGCTGTGACATGTAGTGATACAGCTTGTGAGGGATTTTTTGCAGGTCATACCAGGCCACACTTTGGACTATCAATGCATTTTGACACCAGGATGTGAATGAGGAAGCGAAGTTAAAATTCTTGGAGTTCCTGCCACCTATTTAGCATCTTCTCAATGTAACTTTGATCCTTTAACAAAGTACTAATCACTTTGCAAAACCTCAACATATTCCATTCCCCATGGATTACATATTCTTTACATTTTATGAAGGTTTCAGGCAATCTTGAGGAGATAGCCCAGATAAAATAAAGACATATGACTTGGAATGATTCCAATAAACTTATTTATGGTGATTTTTGCAACTGAGCTGAACATTTGCTGATACAGTATTTATGCCTACCGTAATTTGCCTTTTATGTGAGAATCAGATAAAACACACTTAGAGCAGTGGTTCTCAACCTTCCTAATGCCACATCCCTTTAATGCAGTTCCTCATGTTGTGGTAAGCCCCAACGATAACATTATTTTCATTGCTAATTTTATGGTTGGGGTTCACCACAACATGAGGAACTGCATTAAAGGGGTGTGGGATTAGGAAGGTTGAGAACCACTGCACTAGAGTGACATTTTGTATTGAAAGAATTTTCCAAAGGAAGAACTTGGGTTGCTTCAATGAACATTGTATACATAGTATATATCCTTTTAAAATAAAGGGTGTCCTCTAGGCTTAGAATCCAGTAGCATTAATCATTTTCTTGCCACTTATGTTGGTGACTATTAAATTAAAGCAGTACACAAAATTCTTGAACGAATTCTTCTGTTCAAACCTTTAGCTTTAGTTAAAGTGTTAGTTATTTCTTGTAGATTGTAACAGTCAGCTATTGTTCCCATAATAGTGCATAACTAAAACCTAAACATCTCAATGGCTTAAAAAATGTTATGGACTGAATTGTGTCTTCTTAATACCCATATGTTGAAATTCTAACCCCCAATGTGATGATGGTTTTAGGAGACTGGGCCTCTGCAAGGTAATTAGGATTAGATGAGGTCATGAGGGACTGAGTGCTGTCTTAAGAATCATGGGAGAGCTTGCTTCTGACTGCTCCCCACCTTGTGAAGGTAAATGAGAAGATGGCCATCTATGAACCAGGATGTGGGCTCTTGCTAGACAATGTATCTGCCTGCATCCTGATCTTGGATTTTCCAGCCTCCAAAACTGTGAGTTTGTTTTCTGATATTTAAGCCACTCAGTCTACAGTGTCTTTGTTATAGAAACCCAGACAGACTAAGACAAGGAGGAAACATTTATAGTTCTGAAGGTCAGCAGTTTATAGTTCTGCCTCAAGCTACAGTGATTTGCTCAGGAAATTTGGGAATTCTGTGTCATGGGTCTCTTATTCTCCATAGACCAGTGGCTACCTAAGCTATGTTTTTCTTATGATGAGTAGCAAGAGCACAGGAGGGTGCGTGGAAGCATTCGATGTGTCTGAAAGCCTGGACGGTGAACTGGGACAGTTACTTCTTACAGGGAGAGGTGCTGCAAGTCATAGGGCATCAGGTCCTGGTCCAATCTCTACTGGGGCATTTGTTTTCCTCCCAGTGGCTCCTTATATGGTGCCTTCTGATTCCTATACTATGTATATGAACAGCCACTTTAAAATGACATTTAAGTCCTGGCCAATTTGGCTCAGTGGATAGAGTGTCTGTCTGAAGACTGATTGGTCCTGGGTTCGATTCTAGCCAAGGGCACATGCCTGGGTTGCGGGTTCAATCCCCAGTGTAAGGCATTCAGGAGGAAGCCAAGCAATGATTCTCTCTCATCATTGATGTTTCTCTCCTTCTCCCTTCCTCTCTGAAAGAAATAAAAATATATTTTAAATGTCTTTTAAGTTAGATAGGGCTAAAACTCTAAGAAAAAGAAGATTAAAATTATATGGCAATTACTTTATCCCCAAAGATACTCTTTTTCTATTTTTTTTTGTTTTTGCTTCCCAGATGAATCCCAAAGTTGTGTTTTGGACCTATCTCTCTTGTTTAGGAAAAAATCAAAAACTAAATTTATGCATATTCCCCAAGAAAAGAGTATACCTTCTGGCTGACATACCCAATGCTGTGCTAGAAAAGAGCAATTGGGATTCAGCATGCACCCATAATGTGATCATTCTAGTTTATTGTCTTAAGCAAGACCTTTTACAGAATATCAGTACTGGCAGTGCAATATAGTATAGATGAAAATCAAACATTCAGGTAGTTATTAAACTGGATAGTCTATTACTTAGAATGACCAAGAGTTATTAAGCATGGCAGCTTGGTCAAGACATACAGATAATCAACACTGATGAAGCTCAACATCCCTGAATTTACAAAATGCCCAGCTATGCCTCCCTCTGACAGGGGGGAGCTAACTTCAGGAGTGACGGCCAGACTTGAGATGGGAATTGTAATGTTGACATAAGCCCAGAACTTTCAGTATCAGAAGATTGAGGTCATGGTCCCGGCTCTGTCTTTCTAGCTCAGGGACCCCGGGGGAGTCATTAAAGATTTAGGGTGTATATATAGATCCTTACTTAGAGCATGAGGAAGATAATGATGCATAGTGTTCTTGGGCTTCAATGAATTAGCCCAAGTGTTAAATATTTTTGATGGTGAGAATGCAGACCCATGTTCTCCCGGCCTGGAGCAGCGCTCGGAAGCTGCAGTTTGGCCACACGGCCCCTGGAGTTGGATGGCTTGTCCTGAGATCTCTGCTGCACCTGGAGGCGGTGTAACCTCAGGTGAATTGATGCTCTCTCTGTGCTTCATTTCCCTCCTCTGTAAAACGTGAAACGTAATTGTATCTACCTCAGAAGTTTGCTCTGAAGAGTAACCAAGGGAGGCTTGGAAGTTCTTAGCATGATGGTACATACTAATTGCTTAATATGTACTAGCAACTACAAAATAATTACTTTCATTATTTTGTGGTATGTGTTAGATTTCTGCAACAGAAACGGGCCCCAGAGAGCATTTGATTTTATCGAGTCTTAAAAACAATGCCCTTCATTTTATTTTTCGACAACTAGACTTTAACCTTTTACAACAGTTTAGTTGCCTTTTAGACTCTGTGTAATGAGACTTGAATGGCACGGGAAAGAATATTCCAGTTGTTTTTCATCCACCCTTAAGGAACATCTCCTTTTGTGAGCTCAAGGTACAAGCATTTTGTCTCCTTGTCTCCTGAACGAATGCTCAAAGGTTGCCCAGACCTAAGGTCCCCACATAGATGGAGATGTAGGAGGAGCTGTGAGGATGAACATTCCAGCTGATTATGACTCTCAGGTCAAAGATTCAACAAGAAATTTAATAATCTGCATTAACATGAGCTCAGTCATTTCCCTGTAAGGTGACAAGCGGGTAGTTTTTGATTTAAAGCCTTCATTAAAAGAGGTCATTCAAATAAAACGAACTTCATCCTTTTCTGACAACCAGATCTAAGAACATTTAATCTCTGATGAAGTTTAAATCTATTTTTGGCTACCTCAGGTTAAACTTGACAGTGAAGCCATTTTGCCTAGCGAGAGTAATTAGGCTGGTTTCATGAAGCCTTTTTGCGTCCATGTATTTGACCGATTCTATTCTTTTCACGCATCATCATTAAACTTGAAGGCCACGGGCCTGTCTTCTCTGTGGGCGGCATGGTTTTATGGACAAGGGCTTCGCTATGTTGGGGATGGTGTGGAAGGTGAAAACTCAGGCAGAGCCCGGCCGGCATGGCTCAGTGGTTGAGCATTGACCTATGAACCAGGAGGTCATGGTTCGATTCCTGGTCAGGGCACATGCCTGAGTTGCTGGCTTCATCCTCAGTATGAGGTGTGCAGAAGGCAGCAGATCAATGATTCTGTCTCATCATTGATGTTTCTATCTCTCTCTCTCTCTCCCTCTCTCTTCCTCTCTGAAATTAATAAAAACAATGCATTTTTTAAAAAGGGCTCATGAAGAGCCACACCAGCCTCAGGACCCTCGGGGGCTGTGTGCAGGAGGGTCTGGCGTGGTGGCCCGAGAGAAAGACAAGAGCCCAACCCTGGAAGTCCCAGAGCCACAGGCGAGGCAGCAGGAGAGAGGCCCATGACCTGGCCATGCACCCTCCTGTAACTGCAGACAACACACTGTGTGCTGGGGGGTGGGGAGGGAGGGGGCCCCTTTGAGGCAGGATTCAGAGACACTGTCACTTACAGGTTCCAGCTGGAGGACAGGTACTCCACGGGGCCCAGGAGCGGGCAGTTGGCAGTGGTTCCCCGCAGCCTCCCACACACCTGGCCTGGCTCAGTTTCCTCTGTGAGACCCACAGGCTGCGTGCCCTCCAGACAGCCACGTGCCAACCATGGCCCATGGGAGAGTCTGACTCCACTCTCTGCCCTCTCTGGGACCTGTCCAGCACCCTCTGCCAGCCAGCAGGTATTTCCTGCACCTCTTCGGTGCCAGGCATTGTGCTGGCGTGCACTGTGACCAGCACAGTGTAGACTGTGAGCGGGTGATGACACAGGCCTCGCAGGGTTAGAAAAGGAGGAGGGGGATGTCGGTCAGGAGGAGGAACAACCTGTGCAAAGGCCCTGGGGTCAGAAAGGCGTGGGGCACTCAGGAGCAGGGCCCTGTTCAGGAGGGCTGCAGGGTGAGGCCCGGGTGGCTGAGGGACTCCGCTCGGCCAGGGGGTGTGAGCACGCGGGGATGGAGATTTGATGGAGGACAGAGAAACCAGGGAAGAGTTTGAAGTGGGAGGCATGGAATCAGTCTCAGTGTCTGCTCCCTTAAGCTTCCCTGTTTCAGAGCCAGGAGGTCCTAACCAAATGAACATCCTCCCACCAGTGTTTAAGACAAGCCGGTCGGGCCCTAGCCAGTTTAGCTCAGGGGATGGAGTGTCAGCCTGTGGTCAGAAGGGTCCCAGGTTCAATTCTGGTCAAGGACACATTCCTTGGTTGTGGGCTCCATCCCCAGTGTGGGGCATGCAGGAGGCAGCCGATCAATGACAATGATTCTCTCTCATCATTGATGTTTCTATCTCTCCCTCTCCCTTCCTCTCTGAAATCAATAGAAATACACACACACACACACACACACACACACACACACACACAAACACACACAAGCAGGTCGGCAACGCCATGGCAGAGACTTACTAGTGAGTAAGATGAGGGAACTCCAGGGCACGTGTTTGGAGAAGTTCCCACCTGTAGGACAGAGAGGCCGCAGCTCAAGAGGCAGGCCAGGCCCCCAAACAGGCTCACCTCTCAGCATGAAGGTCTCTGTGAGGATCCAGACACCACTGACGGCCACCACCAAGTCTGCAATAGACAGAGAAGCATAGGCCTGCAGGGAAACATACAGGTCACACCTGGTTAATTTCTGGGCCACTCCACACCCCCCATGGGACAGATGACCGCTTAGTGCTTTTACCATATGAGCTAAATCAACTGCTGGTTTCGCTTAGAAACAGCTACGAATTTCTAAAAGTCCCCTCTCTGTCACTGCAGGGATACCAGTTAAGATGTCTTAATAAAATCTATGGATTATTCTAAGTCAGTATCAATGATGGGCAATACACAAAGGATTGAGTATTGAATGTACTTGTTTTTCCTGAGAGATGTCTGATTTTAAAAATGGCTGTATAGTTAGCAGAATGCATATGGATCTGGCTATTCTCTAAGCAATCCCACTACTAGGAACCCATCCCAATGAGACACCAACAAACTCACGACACCAGGTACCCAGAAAGCAGTTCACTTGAGAACTACTTGTGACAGCAAAACATGTTAAAGACACCCCCATTTTCTTACCCTTTGCCTGCCCCCCCCCAACTCTCACCCCACTTCCTTCTGGCCATCAGCACACCTAATTACATGATTTTTATTGTTCATTGAGAAAAGAGAGAGGGATGAGCCACCAGTTACCATCCTGGTCAGAGTTTTTGAAGCCCCTGAACAGAGAATTGATCATTGGCATTGTAACCTGAGCTAATCTACTGTGAACTCCTGTTAAGAAACTGATTAAAAACCTTTCCACTTTAAAGCTCCTGATCTTAAGGACTGTTTTATGGAGTCCTTGGGATTTTTAGGTCTGAGAAAAATTCCTAATAAAGCTGGGAAAGGAAGTGGTGCAGGATTTTATTTTTTAATTTCTTTATTGATTAAGGTGTTACATATTCCCCCACTTCTCCCCTACTCATGCCCTCACACCCTTTTGTCTGTGTCCATTGGTTAGGCTTATATGCATGCATATAAGTCCTTTGGTTGATCTCTCCCCTTTGCCCCCTCCCTCCCCTACCTTCCCTTTGAGGTTTGATGGTCTGATTGACACTTCTCTGTCTCTGGATCTGTTTTTATTCATCAGTTTATGGTGGTGCAGGATTTTAGATGTAATTTGGATATCATTAAATTTGGGGCACACAAATAATTATATTCTTTCAATTAAGATGCTTTATTACCTATGGCCTGCAGGTGGGGCCTGAGTGGCTGAAGAACCCTAATGGGCCAGGGGGTGTGAGCACACGGGGATGGAGTTTCCCTTGAAAATAGTCTGAGTTATCTGGAAATGAGGCAGCACAATCAGATCTTTGACTCATTTTGTCTCTTTGCTCTCATGTATCTGTAGTAGCTTTGGTCTGACTGGTGGGGTCAGACCAAACCTGGGTTCAGCAACCTCGGTATTTGGGTTCTGGCCAGGAAAGAATTCCGAGTAAGACCGAAACTGTAAGAGAACATTTACTGGGTAAATTACAGCGGTAGAAGAAATAATTCTTAGAAGAAATGGGCTTAGGAGATGAGTTGTGGAGATAAAGGAAGGGCTACTGGAGTTTGGAAGTGAGGAAGCTAATGGTAACATGTGGGGGGTAGGGGGCGGGGAGGAGAAAGACAAGGAAAGGGCATGGGCATGCTCCCAGAAGGGAGAGCATACTGTGTCCTCCATCCTAAGGGTTTTGAGGGTGGAATATTCTATATAGATCTCTCCCAGGGAAAGATCTTAATAGAACATTCAGTCTTTTTTCAGGTATGTCCCTTCAGGGTTGTGGTCTCTACTGACTGATTCACTGGCAACAGGGCCGGGGGTTATTATCCAATGCAGCTGGACCTGACATCAGCTAAGGCTGGTTTTGCTGCTTATCTGGACCCGGAACTGAAAGACAACTGAGTATAGATGTTATCTCTAGGGAGGAAAAGGTCAGGGGGTCCAAGCCTCTTGATCAGCGATTTGCTACAGGAAGAAAAGTCACCCTGGGGGGAGGTCCCACCCTATAATTGATTGTCTGATTGTAGGCACCTGGGGCTTTCCATCACAATGACCTGCACCTGGCCCATAGTCTTCTCTCTGTTCATGTCTGTCTAACTGCTTACAGTATGTATCTGTATCTATATAAACGTCCACATGTCTCAGTTATTATACTTACTTTTCAGCACAGGGGCATTTCTATAGGACAGAGGTGGATCCATCTCAAAAGAAAAATTGTCTGTAAAACCTAAGCACAGCACAGAAAAATCCAGATGTGTGATGGCATTGATGAATTGCATTTCCTGCAAAATACTCCCGGGAAATCATGGATTAATATGATGTGTTAGTTTGTTGGGGCTGCCGTAATAAAACACCATTTGTTAAACAATAGAAATTCATTTTTTCCTAGTTCTGGAAGTCTAAGATCAGGATATGAGCAGGTTTGATTTTTCTGAGGCCTCTCTCCTTGGCTTGCAGTTGGCCACCTTCTTGTGTCCTCACATTTCCTTCTGGTACACACATCCGTGGTGTCTCTCTGTATGTTCTAATCTTTTCTTATGAGGACACCCGTCCTATTGGTTTAGGGCCTACCCTAGCAGCCTCATTTTAACTTAATCATCCCTTTAAAGGCCTTATCTCTAAATATAGTCCCATCCTGAGACATTGGGTGATAAAATAACTTTTGAGAGGAACACAATTATAGTGATAACTATGGCACCAATTGGAAAGAGTAAATGGGGGGGGGAGGGGAGGAAATATCATGATAAAGTACTATTGCTTGATGTCTTATAATGTTAGGAACTATGACCTATAATCTGCCAACTTTGAGTCAAGGTAAATGTGAACCGTTTCACCCACCAAAACTGGATGTTTTCTTGAACCAGATCATTACTCTTCTCCTTGCTCTTCCCTGAAGTTTCTCCAAAGGCATTCATGTCTCATAAATGACAAGTGGATAGAGAAGAGCTTTGTTGTCAACAGAGCTTCCTGCAAGTCCCAGCTCTCTCACTTGTTACCTGGAGACACTGTGGGTGGGTCACTTAGCATCTCTGAATCTTAGTTATTTCAGTTGGAAAATGATGTTATCATACTCTCTCTCTTCTTTCAAAGTGATGGGGCAATCATATGACAAATAGCTATTGGGGGCTGTGGGGATTGTGAGGCTTAAACTTGTGTTTGATCCTGAATCTTGGTGATTCAGGGATAGTTTCATAGAAAAGATAATGGATATCAAACTGTTTTGGAACATGAAAGCATGGGGAAACAAATGATAAGAAATCAGAACTTAACCAATATAGAACAGGAAATGAGTCTGGAACAATCTATAAATGTGAGGAAAATGTAAGAGGTAGGAAATAAACAACAATTTTTTTCCCTGTTTTGTTACATAAAGGGTTTGAGAAGTCTTAAAGAGATACTTGTCATAAAATAGAAAATTTCCAATAATGAATTTAAAAGAATCAGAATAACTGATGTTGTACATGTTGCAGCAGATGAAAAGTAGAGGAAATTAAACTGTAGCTTGATGAAATACTCCTACTTAATGAGAAGCACAGATTTCTTCTTTTTCTCTTAATTTCCTGGCATGTGAGGCAAAAGAGGAACTTTATCCTGGGTTCCTATGACACTTTCCTTGACGGACAGCAGTTTGCTTTTTTAAGGCAGTAAAGTTTCATCAAGCACAATGTTGGAGAAGAAATTCCCTGTAGAGGCTGTCCTATTGATTGCTGATCACTGACTGACCACCCTAGATCTCCAGAAAAGAGAGCAGCCAACAGGAAACACAGAGACCTGAACCCAACCTTCAGGGATGACAGTTCAGGAAGTCTGGCATTTGTACCCAAATATTTCATAAACTGTCTCAATCTGTCAGATCTTTAGGCAGGAATGGGAAGCATTGATGTAGGGTATACTCAGGTATCTTAGCTTGAGTTCTTCCAATTAGGAGAGACTGAGGCAAGGATTGGAGTCTGAAGGGTTTATGTGGGAGATGAAAGGGATGCTGGTAGGGTAATGTAGAAATGCGACAAAGAAGGAAAGACCCCCCAAATACCTGGTAATGCCTCACCAAACACATTACCATGATGGGCAAGTGGAGCTTTATCATGCTGGGGAGACTCTGTGACACGGAAAAGCAGAGTTTTATTGTGGGATACATGCTTCCAGGAGCAAAAGAGCAGGTTGTTTATACATCAAGTCCCCAGCAACTCCCTAGTATCTTCAAACCTTCTTTGTAAATGGCCAGAGAAAATCTGCAAATGCAGGCAGGAGGTGCCAGTTAGAATTTGGCTGGTAGGAGTGAGGGTAGATGTGGCTTCTATAAAGCCATACATTGGACACCACTGTCACTACCATCCTAGGAGCAACCATGGAACCAAAAGACATACTTTTCATGATTGACAGCTATATACATGTCTTCCCTTCCCAAGACCATGATTTACTGTCAGTACACATGGGATTTCAGGGTTGGGCACAGAGGGATGGGTGTGAAGAGAGAATGAACCATTGTAGTCTTCAAATACCGCGTTCGGCTCACTGGCTGAGTAAGCTAAGGCTTGCCTTTTTCTTTTGAACCTCATGTCTCTCTTGAACAAATTAAGACAAATGTCTTACCCTATCCTCCTCCATTTTTTATCCGGGGCCTTAAGAGAGACTTTGTAAAACTAAAGGATGGCGCATGACTAAGAAGTGTGCCTTAGATGAAACAATGGACTTTGCGGGTAGCTGGATCTGGCTCCACTATTGCAAAGTAGCTGTGTAATTTTGGGTAGAATACTTTCAGGGTCTTAGTTTTCTCATCTGTAAAATGGGAGCAATGATAATGTCTACATGGCAGGGCTATTGTGAAAACCAGGGAAGGTAGGAACAGATGGAAGGAACACTATGCCAAGTGAATGATAACTTTGGTTAGGGAAAGGTCAAACCTTTTTCATTTGTAAAAGGTTATTTGTGATTTATACACAGGACTTCCTCACTTCATGTTTCAATGTGAAGATAGGTCTTGTCAATAGTGAAGTGCTGAAAATGTCAGTTTAAGTCAGTCCTGCTTGTTCCCCCAAAGCCTTACTTCTGGGTAGCACTTTTCCAAGTTTTTGTTCTTTGTTTCTCATTTTAGATTCTCTTTTTGTTACTGCATTTCACTCCTCAGAGAGACAGGGAATTGGCAAGACTGTCTGTGAGCCGACTAGCATCTTTTATGTATTTTTCATCCAGAAGAAATGTGTGCAAACCTAAGGAAGGTGGATTGACCCCATCTTACTCACTATGGGCCTTTTTTTTTTTTTAATTGTTATTGATTTCAGAGAGGGAGAGAGAGAAACATCAATGATGAGAGAGAATCATTGACCTGCTGCCTCCTGCATGTCCCACACTGGGGATTGAATCTGCAACCCAGGCATGTGCCTTGACTGGGAATCAAACCATAATCTCCTGGTTCATAGGTTGCCACTCATCCACTTAGCCACTATGACTGGGCATTATGGGGTATTTAAAGAAAATCTATTCAGCATTCAATGCCAACAGCTGGCTTGTTCATCTTTAGACCAACAGCCAGATTTCAGATTGTCCTCCATTTTACAAACTCTTCTCTGAAAAAAAATAATGAAATATCAAAGCAAAAAATAGGATGCTGATCCCAACTAGTGTGTTCTTTAGGGGCCTACCTTTTAAGGTCAGATTTTAAAAACTTTCGTCAGTTGGATGCTCAGACATCCACAGGGAAAGAAAGTAAATGCATTGATTTTTTTTTTAACAATGAGCAAAATTTAGAACATTTATCAGTCAAAGGAGGAGCACAGCTCACAAGCATGATCAACTCAGTTGCCATTAGTGAGAAGCATGACATTTTCACTGAACTTGGGGAAAACACACACATACACACACACACACACATACTTCTTAAGTGATTCATACTAGCTTTGGTTCTTTCAATGATGAAGAGCCATACATAGAAGTGGATTTCCTTTTATTGTCACCTCTTTTCTCTGGGTTAGAATGCAAAAGTTTTGGACCTTGAGATGTTCTCCTTGCTGTGTCTATGTGACCCATTAATTCATTTGGTGCATTTGGGATCCATGGAATGAGTTTGGGCAAATGTGGAATGAAGAATTCAAGGCCTTCTTTTTCCCTGAATTCTGATTCATCTGTTGGCCTTTGGGAGAGGGCTGGGAGGGCATTTCCAAATGTGTCATAAGTGAGTTTGCCTCTGGTTTGCTTTGTCTGTGTCAGACCCAGCCAACCTGGTGAATCAATGATACCACTTTGGGAAAGGGCTCTGGAAATGGAGAAGAACATTGTTTAATTGCACTCCCTCCCTTCCTGCCAGCAGGCTGCACTTGACCACTCAGGGTCTATGTTGTTAGGCAAGGGAACAAATGCTAATCATCCCCAGGAAGTTGCACCAAGATTATTTCCTCTGTGTCTCTGCTGGAAAACGAGATCGTTCACTATTTGTGAAATTATTGATTTCAGAGAGGGAGAGAGATAGAAACAGATCCTCTCACCGTATCTGAAAAAGTGAGAAGCTTTTTAGAATCATTGCTGTTTCTTATTATAGCTCTGTGACGATGTAGAAACCTTAAATGCCTTTTGAACCCTCAAGAAACAGCTGCTGATAGCCAGTGATATTTTGATGGTGTATATGATTATGTCATTCTGTTTCTCTGAAGATTGGGAAATAGTTTATTGGGAGAGGCAATTGTTTCTCTGAAAGGGATGCTAAAGGAGGACTATGGAGGACGACTATGGAGACAACCCAAGCCTGTAAGGGTTTCAATGTCAACACTTTCAACACCTGTGAAATCAGTGTGTGAGATGATCTCTAGGACTCTTCCAGTCCTGATATTCTAAGACTTTGCCTGTCTCTAGTATCTTGAACAGTTAATTAAGCAGTTTTTCGTTCTCTGTGCCAGATAAATGAGCGAACTTACTCTGTAAACTGAACATCTCAAGCCAATAAGGAAAATCTACCCACATCTCAGACTGCCTTATGCTTGTTGATGTCAGAATAAGAATTATTGTGGTTAATCAGAGGAGGACACAAAAAAGAACAGCGTGTACCTGGCAGAATTTGTATATCAGTGCATTACAATTTGCCAGAGTGTTCTTGAAAGTTAAATCTTGCATTACATAACTTTTTTAGCTCTTTCTTAAAAACGTTCCAGTTGAGTTGCAATGTTTTATGATTTCCCTTGCTTCACAGATGAACGTATTGTCAATGATAAGGCTAAAATCCCCAGGTATTTTTTTAATGTAAAAAGTTGAGGTTATGAAGCTAAAGGAGAAGGTTGAGCAAAGAAGCTGCTATTTAAAACATATAGAAGGTAAGAAGGTATATGTAATTTGTGAAAGCGTTTCTAAAGTGAATGTGACTCACCACTCAAATAAATGCAAAGTATTTAAAATTATAAAGGGTTATTTTAGCAAAGGCTTGATTTTCCTTTCTGTATGGGTTTCTAGGGGGTATATTTAGGTAGGCATCTTCTAGGGTAGTATTTACAGAGATATATTATAATGTTGTCCTCCAGGGGGCGTTAAATCTTCAGCAAAGCTCCAAATTCTCTGAAGGTCTTCAAATCCAGTTAACCTTCAAAGCAGTCTGTCTGGCTTCCTTCTCACTGGAATGCAGGAGTGTTGGGGCCCATATCCTGAATTTCATATCTCAGGCTTCTAGATAAGGCCTTACACTTTTTAGAAAGACTAGGGTGGGCATGAAAAGCCAGTGGCCTTTGAGGGGATGGGGAGCGGGGGAGGAAGTTGTCCCAATGTAGCCTGGTCTGAAAGTCCTACAGCAGGTCTGACTCTCACGGTTCATGCCAGTACCACTTTTAGAGACAATCGATATGTCTAAAATTGTAGTGCTTTCTAAGGGCAGAAATATGATTTCTGGAGGCCCAAAGCTTACCTAATATGGATTAGAAAAGGTGACGTAGATAAAAGTGGCAAAGGATACTTCGTTCTTACCAAAATCCCACAAAGGGCTGTGTTTTTTGTTTTTGTTTCTTCTCTTATTTTTCAATGGAAACATAGCCCAGAAGTGTGCAAACCTCTAGGTCTGGGAAGCCAGACTTTATGTAATGAAGTCTATGACTGTAAAGTAATACAGTACAGTGGTTAAGAGGTCTATAGGTTCTGGATTTGACTGATTGGGTCTCATTACCTGATTTACTTATTATAAGCTCTAGGGAACTGAATTCATTACTTAAACTCCCACATCTCTGATTCCTCATTCACAAAAGACTATCTCATAGCGTAATTGTAAGGATTAATTAAGACAACCTCAAAAAAGTCTTTGGTGCATAGTAAGTGTTCCATAAATACCATAAGTTACTCCTGTTCCTGATTCTGAACCCGAGATCCCCATGGTCTGCCTCCAATCTGTCTTTCACATCTCCCCTAGATTCCTTTATCCCAAATACCTCCCTACACTTTTATTCCCTTACTCTCCCTGCTCCCTCTACCTTTCTTGGCTACATCACCATCGGATGAAATCCCACTCAAATATTGAGGATTATCTATAATGGCACTGTAACATCTCCCCAACACACACACACACACACACACACAATTCCCTACTCCAAGAACTAAACGAGCTTTCTCCTATCGCTGAACAATATCAGGGACATAATATCTTGAGGTATATATATTTGTTAAGCCTAATATGGGTGCATTTTTCAATATGTAGCTTATATCTCTTTAAACCCAATCCAGTAGGGTCATAATGAGAAGACCTCAATCTTTGGAGAGAGGAAGACTTGGTTCAAATTCAACTTCCGATATTCTACCGGGCGAATCATTGAAACTGTTGCACCCACAGTTTCCTCCTACGTAAACGGGATACAGTTGTCACTTCTTCATCCTGTAGTGAGGGCTTAGAGACATAAGAGTAGTATTAGAATGCCTTGCACCATGCTTACCCACGGCTGATAGTTATCAGGACCTTCCTTTTCACCGTGGCTATTTCTGTTTGTCACACACCCCTGTTCACCAGAAGGTAACATTGAAGACAGAATATTGTCTTTTTCTTTTCCACGTTTCTAGAAGAGAATCGAGGTAGTGCGTTTAGCTATAAAAAGACCTTTATAGCTAAACACACCAACTTTTAGATAACAAACACCTGGAGGCATCCCAATTGATTAAGCCTCTGCAAAAAGTGTATTCCCACCTGGGTTTACTAAGGCTCAGTATTCTAAAGTCTGACAGGTACTTCACTTGGTAAATAATTCAGCAATGGCTCCCCAGTGTACAGTAGGGTTTATTCATTATGATAGCTCTTTCGGTTCACCAGAGTCATCTGTTTCTCTTTAAAGCAATGGAGTGACTCTTCTGTTTTCCATGGTTCAAAGTTAAGCTTTTATTTGGTTTTAAATTAAAAAAATAAATTTCATTATTAAATAGTGAGATGGAGCTAACTAATGTTCAGAGAGTAGCTGACTCAGGAATATACCACCGGGGGGTACAATTAAGGGGTGGGTCACCTAAACTAAAATAATTCGTTGTGTTGTCATGTCTATTAAAAGACCAACAGTGGCATAATTCAAAAGAAACGGAGATACAAAGTTTTAAATGTTTACAATGGGGTGGGGGAAGTAAACCGCTTATTCTACTGCAATTGCACGTGAATTGCTTTCTCAATGCCAGTCAGTTGGGACACTATACCACAGTGCTAATGTCATCGGGTTCGTCCGCTTTTTTTTGCCTGCTTGGCAGGGATTTCAAGTATTCAAGGTGTCTGCGGGCATCCTCCTGATTTTGCCTTACGTAATACACCACATATGAGATCACCATGGTGAACCAGCCAAACATGGTAACCAGCATGGCATAATCGGTAGTTTTTTTAGGGAGGTTACAAAGGTCAGCATCGTTGGCAGCATTGAGAAACGGTCTCCCGGCGTGTTCATCCAACACAGAAGTCTTACAGATCACATTGTGGGCTGTCTCGTGATTGGACGCCATGCTCCTCAGAACCTGCTGTAGAGTACAGTCGCAGTGCCAGGGGTTGTTGGCAATCCTGGCCCTGGCCTTCAGGTTATTGAAGGCATTTTTGTGCACACTTTGAATCCGGTTGTCAGACAAGTCCAGAGTCTGCAAAGTTTCAGCTACTCCTTTGAAGGCATGCTCATCGATAAACTCAATGCCGTTTTTGGACAGGTTGAGAACTCTCAGTTGATGGAGGTCCTTAAAAATCTCATTGGGAATAGATGTGATCTGATTGGAGTCCAGATACAATAAGACTGTTTCAGGAGGAAGATCTCTAGGTATTTCCTTGAGATTGGCATTGCTGCAGGTGACATTTAAACCCCCAGAGGAAGAACAAAGACAGCCCTTGGGACACATACTGGCAGAATGAAAGCACAGTATCATAAGAACAAAGCTTTGGAGGAGGAGACACATGGAGAGGGAACGGGTCAACCACAGGTCTACCAGATTCATGCTGGAATGTCCGCATAATCACAAGCCCATTCCTCATTTACTCCAACAAACAAGCATGGCAACGGTTCCAGCTCTGTCCACACCGTTGATTTCCTTCTTGTGTAGTTCAAAAGGCTGCCGCTAGCACATATGTCTTTTCATTATTTCTGTCCTTGCCTGGATACCTGAAGGAAAGGGAAGCAGATGCAATTAGCTTTTTTTGCAAAGGGAGGTACATGGCAATTAAAAGTTCTCTCAGGCATCTGGCATTCTATCTGGGCAGGAGGATTGGTTACACAGGTAATTTCCATGAACGCCACTGGGAGTTATCTGCATAATGGGAGTCTCCTGTTCAAATTCCAGTTGCTGGCGGAGAAAACTGTTAATAACATTTCTGAATTATGTCACCTTGTTTTGTGCAGAATTAGAGCAAACAGTCCAGATTTATTACATCTCTACTGGTTCTTTTCCTGAACACCTTCAATTCTACAGTTGTAAAATTTAATTCCACCTTCTTGCCTTCCTACAATAACATGCATTAATGCAAGTTAGCCCTGCATTTGTGCAGCAATGAGAAATAATAATAATATTTCACAGGTAATGACCGGTATCTGTCAGGGCTTTTTAATGGATTTCCAATTTGGAATATTTTCTCTATAGACATATCTTACTTGAATTAAGAAATGAATAAATGCATTCCAACCTTCACCACAAACTGTTGTTAAAGACTGACAGCCTAGAATCTCCGTAGGAATTGCCTCTCATGTGACCTCCTGAGATTCCATTATGCCTAGAGGATGCCCTTAACAATTTCCAAAGGATTCTCTCTTTATTCTCCAAATAACATATCCCTCCACAATGGATTTTCAACTATGACACATACCTACATGCCCTTTTTAAAATATAAGATGAGAAATGAAAAATACTAGCCTTTATGAATTCCCCAATAGCCTATTTTTTTTTCTTCCCAATCATAAATACATGTTAAGGCAAACGTAGGTTTACAGTTGTTGAGTATGCAGAACATTTTATTCTTGTTTGTATTAATTATTGTATTATATTGCATATGAAAAACTGTAAGTCTGCCTTTGCCCCTTTGAGAATATAAGTTAACCCTCAAAACTACTGTCTTCTATAGAGAGGACAAACATTTCCAGGGTCAGTATGTAGAGGAGGTAAGTAGATCTTAGATTATATGATTTGCCCAAGGTCAAAGAGCATGTAGGTGGTAAAGAAAGGACTCAAGCCTAAGACTTTATTCTGACTCATTTTATTCTCAAAACTCACTCTGTCATCTCCACACCTCTCTCCCCAAATCCATCTGTCCCATGAGGACAATCAAGATCCAAGTAACATTGCTTGTTTTGATTTCTGATGCTGTTATGTTGCAGCTCAATTCCAAATGGAGGACCCCATGGGCCTCCACTGAGGGTCCCTCTGCATTGTGTAGGGAATCCAGGCCTGCCTTCAGAGGCTTCTCTCTCAGGATTGGAGAAACATTCATTCCTCGCACAGCAGTGAGCAACAAACGTCTTTCAGCAAGAGCAACAAATGACTCTCAGCAAACGTATCTTTTCTAAAGATCCCAGATGGATAAATACAGAGGGAAATGACTCCAAATGTTACCAAACTCACAGAAGAGAAGATTAATGTGAGATGAAATTTTATGAACTGGGTTGTTAATCATGGAAAACATAAGATTTGCCACAGCAGAATAGTGCGAATGTGCTTTTGGAATCCTGAGTTCCTTAAATGCCAGAGAATGTTAAAGAAGGACCCCTAGACTTACTAAGTCATCCATCAATAGCTCACATCACTTACAGTAAAATTTTCTCTTCCTTTCATGTTTTCCTTCAGAATTGCATGGCATGGCATTTACAGTGTTTAGTAATTGTCTAAATGGGAGAGATAAAAAAACAGGTATGAGGGGAGCACAGAGACAGGAAAGAGGGCAGCAGAACAAGGCAAAGGATGCGAGGAGTGGTACATGAGAAGGACACAGAAGATGGGAGAAATGAATGTGATTAGAGAAAATAAAGGGTGTCCATGCCATCAAGCAATTTCCACCGAGTCTTATTGAAAGGTGGGAAGCCTTCTCTGGAGGACCCTCTACATCCCTTCAGAGACAAATTAAGACTCTTTCTGAAGAAAAGTGTTCTCTAATTTAGACTACAAGCTTCATGAAGGCAGGGACTTGTTTTGCCTCATGTACAAACAACAGTTAACAAAAAGAAAATACTCTGGTGTTATATTCTAGTTATAGTCTTTATTAGCTGTGTGCTGCTGAGCAAGTTATTTAAACCTCACTTCCCTTATTTTCACATGAAGATTTAAAAAGCACCTAATTACAAGGTATATTTGAGAATGATAGGAGATAATGCACAATGCCTAATAGGTAGTTAAGAGCTCAATACTTTTTAGCTATAGTTACTGTTATTATCCTAGATATATTCCCAACTCCTAGCCTAGTGCTTGACATGTAGTAAGGGCTAAATATCTATTGTGTGAATGAACCAATGAAGAACTGAATAATCCAGCTATGCTTTTTCTTCCCTAAGGTAATTACTTTTATTATTTTTAACATAAATATTGGCTCATGAAATGTCTCCTGGTTTTAGATCTCAACACAATGGCTTTGGAAAACAGCCTGAGTGTAGGCTGCTAACTGATGAAAAGCAGAATAGAATTCTTTCTTAGTAGGCTCTAGACTTACGTATCTCCAGAATAGTCAATCCAATGGTCATGGTCACAGATAAGAAATGGCTAGGGCATATCTTGAGTTCTCCACATCAGTGTGTAATCCCTCTTGAAATGGCCCATGTGTTTCACCTATAACACTGGATGGAATGCTTATTAGAAGTACAAATCTAGAGTGTCCCTTTCATTAAGAGGTTGGGTTCAAATGAAGAATTTCACTTTTCTCTCTCTGATAAAAGGGGAATAAAAGTTTTGGAGATTGGATAGATTGCTGGGTTGCCATGCTTCAGACTCTAGAGCTTCCACCCTCACCCAGGACAAAGTGACAAGAGGTGTAGAATATAGAGAGAGGAGTCCTTGGATGTCCAGGAGGCAGACAGCAAGGCCAATGATAGCGAGTCAAGATCTCCAGCAGGGAGGATGGAAGAGCTGCCTTTCCACTCCACTATACTGAAATACTGTTTCCCAAGGGGATTGCTATCTTGTCATTGCCCTAATTACCGGATAAGTCAACAGTAGCTCTTGGAACAAGAAGACATGGGGGTATGTATGTGCCTCAGAGTAAAAGAGTGGCTATTCTCCTGATATCAGTATTGTGCAGCAGATTACAGAGTTAAAGACAAGCCTCAAAACCTACAACTGATTTGGGTAATAATAGCAGCAGCAGCCTAATTACTGCCTTTCCTGATAAGGAACAAGACCCACCAAAGACACAGACCAAATTCAACAGCATCTTTTCTACTTCCTAACTCCCTATGTGCAATTCTCAATTCATTGGACCAATTTATCCTTATCCCTTCAACCCTTTCTAATAGGTCTGGGGGAATCAGGAGGCGATTGTATTTCTGGATATGATGTCCAGGAATGAGCTGTTCCCTGAAAAAGGGCCACGTTATCCCTAAACCCAGGCCTTGCTCACATTTTCCTGTCACCCATGTTTCTGAGCTACAGGAATTAAGGCCAGGATTCAATGTCAACCATCAAATACTGTTTCCAGAAGGAAAGAAAGTGCCCTTAGCAGACTGCCTGAGAAGACTGTTCTTTCAGTGGTTGATTAACAACCCAGTTTTGTTTTCTGTTTCTTTCTTCTTGTCATTAGGGGATACTCAAAGCTTCTAACCCCAAAATTTTCAAAAGCTCTTCTGAGATAATAGAGCACAATTCAGAGAGAAATACCAGCCACTCCAGTTTCTTCCAATTATATCCCATGCAATTTTGCTACCAAACAGAATAACTTGATTAAAAAGCAAAATTTAATCTTTTAATTCAGGACATACAATTTAAATTAATGAGAAAAAAAACTTTGTGACTGACCCAGCCAGATGTGGCTCAGTGGTTGAGTGTCAACTCAGAAACCAGGAGATCACCAGTTCAATTCTCAGCAGGGCACATGCCCTGGCTGCGGACTCAATCCCCAGTAACTTGAGGCTGATCAATGATTCCCTCTCATCATTAATGTTTCTTTCTCTCTCTTCCCTCTCCCTTCCTCTCTGAAATCAATAAAAATATATAAAAAAAAACCCAAATTAAAAAACCTTACAAATGTAATAGTTAAAATTTCTCTATGGCAAAGAATAAGACCATACACAAAATGAAAGAACAGATGATAGAATAAAGGCTTTAACAAACAATACAAGAAGTTCTTACAAAGACATAAGAAGCAGATCCAATGGAAACATGGACAGAGAAATGATATATACAAATGACCAATAAATCATACAAAAAGATTCTTGATCTCACTGACAGTAAAATACATTGAAGTTAACACACCTATCATTTTGATTTAAATTAGGAAACATATCTAATATTAATAAAAGTGTGAACAACATACCCTAAAACACTTGATGAGGGGATAAGTTGGGGACTCTTTCTATATGAGCAATTTAGAATATCATCAAAGATTAAAATTTAAGAACAAGGTAGACTGACCTGTATCAATGTGAAGTTCATCAAAGATAACCACAAAAAGTTCCTTGAAAAAAGGTGTTTGTATAGCATAATCGTATTGGTGTAAAATTTTTAAAAAGAGGGAGTAAATATGCAACTGTAGAATTTATATGTTTACATATGCACAGACCATTTCTAAGTGGGTGTAAAACAAGCTATTAATAATGGAAGTGTCTTTATTTTATATATTTTTTTAATAGAAATTTTCTCAATCTTTTTTTTTAGTTCTAAGTATTTTCATTTTATTGTTTAAGGTATTACAAACAGTAGTATATATGTCTCATTTTTTTTCTCTTCCATTGACCTCCCCCTGGCTTTCCCTACCCCTGGCACTTGCCCTCGTCCCCCCATCCCCAGTGTCTTGCATCTATCTGTTCGTTGTGGTTTGTTTTGTTTTAACTTACAGTATAAATATGTTTAGTTTGTTTTTATTTTACAATAGAGATTTAATAAGGGATTAGCTGGAAATTCAATTCAAATGTTCAGCTCAGAAAGCAACTTTGAAAAATATTCATGTTTTTATTGAGAAACATCAATTGGCTGCCTCCTGCATGCCCCTTACTGGGGATTAAGCCTGCAACCCAGGCATGTGCCCTGACTGGGAATCGAACCAGCAACCTTTTGGTGCATGGAATGATGCTCAACCAACTAAGCGACACAGGCTGGGCCGAAAGCAACTTTTGAGCACATAAAAGAGTTGGACAGTGGCAGCTAAGAGGGTCAGATAAATGTGAAGACAATGAATTTTTAAAAGCTGAACATGTTTCCACAAGAGAAACTGGATAGCCCTGGACTACAGTTTAGCTCAGTTGATAGAGCATTGGCCTGTGGATTGAAGGGTCCCGGGTTCAATTCCAGTCAAGGACATGTATCTTGGTTGTAGGCTCAATCCCCGGCCCTGGTGGGGGCATATGCAGAGATAACCAATGATGTATCTTTCTCGCATTGATGTTTCTCTCTCAGGCTCTCCTTCTCCCTTCCATTCCCTCTTTAAAAAAAAATCAATGAGGAAATATCCTCTAGTGAGGATTAATGAGAGAAAGAGAGAGAGAATGAATACACCAGTGGGCAATCATGTGGCCCTATATAAAAATAGAAGTCTAATTCACAACCTGTGGCAACCAGCTCCAGAAAGCAAACTACGACCTCTGCAGCAACCAGCCCAGATCAGCCAGGTCTTGGCCAATAACTGCCAGCTTCCCTAATTTCTGTCCCCATTTCCATCTTCAAAACAAGCAGGGAAAGCTCCGCTAACCAATCACAGAGGATGCTCTGTTTCTAGTCTGCCACCACCTTCCCCTACCCAGAGCCTCCAGCAGAGCAGAATCTGAGGCCTTTCAGTTTTCCTCAACTTTCTTTCCCATGTTTGAGTCCCTGCCAAATGCAAGTGATTGTGTTCCCTGCTATAAAAAGCATGGAACAAGTGGTTTTGCTTGTTCTCATTTGGGTAGTGTTTGTTTATTTTCACAAACACTAAAGTTTGAGTGCGTGATATTTTCAATGCAAATTTCCAAAATTAGCTTTATACTATATCATAGAAATTATATACTTATTTTATAATATGTTCAGATTTTCTATGGATTGCATAGGCCATCAATGTATATAATTCCTGACCAAAAATTTAGGGAGAGTTGAGACCTGAATAACTCAGGTAATTTTCTCTACTGCTGCATTGAGATCATGTTGGTAGATACAGCTCCTTAGTTCACATCTTTAGCCCTGGGGCCACATTTCTATTTGAGACTACCTCTCACCAGAAGATTTCACCAAGGGCTCAAACTGGGCACAAAATCATTTTCATGCATCATCCCCACCCAAATACATGCCTCCTCTGCTATACATCACCTGTTCTTTCCTCCTGATTTTTAAAGAGTTTTCCTTTTTATTTGTCCTCCTATCTCTCTCCTATGCTTTATATTTTCACTGCCTCTTTTCTGTTTAAACCTCCATCTTATTATTGTGAAAGAAAGCAAAAAATGCTATCCTTTCTGGACTGCCTGAATACAGTCTTGCTCTGCTCCCAGTCCTCTCTCATATCAGGTTAAAAAATATTCTAATCATGGATTCCCGCTGGTCAGCAATGACCCCCTGTTGTCCATAAGAATCCTATTCTTATCCTATCTCCCTCACTTCCTTACTCAGACATAGAAATCTGAGCTCAATAAACATAGATCAACAAAGAGGAGAGGAAAATAGTTGAACATTAAAGAAATTCAGAGCACAGGTTAATCTCTTGAAGTAGACATTGAAATTACCATATTTAATTTGTACTTTGTTTTAAATTAATTGAGTTTATGACAAAGTAGTAGTAGGACAATCTTTTACCTAAGACAAAGGGCAAGATTGTGGGACTGACAGACATTTTCACTCAGAGACCAAAGGAGGATGATCACTCACACAGAATAGATATTGAAGAAATGGTGAGACAAGAGGTGAAGTTGCATTTTATCCTGAATACACATATATCTCCTTACACAATTCTCACAACAGCCCCGGAAAGGCACACTTATGACCCTTGTGCAGATGAGCAAATTGAGACATAGAGCGGTTATGCAATCTGCCCACTGTGTTAGCTGCTCAGTTGACAGAAGCAAGATCTTAATGCAGTCCTTTAGCTTCCAAAGCTTGTGTGGTCAAAAATGTACCACGAAGCTCTTTACATCCAAACTACAGTGGTTTTCTTTCTCCTTTTCAACTGATTCTTTTAAGATGAGGAACCAGGACCAGGCTGCATTATACATTGGGGGAATGATTGCAGATTGAAAAGAAAGATGGCAGATAGGAGGAGGGAGGCAGAAAGGCTTTGGAATGCCTACAGTAGATGCTATGGGGCAAGTCTATGGATATGTTCTCCTTATCTTTCAACAGCCCTGTTGGATACCTATGGTGGACATCATGAGTCTTACTTTAGTACAGTAGGGGGACTCATTGAATGGGCACTGCTCACAGCGACACAGCTGATGAGCAGAAGGATGAACCTGGATCCCTTAGTCCCACAGAATAGATCCTAATCAGTGCTCATTGGTTTATGTAATTCTTATACTGGCCACTTTTTGATATAGAGAGTCTGTAAATAGAAGTGCTGAGTTTCAAATGCCAAGCTAGCTCTCTGCTGACAGCTTCCTACAAAGTTTGGGAAAGCCGATAAAAGGAGAAAAAACTTCCTTTTCCTGTGAGAATTTTAGAAGCGCTATAGATATAAAACTTTGGTCAAACTAACATAAAATCTGTATGTTCCAGATCTTAATTAGTTTCAGGTACTACTTTTCCTCTTTTAAAATCTATTTCATAAAATAAAGCTTTAAACAAACTCTCAGTGTATTGGGAGGGGCGGGGGGAGAGGATCACTCTTAGGAACAAGTTGCCTCTTTCCTACATGATGTCCTGGGTGGATTTTAAAGTTCTTCCTACCCAGGAGCACACTGGAAAAACCACCACAAACAACTTGCTTTTTTTGGACCCACCATCTATCTCTCTGTGGGTGTTAGACATAGAATAAAGATTATGTCTTTGCTAATATCTGTTTATTATTCAACGTGCCCCATGTTTATAGGAAGACTGAGTGGGAACCCATTCATCTCAGTTTCTTTCTGCTATCCTATTATCTCCCAGCAAATGCCTATGGTATTAAAAATAGTGTCAGCTCTGCAAACTCTTAACACAGAATCTACATAAATGTAGACTCCCAAAGACTTGCCAGGATCCATAGGCAACTAGAAAGCTACTTTTAGAAAGCACTAACTTATGTTGAATTCTGTGGCATTTCTGAGTAGAATGAGTGATTGTTACCACTTTTTAAAAAATTGATCCTGCTAAAACCCCCTGGGCATCTACTATGTGCAAAGCACTGGACCAAATGCTTTAATTTGAAAACGAGAAATTTTGCCTTAGACTGTTCCCATGTCTGCTTTAGATGACTCAGATTATAAGATTTGGGACTTTTTGAGCTGGTAATATTAAGTGAGATTTTGAATTTTGAGTTGTTGCTATCATGGGTTAAGACTTTTGAGGATGTTGGGATATGATGAATATATTTTCCAAGGGGGAATGGATGTGAATTTTGGGGGGGCAGAAAGTAGATTATAGGAGGCTAAAAAGTGTCCCCCAAAATATCTAGGTCTGAATTGCTGAACCCTTAAATGTTACATTTTATAGAAAAAGAGACTTTGCAGGTGTGACTATGGATTTAGAGATGAAGGGATTAGAATATGAAAGATAGTTAGGATAGTTGACACAGAAGAGAATGAGGCAAAATGACTACTGAAGAAAGGATTGCAGTTATGTGGACACAAGCCAAGACATGCTGGCAGCCTCCAGAAACTGGAAGTAGCAAGGAATAACTTCTCCCCTAGAGCTTCTGGAGGGATTGGTCTGGTGAAACTGACTTCAAAATTCCTGCCTTCAGAACTGTAAGATAATAGATGTGTGTTATTATAAGCTACAAAGTTTGTGTTAATTTGTTACAACAGCTTTAGAAAATGAACACGGTAGTAAGTGGGAGACAGAACTCAAAGTCAGTTTTTCTGACCCCCTGTTATCCTGGGTTAAGGACTTTTGCGGCAACTACATGCCTGGCTTAGCTCAGTCTCTTGGCAGCCAAAGGAAGACCAGAATATCAAGTTACAAAATGGTTATTATCTAATATAGTAAAAGATGATTAGTTATTAGCAGAGAGAAACTTTTTCAAATTTTCAGAAATTTTATTATATTCTTTAAAAGGGCTACCATCTATAATATAATGGATATTATTTTTAAGTTTTCACTGATGATGCATATGTATTCTTCTTTGGCTTTCAGCATAAGGCGAAATCACTACTCTCTGAAAGACTTTCTAAGCCATAGAAAGCTGAATTATCATCTAAGGATGATGTATATTAGAAATGCATAATAAAAAAAGGGATAAAATAGCCCTAGCCAGTTTGACTCAACAGATAAGAGTGTCGGCCTGCAGACTGAAGTGTTCGAGATTCGATTTCGGTCAAAGGTACATGCCTGGATTTCAAGCTTGATCCCCAGGAGGCAGCCGGTCAATGATTCTCTCATCATTAATGTTGCTATATCTTTCTCTCTCCCTTCCTATCTGAAATCAATAAAACATATATTAAAAAAAAAACCAGGGATATAATAGAAAATGGGGTAGAACAGGATGGTTAGCATGTCCCTTCAGGATGGTCAGTATGTCTTTTATAGTGTGTGTGTGTGGCGGGGAGTGGTTCATAGAATTTATTATACAAACAGTCACTCTGACAGTGAAAAGAAGTACTGGTAACAATTGTACTGGACAACAGGCTCAAACAGAAACTGATCCAGACAAAATGAGACACTTGGTTATCTTATTATGCACAACACCCTTATTAGTGAGGAGAGGGCCTTGTCAAATCTCTAGTGTCTCTGACTAAAATAAAAACAGACTTTTGTTCAGGGCTCACACTCTTCCTAGGCATCAACAAATTATCTTCTGTGAACTATTAACTTTTAATTTTACAAATAATATTATAAAACAAATATAATTTTTGTAAATTAAAAAAGACTATGCAAAATTCAAACATCTAACAAATCAAATATTTTATTCTTCCAGGCCTTATAAAATATGCATATACACATATCTACACTAATAAAAGAGAAAGAAGCAAATTGACTGTATCTCCACAATGCCCATCAGCCATGAGTATGCAAATTAACCCAACAAAGATGGTGGGTTAATTTCCATACACAGGCACAGAGCAGCCAGGAGGGATGGGACGCCTGCTATGAGGGGGAGGGCTGGGGGCAGATGGAGCTACAGGAGTGGCACTCTGCCAGGAGCGAGGATTTGCAGGCTCCTGGACGGCTGGGAGTGCAGCCAGGGGAAGGAAGGCCTATTCTTGCATGAATCTTCGTTCAACGGGCCTCTAGTGTTTTATAATTGCAATTTTAGCACAGGTAACTTATTTTTCTTATTCAAGATCCTAAATTGTCATGACATTTATCATTTTAATGCCTGCACCTATTAGACCTATTTAAACATTATTCTTTTGTTAGATATTTTCGTTTTCTCCAATATTTTGCTAAAAATGTACCATAAATAATGTGAAATCGAAATGCATGTTTTGAGTCAATACATTTTCCCTGTCACATTATTTCCTTAATAGAAATTCCTAGAGGTAAAATCACTTGAGTCAAAGGATTCTCAGCTTCTCATCTGAATTCTGTTCATGGTCTACAACATTGAAAGGGCCATTACATAACATGATGGGCAATGTCTTTAAAATAACAGACCTGGCCCAACTGCTATGGCTCAGGAGTTGAGCATCCACAATCAAACCAAGAAGGCACTGGTCTGATTCCAGGTCAGGGCATATGACTGGGTTGTGAGCTGGATCCCCAGTAGGGATGTGTAAGAGGCAGCCAATCAACGATTCCCTCTCACCATTGATATTTCTATCTCCCTCTTTGTCTCCTTTCTTCTCTGAAATCAATAAAAATATATTTATAAAGATAAAATGACAGAATTGGTTACAACTGTCCAGATTATATTGAATCTGTGTCCATTACGTAAAAACCAAACTATATAGAGTTGTTCCACGGGCAAAGTGGCAGCTCCAGGAGACTGTCTCCTTCTCCTAGTTTTAGCCATTGTGGGTCTCAGTAAGAATGATATCTGACAGGACAACTGGCTCAGTCCATTTCCTCCTGGTCAGAGAAGAGCAGAACAGAGAAGCAAGATACTATTTGTTGGTCAATATTTGTATTAAAAAAAACAATAACTGTTTATTTACAGCCCCATTAACATTTTCTTCAATAGTCCTGTATATAATGCCCTGTATATACTCTTTTGTTTTTCATTCAAAATATAACTGTGCAAAGATATATGTATAAGATTGTTACTTCAGTGAGGCACTGTTTGTTAGAGAAAAAGCAAAATAAAAAAGAATTAAAAAATAAACTAGAATTATCCTAAACATCCATCAGTCCATCACAAAAAGATTAAAAATGGTACATCAATACAAAAAAAAGATGCAACCTATAAATTCTAATTTTAAAAAATCTAAAATATATGTTAGGTGAAAAGTGTACATGTAAGGCCACACTTATGTAAGACAAAACAGAAAGATCTACACACACGTACACAAGCACATACATACACATAATTTAAAAGTTATGGGAGAACAATAATAATGTATAATAGTCTTACCTCTTTGGGCTGGTTATGGAGTTGATGGTAAGAAGAACGATTTTTACTTTTTAATCTTATACCCTTTTCTACTATTGCACCTTTTGGCCATGAGCATGATCATAATAATTAGGCAAAAAACAGTTCCAAGCCTAGGCCTCTCTAAGAGTCCATGCAGACTTTTGCTTTTGCTCTTGGAATTGCCCCCAACCCCATCCCCAGCTCCATGTGAAAAATCCCTGGCTAGCCTGCTAGATGATGAGTGATCATATAAAGGAGAGGCCAGCTGTCCCAGGAAGGTACTCGAGCCTAGAGCCAGCCACAATCCAAACATGTGAGAAAGCTCAGCCTAGACCAGTGGTTGGCAAACTTATTAGTCAACAGAACCAAATATCAACAGTACAACGATTGAAATTTCTTTTGAGAGCCAATTTTTTTAAACTTAGATTTCTTCTAATGCCACTTCTTCAAAATAGCCCAGGCCATGGTATTGTGTGGAAGAGCCACACTCAAGGGGCCAAAGAACCGCGTGTGGCTTGTGAGCCGCAGTTTGCCGACCACGAGCCTAGACCACCACAGACTCACAATTGAGCACAGCCAAGGACTAGAATAGAGAACTCATTTGCACTAGGATTATCTTTCCTTCTAGAATTTTATAATAGTTTCTTTCCAGAACCCCTATCAAACCAAGTAGGATTGCTACTCCTAAAATTTATTAGCAGAAAACAAGTGGTGTATAAATCATCTCCAACCTTCATGCAATTTGTCTTTTGATTTCACCTTTAGATTCTTCATTCTGTTAAGCACTTTTAAATTTCATCTTCTTCAATATTTTGATCATGTAAGATCAAAGTTTACCTCATTTATTTTTTCCTTACATAAGAAGACAGAATGGAAAAACCAACCGATATCCATAGAACAATAAAGTCATATGAAGAAAGCACCTGGGTACCATTGATTTAATTCTCTCAGAAGGATCATCAGACAGGCTACCTTCTGCTTATCTAACTATGCTAATGGATGAATGAGGTAGCCATTTTTAGATCAATGAATTGGATATAGTCTTGAAATATTCTTGTCTCTCTCTGTTCTCCACATGTGCTCTCTACCTTCTCAGTTATACATAGGTTTCTCCCAAATATAAGAAATCATCCCTTTATAGTGGATAAACTCCACAAAACAAAAAAGGAAGTCAGAACTGCGCTGTATGGTTTAGCTTTTGCATATTCTGTAGTTCATTGAAGTTCCATAGGGAAATGGGTGGCTTGATTTACCTCTGGCAATTGCCCGGAAAAATTAACAGCTACCCAGGGACTTAGCTTGTGTCAACAACAATCCAAATACAACTTTCCAAACTCATTTAATTGTCTGCATGATGCAATAGGACTTCCCTGTCTCCTTGCTCAGACATGATACACAAGTTGATTTTATTTTTTTGATACACCAGTTTACATAAAGAAAATTAAATTGGTATTCTCCATCCTAGCATTTACTCTATCTAGCTCAGTGAACCAACCAGCCAGAAAGAGCAGTAAAAAGTAGCACTTGGTTCAGGCACAACTAAGAAAGCCAAGCAGAGAGGAGAGAGAAAGGGAGAGGAACCCTTTCCAGAAAAAGATAACATAAAGCCTCATTCTGCCTCCCCTAAATGCTTGCACAATTTTTCAAAAGAAGACCATCACTCCTCACCCCAGCACTTATTTCCTTTCTCTCTTTACACTTCACCAATTTCTACTAAAGTCACAAATGGGAGGACTGGACAGAACAGCAAAAGATTCATGTGTGGGTGAGCCTGTGGAGAATCTGAATGTGTCAGCCATGGGGATGCCCACAGCTACCCGAGGGGCAACACCACAGTGGATGCTCAGAGCATATTTGCTCAATAAAAGACTGGGTGGCTGAAAACACTGCAAAAGCTTCTCAGGAACCTAAGGGCAAGAAGGGGTGGTGGCTGAAGTCCTGGAAGTAAGCCTCCCTTCACCCCCATCTGTATGGCAGTCCCCAAGAAAATGGAGGAGGACCGAGAGTCATTAACTGTGAGCTGCTTCTTGTGCAATCAGGTTCAAAATGAAGAGAGAGCCATCACACTGCGGAAATGAAGAAGGCAGCACCCCATTCATGAAAACCGGCATCTAGCAAGATCACAAGGATGATGCCACTGCTGCCCACAAACCACCCAGGGATGGGCATCGTCACAGGAGGTCATGCTCTGAGATGGCTTGTTATTCAGAGCATACAGTCAAAATATGAAGGTAAAGTGTTTATGGGGAGCCTGGGTGGTGTGGCTCAGTGGTTGAGGTGAGGTCACAGTTCAAGTCCCCATCACGGCACATACCCTGTGATTCCCTATCGGGGCACATGCTCAGGTTTTGGGCTTGATCCCCAGTGGAGGGCATGCAGGAGGTACTGATTCTCTCTCATTATTGATGTTTCTATCTCTCTTTCCCTCTCCCTTCCTCCCTGAAATCAATAAAAAAGATACAACATATTTTTAAAGAAGTATTTATGGGGAGCAAACAGCAGAGAGAGTGAATCTGTAGCAAGTGGATTTTTCACTTTAAATTTGCCTGCACTGTGTGTCAGCTCTAGCAGGTAAGCCTGCATCAGCATCCCCGAGGGATGTGCAGCATCTGAGAGTCTACAAAACCTCCCAGTGCTTAGCTGCTAGAACTCCCTGGAGTGGAGGTGAAACCATGACCTTGGCCATGTGAAGTGCTGATTCTTCCATCTAGGTAGCAGATTGTTGTCTGTGTAGGGGAGCCAGATAGGCCTGTCCTAACTGGCCAATAATTATAGAGGACAGAGGTAGCCCTTGCCCTTTAATAGCCAGAACTAGGCGGAATGACTGAAAAGGGTATACTCCAGGCAGTAATTATGGGGTGAGATGGAAATGGTCATTATTCCCTACTGATGCTGGTGAACATTCCCCCGACTAGGCTGGACTTTTGCCCCTGGCACAAAGCAGCAGCAGTTCCATTCTTCCTGTGACCCCTTTTGTGAAAGGTGTGCCTGTTTTTGCAGGGAGCATTCTCTTATCTGCTTAACCAGAGAAAGACAGATGCCTGACTGTCCGGGTCTGAACATACATTTGTAAAGGCGAATCCCTTCTCTATGAAGCTCTCACAGTAAAACTTTCATGTTTTGTCTCCCCATGTGCACCTGAGCCTTTTCTGAGAAGACCAAGATGGAAGCTTCCATGAGCTGTCTTTAGAGTGCCAACAAATGGGCAGAAAGCTCTCTGGAGGCCACTTGCGGAACATCTTCTTGTTTGGTGGCACTGTCCAGTGGCTGCATGAAATAAAGCTGTGGGAAATGAAGGAGCCAGGGCTAATTCGTGATTATTCAAACTAGGCATTATCTCAATCCCTGGGTTCTCTCCTCTCCCTGGGTCACTTTCATTGCTTACTATCACCAGCATCAGAGGGAAGGCAGAGGAAACCAGGGGAGATGGGATTCAAATGAATCCACTGTGCTACTTGTTAGCAGCTCAGCTCCCCCAAATACACAAGGGGAGGCAGCTGCAGCTCTTCTGTGGGTTTCAATTCTTCATGCTATTCTTGTTCCCTCTGCTGCCTGTAACATCGAGGAGGCTGCATGAAAATGATCTGTGGGATGAAAGAAGCAAGGAGGGGGAAGTTTTCTCCAACAGGAGCTTCTTCAAAGAAAAGGAGAGGGAATTATATGCTCAATGGCAGCATGCCACCCAGATTAGTCCACATTTTATTAAACAAACTCATGTTTGGAAGCATCTTATTCCCTCAGAACGAGGGGAACAGGGATGCTGAGACCATATTTAGAGTAATTATAATGCAGGGGATGTGCTGATTGTCATAGCAGCACAAAGAAAATGAGAAAGTATTCTTAAAAAGATTATGCCAAGAACAGCAAAAGCAGAAACAAGCAAAGGCTGTATCAAAACCTTAAAGGATATGGAGAAGAAAGAAAAATACATTAAGATGTTTAACGCCACTAACACCAGCACAGGTAAGATGGCAGGGAGAGGATAAGAAAAATCTATGGCATAGGAAGGGGTTTGACTATGGTCATCAATGTCCTGTCCTGCTCTGTGGTGCATACTGAGATACACCACCAAGATGCCCCTGCAATTAAGGGTTTATCCCAGCTGCAGGGAATGCTGGTGGCAGAGAATGTTCAGCTATGAGACCCTTGAGGGATTGTCTCCATGGCTGAGAGTTACTTTGCCTTCCAGCCAAATGACTGACCAAGTCGAATGACTGACGTTACGTAGAAAGATAAAGGCCTGGCCATTTTGGCCTAATTTGGGTCAGCTTGGAAAGGCCATTCTAGATCAGGGATGGCTGAGGCTACTGCTGGGTCTGCATCACAACTTGACTTCTCCCTCTCTCTCATCTGCCCCATCCCATCCACAAATGTTGATCTCAAGGGCACTTCTCAATAAACCTCTTGCATGTGGACTCCCATTTCCAGAGTCTTCTCCCTTAGAAGCTCGACATGCAGTGGTCACTACTTGTTCTTTATTTTGCCTGGGATGTAAAGCTTATCACAGTTCTCTGAGCTGAAGATTCATGTTTGTGTATGCTTTGCTATATCCAAGAAGAGAAGCTATAAAACACATCAAAGAAGAAATGCAAGTTTGTGGGGAAAGGGGAGAGGGGAATGCAGGAGAGAAAAAGACTTTCCATGAGCCAGATGGAAATGGAATAGAGAGATTTGGCTTCAAATTTAATATTAAAGTGTTAAAGTAACCATAAGGATTATGGAGCACTCAAAGTCACAACTACATCAGTCAAGAAATGTCTATGGCACCCATATCCAATGCCAAGCATTGGGAAGAGAACAGTGAAGGGGACAGCATGGTGTTTACCTGGGAAAGGTAAGGGGCATAGTCTGTGTGAATCCTCTATCACAGCTAAATCCATTAATGGGCAGGTAACCTTTTTTTTTTTTTTTGGCTAAGAACATGATTTTCTATTGGGGGTGAGGGAACTGCTTGCAGTTCAATGAAGAGCATATCCTCGGGTGAGAATGTTTGCCACCAGATAAAGATATCAATAGCAGAGAGACTGGACTAAAGTATTGATTGATCTGGACAGACTCCCCCACTGAATGTCATTAGACACAGCCTTTAGACCCTCCGTCTAAGAGGCGGAACACAGAAAACAGCTCAATCAATGGAGATTCATGAAACCAAAAGCTTCCTAAGTTGTCTTACAGGCATTTTCCAGTGATTGAACTGCCTAAGGAACTTAAGGTAGGATAATATACAGCTATTTTTAGAAATAAAGCAATAAACACACTTGTACATGAGCACTCACATACATACATACATAAAGTATACCACATCTTAATAATTTTTAAAGCCAGTTGTAGAATAGTGTGCTTTGTAGTATAATTTCATTTTAAACAGCAAATACATATATGGCATCAAGAACTACATCTGATCATTTCACGATTACTAAGTCATTTACTGCACATAATCACCCTTAAGAAATTTACAAATATAGTCCCCATTTTTTTTTCCAGATGGAGAAATTGAAGCACAAAGAAGTTAGTTAATTTTTCCAAGGTCAAAGAGTTAGCAAGTGGTTAAGTCAGGCTGGGAACTGTTCTCTCTCTCATCAGCACATTGAAGCTGGCCCTTGTAAGCAGGAAATATAGTGGCTTCCCTTGACATCTGGATGATGTCTTAGAGTTTACCATGTGTTTTACAGAGGTGTCATTATGGTGCTTCATAAAATTTCAGTGCTCCTTGTGGATAGTAAAATTGCCTTTCTGACTGGGGATCAAACCTGCAGTCTGGGCATGTGTCTGAACAGGAATGAGGCTTATTTATTATTGCAGCACCATCAAGTCCATCCTCATCATTACAGTTGCTTCACCCTCCTTCCACAGATAAAGAAACGAAGGTTCAGAGAAGTTTAATGACTTGTCCATGGTCACATTAGTAAGATGGAAAGCCCTTTGACAAGCAGAAATTGAGGGTCAAGATCATTTTAGAAAAGAAGAATAACTTGAGCAAAATCAAGAAGGCAAAAAAGTATATTTAAGCTAGTAGTGTGTGTGGGAATGTTGAAGTGCTGACCAGGGTAGAATCAGAGTGCTGACTACCACACGAATAAGGATTTCATCATGAACTTATTAAATATGTTTATAAAAAGTTAAGAGAACTGGACCCAAGGACCAGAAATTGTCAGAGAAGAGATAGAAAAGTATAAGCGCAGATGCAGCTTATGCCATCATCAAGGCCAAGATGTCATCAAGATTTTCCCATCAATTTGCTCCCTCCCTGATGCTCCACGGTCCTTTCACTGTCATGCAGATAAAGATTCAGCTGATTCTCTAGGAACTAGCTAAACTGACCAGTCCATGCAATCTGCTTTTACCTTTGCGTCCCTGACCACTATCAGAAAATGAAAAGCCTTCCCAGAGAGGGCTAGAACTTTCCCAACTTTATTTTTTTTTTAAAAAGAGAAAAAAAAAACTCAGCTTCCAAAGGAATGTTCATCCAGCCATCCTGACTGAGTAACCAGCAAGCCATCTAACCTGGCTGATCCATCAAAATGAATGGGACAAATCCCCAGCAGACAATTCAGCCAGAGCATCCTGAGAGCATGGAGAGAAACAAGCCTATAAGCTAAGGATCAACCAATGTCAGATATCACCATGCCTTATACTCAGAAGAGTCCAAAGAACTGGACCAATATCTGCCTGGCAAGTTGCTGGAAAGTTAGAATAGAGGTTTATTTACATGAAATTCTGCTGTAGGGAATCTAGGAAGAGTGAGTGTCCCAGCTCTGCATAAATAAGCAGAGGAATACACAATGGAAGTCTGGCCAGACTGGTCCTGGAGCCAGAAGAACTGGTGACTACTAGGCTGCAGAGAGAGGGAATCTGTCCTGCTCTGAGCAGGCAGCATTTTAAGAGTGGAATGTGGGATTGGTTTTCCTTCTTCAATAGGGTAGAAGTCTCAGGCCCCAATGGATCCACATAGCCACGGCCTCTCTGTATTGGACTGTCGAAATGGCTGTGCTTTCGTTCCTGATCTGCATCCTACAGCCTCCCCATGGGGCCCTTGCCATGACTCTCTGCTCCTTGGGGATCCAACTCCTTGCATATCCTTGCCAACCCCTTCTTCATTTCTCTATGTGGTTCTCAACCTTCCTAATGCCGCAAGCCTTTAATACATGTTGTGGTGACTCCCAAACATAAAATTATTTTCATTTGCTACTTCATAACTGTAATTTTGCTACTGTTATGAATTGTAATGTAAATATCTGTGTTTTCCGATGGTCTTAGGCTCATCTCAACCCACAGGTTGAGAACTGCTGCTCTAGACCTTGCGAGACCTGACGCTTCATCTAAACTGATGGGGCCCCAGGAACTGTGATGCTGCAACTGCTCAAATCTGCCTTTGCCACTGTCTGGGATTCCAGCTGCTGCAGCTTAACCCACAGATAAGATGACTGTGGTGTTAATGCCACCGGCATTTAGCCAGTGGTTACCATGCCCCTAGTGGCGTGATCTGAACTGCTGTCCCCCTTCCTGGATGGAGCAAGGGAAGCTCTTGCTTTATTCATTTTCTTTTCCCAGATCTCGACTTTTCTTAACCTTCCATTTCCAAAGGGACGGCTGAAGTGTCAGCATGCCTTGGGACTGAGCATGATTAAAATACAACTGATCTCAAAATTGAGTTGCTCCGATTTAACAGGGGTATATATAAAAAAGAAGACAGATTGCTTTGGCATGTCACTTTTTTAAAAACATGCTGCAGAATCCCCGTGTAGAGAGACACAGGGTGCACATTAGGAAATCTCAGCTCTTGCATTGTTTTGGGTAAACACAATGGAGAAGTGAACTAAGAAAGAGTGAGCTAATTGATGTAGAAGAAAGTAAAACAGCAACATTTTGATGCTAACATTCTGTGGGTGAACACCACATGCGATACTCAAGGGGAAAACAATGAACTAGCCCACTGGGATAATGACACCCTTGTGAGAGAACCATGAAATGTGAGTGTGTGTGTGTGTGTGTGGGGGGGGGGTGGGAGGGTTTCATCGAGGTCCAGTGGGGCTTTAAAGTGAACAATGCCCCCATCAAAGAGAACATCTGATTTGTCTCCAGGCCTGGGACTGTCTTTCTGGAGGCTCCTAGCCAGAAAACCTATTTTCCCATCTCAGTGACAGAACTTCCTGCAGAAAATAAATAACTCTTCCTACCAGGAACAGAGGCAAAAGGCAAGGTAGTCATGCAGTAAACCAGGTGAGTAGAGAGTAACCACAGAAGCTCTCTTCTGCAGGTGACAATGTGTGTGTGTGCAGAGGTGGAGGTGGATAGGGAGCAAAGCAAAAAGAGAACGTAGATGAGAATTTATGAGGGGAAGATGGCAATAATGGGACACAGATTGCCTGTAGAGGAGGTCTAAATCCTAGTTAATGTAGAAGGAAAACAAGGCAGCATGAAGTGAATGGTTTGGACAAGAGGTGGGGCTAGCTGCAAAACTGTTGCCACATCCTGAATAAGGAAAGATTGAGGGTTAACTGTACAACTTGCCTGGAGTGTAAAATGCATCTGGTTAGCTGCCAAATCGGTAAACACTGCACAGAATGATTTATTAAATGAACTGTTCTGTTTCTTTAAGAATCTTTGCCCATATCATACCAGGTTCATCAACCATCTCAGTTCCAGACAGTGATTGACATTAATGATAATATAGTGATAACGATGATTATAATGGCAGTGGATAACATTTATTTAGTCCTTACTTTGGAGTCTATGCTTTATTTTAATTTTAAAATATTTTTTATTGATTTCAGAGAGGGAGAGAGATAGAAACATTAATGATGAGAGAGAATCATTTATCGGCTGCCTCCTGCACGCCCCCTACTGGGAATAAAGCCTCCAACTCATGCATGTGCCCTGATGGGAATTGAACTGTGACCTTCTGGTTTATAAGTTGATGCTCAACCACTGAGCCATACTTCCCGGGCTGGACTCTATGCTTTACATACATCCTATCCCACCCTCAGAGTTATCAGGAAAAGTGGGAGCCACTATCGTTCATTTTACAGAGAAGGAAATCAAGGCTAAAGATGTTTGCTTGAGCCAACTGCAGACCCAGAGATGCTGACTGCAGAGCCTGAGCTCCTGAATGTTATGGAATGTTATCTCTCGCTGTGCAGAAGTAATGGGTTTATGTCTATTCTTCCCTATTAGACTGTGAAGAAGAAGTGTCATGAGCTGCAAATAGGTTCTCATATATTTTATTTAGCCTCGGTTTTCAAATTGATTTTCCTTTTATAACTGCATATTCAACATTATACTTTTTTAACCATAAAAATCTACACCTATAATTTTTGTTAACACAATCCAATGCAATCCCAAAGGATTGACATCAGGTTATCTCTGCCTAAAAGAGCTTCCATGTGCACACAAAACAATGAAAAGGACAAGCATATGCCAATGAGAACAGAAACTCTGTATTCGTTACCTCACTTTCCAACCTCTTCCTAGTTCTCTCCTTCAAAAGCTATATTTTCATTTAAAAAAATATATTTTGTTGATTTTTTACAGAGAGGAAGGGAGAGGGATAGAAAGTAAGAAACATCAATGAGAGAGAGACATTGATCAGCTGCCTCCTGCACGCCCCCCACTGGGGATGTGCCTGCAACCAAGTACATGCCCTTGACCGGAATGGAACCCGGGACCCTTTAGTCTGCAGGCTGATGCTCTATCCACTGAGTCAAACTGGTTTCGGCCAAAAGCTGTATTTTTAAAAGCCCAGTCCAGACCACATTTTTTAAAAATTGTCTTGCATAATATGTAACAGAAAATATATATTTGAGAAAATAAAAGGCTAGATTTTCTTTTCTTGGTTCAAAGCTACCTTTGGGTTGTAGCTTTCAAAGGGAAATCCAATGATTAAAAATGAAGTAGGAAAGATAAAGCCATAGTTCTAAATTAGGGGACTTCTCTGAAATATATGGAAACCTGTGTTTAAAGATATGCCCAAATAGGTCCCTGATCTGGGTTGGACCATACTTTGATTTTTTTTTTTATGACAAGAAAACAAAAGATCTTGGAGACCAAGAAGAAGGAGCCAGCTATAGAGTTTGCCAAATGCAGCGCCCAAACCATTTGTACATGGGCTTTTGGCATTCTGTTTGAATGTGTAAAAGGTCAATCGTTTGACCACTTCTGGGCTTTTGCAGAGAGGGAACTGCATGTTTGTGACTTGAGGCAACATATAGAGGCTTCAGGAAACTAAAGAGGTGCCTTATGTATGACATTTCTGGGCTACCCTTTCAATAAGTGGATAAAGATGTAAAATCATATTTCTCAGACACATTGAGAAGTTTCCAATCTCTGGCCATGGCATTAGATCTCTCTCACCCAGATGAAATGCCATCAAAACTTTCTAAAAATTGTATGTGTTCAACAAAAATGTAGTAGATTCTTAAATAGATTAATGAGACATTTTTCAGGATTCTTAAACATAGACAATTCAAGCAGAACATTTATGCTTGTAATTCTTCTCTGTTAGAAATTTTTTAGTGGGAAAGTTCTTGTGACCTTAGAAAAAGTCATTATTTATTGATATCTTTAGAGTAATGTAAGAAGGAATGATTTTTACATAGCAAGAACCAGGAGATTCAGATTCCTATGGAAAATCTCCTGAGATCTTCCAACAATTTCAGTTAATACTAAAGCTCTGTATAATCCCTTTCCAATTAAAAAAAGGAGAGAGAACAAGTACCTACAAGTACCTTTGCCATTTCTTCCACAAAAACAAAATAGCTATTCTAAAAGCTAGAATCAGTAAGTTATCAACTATTTAACTTTGAACAAGCTAGTTTAATCTCTTGGTAATTCAGTTTCCTTACCTGCAAAATGGGGACAAAAATTGTCCCTACCTTAAGATTTACTTATCTGCTTCCACAGATATTCTACTAATTCTCCATTTGACTCTTTGGTAGAGTAGTAAGGACCTCTGATCCAAGCCTGCAGGTGAAATGGAGGCGAATCTCACATGGACCAGAACATTTTTTATATTCTTGCAAAGTTAGTGTTCAGAATGTCCTCCTCATAGAGTAAAAAACAAAGTAATGATAGTAACTTGTAGTGAAATGGATCATCAGGGTAGCTATTTTCTGTATGTGGACAAACACAACATGGATGTTACCTATATTAACCTAATAATGTTACCTATAATAACCTAACCCTTGAAGTTCTAAAAGAATGGATTTTCATGCTGGATTGTGATGAGTGGGTGGTAAACTGGTGTCTGGTTTCTAAATCACAGCCCTCTTTCATAAAGCCTCCCTCTGGGCTAGACCTTGCTTCCCTTGCAGGGCTCTGGCTGGGAAGTGGTGGTGGAAGAGCAAAGGTCTGAGGTTTCAGATAAGGGACACTGGACGAGGATACCAGGGATGCCCATGTGCCTCTTGAGTTTTAGAGAAGAGAATAAACCTTCAGAAGACAAGGAGGATGTGGAATGCTACTGGAGGGCAAGAATGTGACCAGTGAAACAGCCACACTGTGTCAGAATCTTAGGACAGGTTTTGCTCTATCTTGTGAGTCTGAATAGTTCCCTACAAAATGTAATGTTCATCTTAGAAAATAATAATGACATCCATTCATTCAACAACTACTATGTGCCAGGCACTAATTAAAGATCTGTGGATGCAGAAATAAATACAACAGTGTAAACCCTTGCCTTTACAAGCCTACAGACTACTTCACACAAGCAAGATGGCACCACCTCTGTATTTGACAAATAGTTCCTAGGTCTAAATCACGGAAGAGGGCGGGGAGAGGGAGAGGGAAGGAGAAAGAGCTCAAGGTCGCATTCCAGGCTTGGCTATGTGGTTCTAGGCCAGTGGTTCTCAACCTTCCTAATGCTGCGGCCCTTTCATACCATTCCTCATGTCGTGGTGACCCCCACTCATAAAATTATTTTCGTTGCTACTTCATAACTGTAATTTTGCTACTGTTAATGAACTGTAATGTCAATATCTGTGTTTTTTCATGGTCTTAGGCGACCCCTGTTAAAGGGTCATTCGACCCCCAAATGGGTCGAGACCCAGAGGTTGAGAACCACTGTTCTAGGCAGATGACCTAAGTTCTCTGAGAATCGGTGAATGGACTTACAAAATGAAAGCAAGGCCATGAGGTCTCTCATGTATCTTCTGTAGTCTGCACCTGTTAATTATAAACAAAACACAGGGAGAGGATACTTTCCTGTTCTGGCGAGAAGATCTTCAGAACAATCATTAGAGAATGCTTACCACCATAGACATAGGATTTTAATGCTGTCCCCCACAGAGTTTTCATTCCCTAGAGCAGTGCTTCTCAACCTTCCTAATGCCTTGGCCCTTTAATACAGTTCCTCATGTTGTGGTGACCCCAAACATAAAATTATTTTCGTTGCTATTTCATAACTATAATTTTGCTACTGTTAATAAATCGTAATGTAAATATCTAATATGCAGGATGTCTTAGGCGACCCCTATGAAAGGAATATTAGACCCCCAAAGGGGTCTCGACCCACAGGTTGAGAACCACTGCCCTAGAGGAAAAGGTCACCCACCATCACATTCACTGGCCACCCAGGACCCTGAGCTCTTCAAGCAATTATCCAGTCGTGCTAACCTTGTACCAAATTCCTAACCAGACTGTCACATCAGGTGTCTTTCTCTACTATCAGTGGAAGCAGAGTGAAAAGATCAATATTTCTTTATAAATTGATACCCAAATACATTAAGGAACTATCCAAATAAAAAGCTCCGGTGTTATTTTGGCTCTTCAGCAGAGATGAGACACATGAAAATTGAAAGTATATAATTTTAAGAGAGGAGGAGGACCCGGGACAAGCTTCTTTTCTTTCCCCTTAAAATACAAAACAACACCTGGGAAAGCAAGGTTTATATTTTAAAATAAAAAAATAGTCAAAAGAAATGTAAATTCCAGAATTCCGAGTAGCCTGGGTTTTTGTTATTTTACAGTTTCACTGACATTTAGTAACTTCCTTAAAAAATAGAAAATAGCACGGAAGTAGATACTCAAGAGAATTAATAATTCAAGGGCCGTTTTTCTTAGTTGCCCTTGGGTGAGAAGCTGGTTCACACCTGGACTTGGCCTTTTATCCTCATGGCTCCATCTCACTAAGATCTAAAGGTGCAGGCAGGGCACGGGTGGGACCAGGAGGGCTGGGAAGCTATGTGCTCTAGGGTGGCTTTGTTCCTTGTCCTCCCCTGGGCTGTGGACCAGCAGCTCTTGCATCCCTAGAAATGCAGAGTCTCAGGTCCCACTTGAGACCTACTACCTAAGGATCTGCATTTTCACAAAATCCAGGGGATGTGATGCGCATGAATGTTGGTTCTCTCTGCCTGGACCTCCTCTGCAGGCTGAAGGAAGAAAGCAAGTGAGCCTTGTAAGGAGTATGGTGATGGCTGATGGAGAAAATGAAACAAAGGGATCCCTGCTCTCCTTCATGTAACATTCCTTTGCTTTCCCCCCACACTCAGCCCTTGGATCACTCCCCTTTATTTATTTGCCTTTTCAATAAATATTTTCTCATGAGCCTCCTATGTTGAAGATAACAGCAGTGACAACGACAGACAAGGTCCCTGCTCTCATAAAGCTTCACATTCTGGTGGAGGAGGGCGGGCCAAACAAGAGACAAAGAAATCATGTAAAGTCAGGGAGCCACAACTCCTATGAATAATAACTCCTATGACATAGAAGAATGGAGCGCACTGACAGGTGATGCTGACAGGCGTGGTGCTATTTCAGAGAGGGGATGCCTCTCCAAGGAGGTAATTTTGGAGCAGAGAACTGACTGGTGTGAAGAAATGACCTATGAAGACAGCGAGGGAGGCAGGGTTCAGGCAGAAGGAAGAGCATGGGCCAAGACCCCGAGACACTTAGCTTCTTGGAAGACAAGTGTTAGCAAAAAGTGCAGTGCAGGGGAAACACAGCAGGCAGGGGCACCATGGTAGCAATAGGTTCGGAGAGGTCAGCAGAGGCTCCATCACAGAGGACCTGTGAGCTGAGAAGTGAGATCGCTGGTTTCTGCATTGAAAGGATGACTCGGGCTGTTGTGATCACACCTCGGCCACCTGCCATCACCTCTCCTGCAGAAGCACCTATACCTCCAGAGATTGTCCATTCTGGGGAGTTTTATACCCCCTTTCTGAATGAATAACTTAATATATGCATACATAAATGATGACTCTAGTGGTCAAGATTTTACCTACACAAGGCAAATAATCCTGTGCCATGACATTCATTAGGATCTTTTCTCATCAAGTCTGTATGAATCCGGACAATAGGCATGTCAATAGAAAGTCCACCCAAATGTTCCTAGAAAATCTAAGCTTGCTAGAAGAAGCCCAGTCTTCACTTTGTTTTCAATGAAAGACAATGAGAAGAGACACATTTTTCTCACAGGGAAAACTTAAATGTAAGACAGCAATTCCTATTCCTTATCAGAGAGCTCTTCCGTTTTGTTTTTACTCTCCAAGGCTCCCATGCTAATCTTCAGCAGACTGTGGATTGGGTATTGGATGATGTCCAAAATCATTTTTTATCTTTGATTTTATGAATCTATGATTTTATGTCCTCTGATGTGGTGTTTTCTCAAGCCTTCAAAAACCAGCATTATACTTAGCACATGGCTCTGAGGGTCCCCTGGCTTACAGGTGCAAAATCGGGTTCTGTAGGCACCAACACTGACCTACAATCCGACTACTTCTGCCCCAGTTCACAAATTTCATCAGAAAGTCCTCTCTGGAGCTTTTTAACACAACTTTTAAAAGATCCTAACCTGGCTACTCATTATATTGTTCACTCAATTTTGGCTAATAAAGAGAATGTATTTCATGTGTACAATGTGGTTCTTTGGAATTGTAGCATTATCATCCTTACATGTTCTGAATTAACTTTTAAATGTCTAGGGCAGTGGTTGGCAAACTGCGGCTCGCGAGCCACATGCAGCTCTTTGGCCGCTGGAGTGTGGCTCTTCCACAAAATACCATGTGCGGGTGTGCACGTACAATGTGATTGAAACTTCATGGCCCATGCGCAGAAGTTGGTTTTTGGCTCTCAAAAGAAATTTCAACTGTACTGTTGATATTTGGCTCCATTGACTAATGAGTTTGCCGACCACTGGTCTAGGGCATTGGAACAGGGGTGCTCCCAGTGTGTCCCAATCAAATGACCCACTGGCCAATCTGCTTTAACTCATACAGACCATCCCTCCTTCATGAGGAAGCCCCTCCAGGGTGGCCAGAACCATGGTCACGAGCTTGTCCCTGGCAGACATTTAAGTCTATGACACAGATACACACACTTCCCCCTCCTTTGGGACCATTGCTATTGCCACAGCCTTCGCCCTCATGTGGTAGCTCTTGGGAAGTGCAGTTTCTGCAGCATAACAGGTGGCTAAATACTTTTTCTACCAACCACACATTCCCACTCCCCCAAAGGAAAACATGGTGTCCTGGTATGATTAATGCCTTATTTTGTGTAGCACTGTCCCATTTTCAAAGTGCTGCATGCACAGTATTCTCTTTGTTCAACATCCCTGTGAGTAAGGTGGACATGGGTTTTGTCTGCACTCTGCAGATGGGGAGATTCATGACTCATGTTCATGACTAGTCCATGATGGAACTAGAATGAGAATCCTGCTTTTTGACCCAGGACGAGGGCCACTTCTACTTCCCCAGAATGCCTTGCCCAGCTGCTGCTTTACACTGTGATTCAGAAGCACAAACATCTGCATTCCACACAGCCATCTGGGGAGTGACTGCCAGTGAACACCAGACTCCCACCTCCCCAAACCACGCTTCTAGACCAGTGTTCACGGGCATGCAGAATTTCAAACGTCAACCAAGGACTGCTATAGGGTTGCCGCGTTTTATTTTGCCAGCTATCATCATTATTTCCTAAAAGAAGTGACATCTTTTAAAATAAGAAGGGAAACATTTTAGAATAAGGGCTAGTCTTTCCCAAGAAACAAACGTTAAAGCAGTTCCTATCACTTGATTTTTAAAGATGATTGAATATTCAAGTTTAAAATGCAGAAAAAGAAAAATAAATTTCCCTTTACAATTTCCCTCTATTTCAATGGTTTGAAGCCTAGAGCGGGAGAGAAGGAGATGCACAGTCACCATGTTTCTCAAAGGTCTGTAAAATGAATTTAACAGTGAGTCATTGTTACTTTATTGAGTTTTCAATTTGCTAGCAAGAAAGCAGATCTTGTGTTTAAAATCCACAACATTTTAACTCTTGGTTCTTTTGTTCAGGAAGGATGTGGAGCTCGAGTTTGCAAATATAGAAGGAAAAAATTCTAGGACAAAACCTCAAAAGTTCCAGAATGTGGTCCTGGATAAACTAATTTGCTTCATATCTCTGAGCCTCAATTTTTCAATCTGCAAAACAGGGCTAGTCTTGATCATCTAAATATAGAAATTATTTTTGTAAGATACATGAGAAGAGACCCAGGTCAACCTCTTCCAATTCTGAGAACATGATGATGAAATTGGCAAAGTATACAACGAAGATGGATTTAATAAAAACATTTAAATATCAGAATTCTCTCCTTAGTTCTTTCAATGTAATAATAATGGCATTAATGATTGAAATTCTATTAATATCACACTGGACTATTTATGTGGATTATTGATTATCTCTATTTTATGCCTGGGGAAACTCAGCACAAAGTTATCAAATGACTTGCCTGAGGTCATATAGGACTGGGAATTCCTACAAGATTCATGATCTCCTTCAAAAACAACAACAAAGAAAAACAAATGACTTTTGCCTTCAGCTTATTATAAAGCTTTGATGCTTCACTAATTCCTGATATTTTTATGGCACAGGTGGTATTTCATGAGATTCTCAACCAAACAATCTGGAAATATCATTAGCTCCATTTTATAGATTAAGAAAAAAATACCCAAAGCTCAAAAAGAAGAAACATTTTTCCCTAAGGTATAAGTGGCAGATTGAATAAGAATTCAAGGCTTCAGAATAAAGATATAATGAACAGCCAGCCACCTGTGTCACTGACAAATATTTAAGTAAGTAATGAGTTAGGAGGGAGAGGACAGGATTCAAAATCAAATTCCTTTAGCTATTTTGGGAGAAACACTACTAATATCTATATCCATATTCTAGGAGACTAGTTTACATCTCTCATTTTTGGAAGGCAAAGTGATGAAATGACTTCTCTTTGAAACTGAGCATGTACTAGGAAATGTAGGTCGCTTTTCTAACTCACCTTCACTTTTTTTGTGAGGCACACACAGATTAAAAATGAATGGGACAAAGGAGAGAAATGATTAGAATGAGGTGTTAAACTGATGGCAAAATCAATCAGGTACAGAAAGGGAAGGGATATTAATTCAAGTAACTTAAAAAAAGAAAGCTAAGTAGTGTGCATGGGAAGGAAGCTCAGGGAAATATGACTAAAGTTGGAATATAATGGAGGGATGAGGGACTTGATCTTTCACTTGGGAGCCAGGCTCTACTCCCCAAGTTACAGAATTGAACCCAAACAAACTAAACTGAAATAATTGGCTTGGAAAGGGTATCTGTTAACACATCCTGCTTATGGAAAATCCAAGGAATCATCTTCCACCAGCATCCCTATGACTTTAAGATTCAACTTCGGGAAAAGAAAAATAATGACGTATGCAGAAGTTTTTTCTTTAGAATGACAAATGGGAAACCTCTTTTATTTTCCAAGTTATTGGTTTGCTCTCTTCAAATAAGGCAGATTTTTAACTTACAAAATAAATCTGAAAGAATAAAAAAGAAGCAATTTGTAAAAGATGGGGTTTAGCTCCATGACTCTGAAATCATAATGGGGTAAATAGGTAATAATCATCATCTTATTTTGTAGATACTGGTATATTTAGACTATTTATCTATCTATCTAGCATCACCTGCGGGCATTTTTTCCATAGATTTTTAGAGAGAGTAGAAGAAAAAGGGAAAGACAGACAAATATCAATGTGAGAGAAACACATAGATTGGTTGCCTCCTGCAGGAGCCCTAACCAGGGCCTGGGCTGGGGAGGAGCCTACAACATAGTATGGTGTCCTTGACCAGAATTGAACCTGGGACCCTTTGGTCTGTTGGCTGACGTTCTATTCACTGAGCCAAAATGCTAGAGCTAGATAATATTTTTGCTTTAATAATCAAATCTTTCATTTTCTGGATTGAGCTAAAACAACTCAGGTTCAAACTATAGAAGAAAGGCCACCCAACTTTGGGAGCAATTTCCTTCCTGTTAGTGAAAGAAAATAAGTGAAAGGCAAAGGCAAAGGTAGTGGTTCTGAAGCATGTGTGTCCTGGCAACAGTGTGATATGGTGGAAGCAGCATACACTCATCAAACCACCTTCACAAGCTCATAGGCTGCTTGGGAATACCAGTGCATCTGTGAGCCTACAATAACATAGTTGAACTTATTTAATAGTCATTGACTGAAAAATAATAACTAATGACAGCAAGTTTCTCTAAATTCAGTAGTGCTTTTGAATAAATTTGCATTTTTTAAAATCTCAACAAACAGCATCTTTGTATGTTTACCCAATGTTGAACGTGTGTGTGTGTGTGTGTGTGTGTGTGTGTGACATTAAAATGTTCAATCTACAGACAATGTTTGATAAATGGATGGATTTGAGGACCTTTAACATAATCTGTGGCTCCCCAGGAATCTTCAGGTGCCAGATGGGAACTACTAAACCCTATCTTTCTACTAAAGACTCCACGGTACAAAAATAGATTTTTAGAAGGCATTCCAGCATGTTATCCTGCAAAAATCTGCAGTCTATATGCATTGAAAAAGAGCCAGAGGATTATACACTGAAATGGTAATAGCATTCACTGATGGCTTAGAATTGTTTAGAGAGGTTTGTTTGCTTTTCTGTATTTTCCAACTTTTCAAATATAATTATTTGTCCCTTTCACAGTAAAAACAAACAACAACAACAAAAAGTTAAACAAAAAATCTTAACCAAAGGTCTCCTTGCCACCATATCAGGAAGGCCTTGGCAATCCTCTATAAACTTAAACCCAGAGTCTAGAGAAATGTCCCTAATAGTTATTCTCACTGTCTCATGGGGAACCATTCCTGCAAAGTAATGTAGGAAACTATGGAAATCTAAATGTGTATTCTACTACCCTGACATATTTATTGAAAACAAAATCTATGGTAAGAACAAGTACATATTTCATCCCAAAAGTAATCCTATCATACTTCTGCCTAAATTCTTCAATGGCTCTCCCATTGACCTGCAGGGTAATTTCAAGCCCCCAAACTTTCTGACCTCTCTGTTCAGTAACCGGCTCTGGACTTGTCATGATCCTTCAGAGCCATCTTTTTTGCTACTTCTTAAAATAGTGTAGTCATTTCCCAGAGCACATCCTCTGGAACAAAGGCTCTCCAGTTCTTTTAATAGCGTTCACTTATGTAGGAACAAAGACAGCTTCACTATTATATGCATTGCCAAGATAGATTACATAGGAAGCAAACCCATTTTTCAAAAGATTTAACAGCAATCCAGATATGCCTCCATCATCTAATTATTTGAAACATATAGGTCAAAACACTAGTTATGCAAAAATTAATGACAGGTCCAAAACAAGGTTGAATTCAAAAACTCAACATTGGTGATGCACTGAAAACTGTTAGTAACTCAATTATCTATGTCTATATATGCAGGAGGGGTGTACAACAGCATCAAGTATGGTAGTGACCACTATTTATCTCCCAACTTCCAGTCAATTTTTGCTTGGCACATGACCACCAAAAATAAAAATCATATACCCCAATCTTCTTTATACTTAGGAGTTTCCATGCAACCAAGTTTTGGTCAAGGAAATATTAAAATCAATTGCTGTGTTGTGCTGTACTTCCAGAAAAATCTTACCAGTGAGAAGGCACACTCATTCTTACTCCATCCTATAGCATGGAAAGTGGATATGATGAATGATGACTAGAGTTTTACTAGCCCTTCTGGACCATTAGGATGGAGGCATACTCTAGAAATGACGAAATAGTGAGAAGACAATAAGGTCCCTGAATGAATAATTTCTATAGCTCTCATTCCAGTTCCAGATTGCCTTCACTGTATTCTTTCCAGGTGAGAAAAGAATAAATCTTTAAGTCTTGGTATTTGCAAGACAATTACTTTTTAAAGATCTCTATACTTGTAGGCAACACTAATCTTAACAGATATATGAAACTTTGTATGACAACTAGGCATTTTAGCAGAATACAGAATTAGAACTCTTAATAAAATTAATAACTCACTAAGTTCACTTGGTTAATATCATGTATTAGGATGCTTAGCAATTCATTTAGAAAGATAGCATCCTCATCAAACCTCTCAGAGACTGAAAGACCAGGGGGTTGGGTATATTTGTCTAAATTGAGTGTTTTTCTTATCTTGTTTTTCTTTAAAGGAAGCCTTTACTAAAAGTGAAAAAAATCACAGAGGGAGAGTTCCCAGAATTCAAGGAGCCAAGGCATCACTACAAAACAGCTGAAATTCATTCTTAGTTTTAATGTTTTTGCTGGCAGAAACTATTCGTGATATCCTTCTTTTCAGCCCAAATTCCTATCTTTGAAAAAAATGTTACAGATGATATATTTCTAAAATGTAAAAATAGTAATTTCTATTCTACAAAATACCTAACCAACATTCTTTAAAACGACAAAGGTCATGAAAAACAAGGAAGAAATGAGAAATTGTCACAGATCAGGGGAGATGAGGGAGCATGACAACTAATGGTAATGTGGGTTCTGGACTGGATCTTGGGAGTGGAAGGGAGGGGGAGAGAGGAAGAGAAGCACTGTAGCAGGAAAAATGGTGACATCAATATAAGGCCTGGAGTTTGGTTGACAGTGATGTACCAATATTGGAGTTTTAATTTTTGACAAATAAAGCTAATATAAGATGTAAATAATCAGGGAAACTGGGTGAGGATATACAGAAACTTTCTGTTCTACCTCTATAACTCTTTTATGTATCAAAATCATTCTAAATTTAAAAATTTTATTTAAAAAATAGCAATACCTATGGATAAGTGCTTGATGAGAATGACTGAGATAACAGTTATAAGGCCAGGGGCTTATAGAAGGGATCTAATAAATGATAATATCCTTCCTTCCAAGTAAAACCTTAAAACCACCAACCTTTTCCTTATTAAATTTTTTTATATGTACTTCAGTCTTGGTATGGCTGAAAAACTTATTTTGTTTTCATAAACTTTTATAAATTTGAAGATGTTTTCCTGCTCTTTTCTTCTATACCATCAATTATCTATTTGTTGTCAGGTTTTTTCATATTTATTTTTCATTCTTCTTTGGAGATTTTATGTCTGTAATCTTTCTAAATTCCATACAAGAGACTAGAATTGGGATCTGAATCATACTAAGTGTCCTCACAAAGGCATTCTATAGTAAATTTGTTAAGGACAAAGTTCTTCTTTTCTCCCTCCTTCTCTCTTTCCCTGGGTCTCTCATAGAGGAGGTTCTCAGTATGTTTCTATTAAATTGATTTAAATTAATGAACTACAGTGAAATCATTGTTTCACGATTCTTGAGTGCTTTATTACCTTTGCAAAATTTCAGCATGATGTCAGATTACAACACTAAACTTTTATTCCTCTCCTACTTATTTCAGTTTCAAAGAACCAAGTTAGACAGATCTTCCAGACCATGAGTTACTCTTTTGAATACAAGATCCCCCTGCAAGTTCGTGAACTCTGTCAAACAACCAGCATGAAAATAGTGAAGAAAACCCTACTTTATTTTAGTAAAATAAAAGCATACCTAAGGTTTTTCCAGAATTCCCACAATTGCCAAAAACTTCCTTGCTTATTTCCAAAGAGCATCTGGTAAATCAGCATGCTATTTTTTAAATTCTAGGTTCTTTCTTGCTCAGTCAGCCAATTTTAGTGTCTGGTGTCAAATTTCTAATACCACATATATTTTATCATTTGTTGCCTCCATTCTCTTTTCTGTGGGTATGAGTAATAAATTCTACCCTTTTCTGATAGATAACAACATGCTGAAGTTTATTTTGGTAAATTATGGTAAAAGGGAACACACAAAGTCAACTAAGAAAAAAACACATAAGACAAAGCAGTGGTGCCTCTAGGAAATATTTTTTAAGCAAAAAATATTTTTTAAGCAAAAATTAAAAGAAACTAAATGAGGGACACAAGAAGAGAACTACAGAAGACTGAGCGTGTGTGGTTTTTAATCACAGCAAAGTTAAGTCTGATTTAGAAGTTAAATATTCAGGTAAGTTGGTCCTCCAAATCCCAGTTAGCCTTAGATGAGAAATAAGGCCAGTAGTTCAGCTCAGATCCTCTTGGGCATTAGTCAGGACCAATCCCTGGAAACAGATGTTCTACCCTCATCACCATGGATCTCTTGATGGGCTTAAGTACACCAGCTTCTGGTATGCTTTCACTCCCTACAACCTCCACTCTCATTTGTTGTAGGATGACCCTGAGGGTGCTGTAACCCATTTTGCTTAATCCAATACTTCTCAATGTGTGATCCACAGACCAGGAGATTCAGTGTCACCTGGGGACCTGTTAGAAATGAAAATTCTTGGGCCATACTCCAGACCTACTGAAACAGAAAATCTAGGAGTAGGTCTCAACAATGTACATTTTTATCAAGCCCTCTACTTGATCCTGATACATGCTCCATTTTAGCCTCACTGACCACAGTTGGAAAGTCAAGTTACTGGGGGTTTATATTTTTGGAAGAGACAACTCTTAGCCAATGCCAACAAATGTGGGAATATCAGCACTATCTCCAATATGGGACATCCCTCTCATAATCCAGTATTTCAATATCTGGTATGCTGGTACCATGCATATCAGATAAATATCATCCCTAGCAAACAAGAATATTTTTCTTGTATTAAATTCTCCAACTCTGAGAATGTGGAGTATGAAAGGAGTCTAAGAGCAGTAATAAATTAAGTTAAATTAAATCAACAAAAACACCAGGTACAATCAATAAGCCCTTTCAGTTCAACACAATGTATGTATGATTACTTTAAATGAAAGGTTATGAAAATGTTCAATATTTCTCAATTAAAGAAATTCCAAGTCTGGAGAAAATGAGACACAGAGACATGCAAAAGTGTACTAAAAGAACAAACAGTAAAATGAAGATTTATGTGTGTGTGTTAACTAGGGGAGCCAAAAACATAACCAATATGAACTGTCAACCTGTCAAACTGCAAAATGAATTCCACAAATTACTATTGGGAATGAAGCAAAGACAACACCTAACTCTGGCACATAACTATTCCTATCAAATGTGCCCCTTACTCAAAGGCAGAACATGATTTATTAATCAGTACAGAGCTGTATTTATTAACCAGTCAGAACTATACATTAATCAGTACTAATGCATTTCAATATTTCAATAGGCCTACTAGGACCAGGAGTATTAGATGAATATCAGTTCTAGCAAACAAGGATGTTTTCCTTGTATTAAACTCTCTTGACCAAGCTGAAAGATTCCTGCAAAAAAAGGAGAAGCCTGTGGAAATTGCCTGGAAGAGGTTTCATACTGGTGCCTTTGTACCTAGAGGGGCCTAACATACAATCCAGTCTAGTCCCATCCTCTCGCCCTTGATGCATTGGGAGCAAACAAAGGACAGAATAGCAGAGCCAGCACAGAACTCAGTTCCTCTTGTGCCCAAAGGTTCAGTCTTTTGATCCTTAGAAAGACTCCCTGAGTAACAGAGATGCACCTACCACATCTCTCTTTTCCCTCCACTCCATTTGACTTCAACTGCTTGGTATCCAAAACGAGAGAAATCACAACAGGAAAGATCACTTTCAGGCTTTCACAAAAATAAGAGAAATATCAATGGGCCTCAACATCTCACCAGAATCTGAGAAAAGGTTGTCTGCTGGGAAAGCAGGCTGGGTTGTTGGTAAGAGTAAGAGGCAATGGTGGGAATCAAGAGATAGCCCCACCATCAAAGGAGTTATTCTCTCCAAAAAATTTATAGTTACAGACTCAAATCCCAGTTTGAATAAAAGAGAGCATAGTATTACACACACACCCTATATCTAGATAGATCCATCTATCTATCTATCTATCTATCTATCTATCTATCTATCTATCATCTATCTATCATCTGTCTCTCATCTATGTCTATCAATCATCTATCTAAAGACATGGACAGAAATTGATCAGCATGAACTATGCCATAGCTACAGCAGAACTGAGGAGCTAGATGGTAGAGAGATTTCAGAGGCGGATATGAAATTGCCAGGGTATACTGGAAATGTGAGGATGTTAGAGGCTAAATGGTGGCCCATTAAGGGGACATAGAAACAGGAACTATTTATTAATCAGTACTAATGCATTTCAATATTTCAACAACTGGCCTGCTAGCCAAGCATATCAAATGAATATCAGTCCTCGCAAACAAGAATGTTTTTCTTTTACTAAACTCTTCAAATCTCAGAATATGGAGCCCAAGTAGGGCATGGAAGAGAGTCTAAGGTCAGTAATGAATTAAATTGATCATAGTGATCTAGCAAACAAAGATGATAGGGCAGACCAGCATTAATAGCTAGAAGAAATGACTCAATTATCTAACTCAAGAGAAGACTAAAAAGGAACTTTTACTGAAAGACCTGAAATTTACATTTCCTTAATGGTGGGTGAGGTTAATATGACTAGTTTTCTGGAATGGATACTGGTAAATAAATGCTAGAGTGATATGTTAAGGACAACAGCGTTTTTCAGAACAGCATTTCTCAGAAGAGCTCAGCACTCTCAGATAATTACTGAGTTTTTGAGGAGTCACAGAGATCAGAACCTATAATGTAGAGAACAGTCATGAGGGCAAGTTGTCTGGGCAGGATGGGTAAACTCTCTTCATTCAGGATTTATCTGCACTTTCCTGACCTTCCAGCCTTTGCAAGACACAGGAATGGCAGAGACCAACTTTGTCCTTCGGTCTGGAGCTGAAGGAATCTAAGAAAATCAGGAAATGCAGATAAGAAATTGCTGGCAGCTGCATTAAAGAAAAATGATGTAATTGTTTGGGTTCTCCTTTTATTAAATCATCCTTAAAGTGTTACCTATTTGCATGCATAAAATTCATTCCTTCTTCTTTGTTCTGTTTTAAATGTGCTAATTTATTTAAGAGAGCTAATTGTATCCAACTCTAACATTTATTCTCAAAGAATTGTCATGACTTTTTAGCCTAAAAGGAAACAAATTCTGATCTGGCAAAATGAGATGAAATAGAAGAAAATTCTGGTTTAAAATTCACTAGCTTCCCTGCATGGCTTTCTGACAATGAGAAAAGAAAATCAACCTCTACTGATTTTTTGATTGAAAAATCAGGAGGTACCTCTACCACATATATCCAGGAACCAGAAGCATAGAAATAAACCTTGGCCCAAGTAACACAAACAAAAGCCCCACAAATTCTTCCTCTTTCTGTATAGTCCTCTATTCTCAAGTCCAATGAATTCTTGGGCTGAGTAGGGATGTAGTAATATAATGATGAGGGGATCCCTGCTTTATCTCCCACTAAAACTCAGAGGAAGAAAAGTATGTGCGGCTGCAACATTAAGGTTCTAAGTGAGAACTTTTGCAGAGTGAGAAATATGCTGGAGTGAGACAAGTCAACAAGAAAAATCATGGGCTAAATCTGAGTGTAAAATTCTACGATGAAATTGATTTCATGATGAAACACTTTTGCAAATGAAGAGCTGAATGCAAGAGGCATTGGAGAATCATTTCAGTTCAGATGGGCTAACACTGGAGAGAAGAATCTACAGGGAATAATATTTCACAAAATGGGAATGAATGAAATCAGCTGATGCATCTTCCATTGATTTTTAGCCTCTACAGAACGTTCTATTTTTCAGAAAACCTAAAGAAAGCAAATCCAAAATTATTTTTTTTGTTTGCTTTTTGTTTAAGTATACAGGCAAAACAAGTTCTTCCAGAGGAAGCAGCAAAAATATTAGAAATATAAACTAAAGAGACATAAGTGGGCTATTTACACAATATTACTTAAACTATTCCAATAATAATCAAGTACTTCATCCAATCCTAGATTCTGTCTGTGCAGTTGTATATAATCTGTACAATTTTATATGTATTATCTTATTTCAGCTTCCCAACAATTCCAAGAGGTTGCCAGGACATCATTAGGCTCATTTCATAGATAATGGAGCTGAGACAGAGAGAGTAGAGGACTTAGTAAAGGACAAATACAAATTGTAGAATCTGAACTTGAACTCACATATCCTTGCCACATGCAAATCCAGGGAAAGGATGGTAAGGGAGTGAGTGCTCTCAGCAGCCAGCCTGCTGGATTTGGGCCGTGTAAGAAATTACCTTCCCTATAACTCAGTTTCTTTACCTATAAATAAAGTGGAGATAATAATATTACATACTTCATAGGACTGTTGTAAGGATAAAATAAGTTAATATTTGCAAAGTGCTTGGCACCTCATAAGTACCATGCATGTGGCTGTTATTGTTAACATACCGACACATACTCGGTTCCATCTCTCCTTTCAAACATAAAGATCTATATTTGTGAAGTTTTGTTTCCAATATTTATACTTGTGTTTACTAAAGCTCGCAACATGCTGAGCAAAATCATTAGCAAGTTAGCAGCTGACACCAGCCTAGAGTTTTAATTGTGTGTGGCTCCTGATAAACCCCTGCAATAAACAGCTAACCCTCCTGTCTGTCGGGTAATTGATTATAGTCATGCTCATCTCATCACTCAGATAAAATGAAATCCGTTATCTTCCTGTTTATTGCCACTGTAGATGCAATCTTCAAGTTGGAACAGACTGACAGCTGTCTGAGGGGAGGGGAGAGGGGGACTGGATGAAAGAAGGTGGAGGGATTAGCTAAAGAACATATATGCATAACCCATAGATACAGACAACAAATAGTGTGTGATGGCCAGAGGGAATGTGGGGTAAGGGCAGGTGAGGGGTGATAGAGGAAGGTGGGCAAAGGGGGTGGGAGGAAAGAATGGGGACATCTGTAATAGTATCAACAATAAAATAACTTAAAAAAAAAGATAAAGCTGCCTGAATTATGCAAACTCACAATGACCCAGAGGAGGCACTTTGTTAAGTGCTGTAGGTTGAAAAAACATAAAATGTCCCACTTCCCTTCTGATTGCAAATTTTTTTCTATCTCCCGAAGTGCAGCCTGGTCTGTACGCCTTATCACAGCGATCACATCATCTGAAAAGGCTCTGTTTAAAGAATGAGGCCTTGGTAAGAATGGGCCTGCCTCGCCCACTCGCCCACTCTTCCCTTCTCAAAGCGTGGTGGCTGGACCGGAACCAGCAGGACCCGGGAGCTTGTGAGAAATACCAAATCCAGGTCCCACTTCAGACCCACTGCATGAGCCCCTGCATTTCAACAAGATCTCAGGTCTCGGTGCATGGAAAGTTTGAGAAGCACAGGGCTACCCCTCTGCAGGTGGTTTCATTTGCCATTTCTCTTTCACTGGAAGGGCATTTAAAGAATAACACCCTGCTAGCTGTTCCGTGGCTGGTTTGTCAAGATTAGCAGAAATTTGATAGTCAGTACTGTGTTGCCCTTTAACAATCCTCTAGAACCAAAGACAGCCAGTCTCTTCCCGATTTTCTCTAATGTCTCTTGTTATTTACTTATTAAAGCTTGAAACAGCAGATGCGGCCTCACCTGCCACAACCCAGAAAAATACAAGCATGAGTCATCGCACTCCATAATTAGAAGAGCAGGCTTGCCTGTTGATTCATAGCTGGATGAGCCCAGAAATGAATGAAAAGCCAGGGCAGATCATCATCTCTCTGCAGAACGGGGCTCAGAAGGCAACCTGGAAGGTAATGAACACCTTGGCTGCAATGAAGAAGTTCCAAGAGACTCCCGCCAGTGAAAAAAAAGGGGGCGGGGGAAGAAAATAGCTTAATGAATCACTCTAACTCTAAAACTACTTACGGCAGGACTGTCAAAATCTGTTTACATGACTGTCACCATCAGTTCAGAGAAGCGAATTAGCAGATAAGAAAGTTGTAATGGGGTCACTCAGGACAAGCCCTACCCTCAAAGTGAGGCATGGGAACTCCAGGTCTGTCCCAGAGGAGTTAGTCACTAACCATTACTGTGCCAGCCCCCTGGTCACGTCATCTACGGCAAGGAGGTATATTTTAAAATTGAATATAATTCAGTAAGTGTGATTAGGCAGCGACTATATACCTAGCGTGGTGGGAGTTTCAAACATGGAGGCAATTCAGGCTGTTAAGTGCTCTGCAGTCGCTCATGGTGTGTGCCAAGAGCGAGCCTCTGTTTTATAATTTTGAGAAAAATTATTATTTTTATGCATAAATACTTTAGTTCATTTTGGGAGGAGGGGAGGGCAAAGCTGGGAGTTTAGAAAGCACTCCCCAGGCAACAGGTCCATAAGCAGCAGGCCCGGTGAAAATCAAAACCATACATTTTAATATCTCCTTGACATTTAACGGTTTTCAAACACGCATAGACTACTGATTTGTAGACACTCTGGATCCCTATACAGAAGATAAGGGAAGCATTTTTCCTCCTGACTTAACAGAAAAGGCTTTGCAGCTCAGAGAACTGAGTGAGTCATGCTTGCACAGACATGGAGGGGCAGAAAAAGAATTTGGTCTCGGATTCTATATCTTAATCTAGGCACTTGTGGACTCTCCCATGCTAAGTCCTAAGTTGCTTGCCAAGAATATATCTACACACCTTTCTTCACGCTAATGGTGACCTTCACAGCTCCTGTGAAGTAGAAAGCAGCAGGGACTAGTGTTCTGATTTTCAGATGAGAAGCTTGTCCAGTGGCTCCAGCAATGGGTCATCAGAAATGAAACTCCAACCTTTGGGTTCCTAGACTGGGGAGCTTTTCTCTGCTTTCCTGATGTGAATTTCTCTCTGAAATCCATTTTCTACTCGTCCTGGATACCTGGCTTGACTGTATTTCATCGCCTGCCTTGCAATTCAGTTCAGCCATGTGGCTTAAATCTGGTCAGGAATGAGAGTGCAAAGGATATGCCTCTGCTAAGGCTTGGTCCATAAGAGTGTCATATACACAGTCCTCTAAGCCTCTTTCCCTCTCGCTAACTGGAATGGAGACAGCAGTGACACTCTTGTAAGATTTGTATCGACACTAGCAGAGCCACAGTCAGCCTAGGTCCCCGAGTGACTGCAGGGAGCAAAATCACCTTTGTCTTCCACCTCCCCACCAACCTCAAATTGCCCTGAACAACGATGAGATTAAGAAATAAAACTTTAGTTGGGTTGAGTCATGACATATTTGGGTCAACCTGTTTTAATACTTGGATTATCTTGGCTCTGATCCACAACCAGCCCTGCAATCCTGCTGTTTGGGGCACCAGCAGCTGCCACATACCACTGGCTCTGCTTCACAGAAACTATCAGATGCATCCCTGCAGTGGTTCTTTTTTTTTTTTAATATATTTTTATTGATTTTTTACAGAGAGGAAGAGAAAGGAATAGAGAGTTAGAAACATCGATGAGAGAGAGACATCGGTCAGCTGCCTCCTGCACGCCCCCTACCAGGGATGTGCCTGCAACCAAGGCACATGCCCTTGACCGGAATGGAACCTGGGACCCCTCAGTCTGCAGGCTGACCCTGCAGTGATTCTTTAGGATACTCATTAATTCACTGAGTCAAAATAACCCAGGGAGATGAGCAATCAGACACAGCTACGTGGAGGCAGTGTAGAGAAGTAGATGAGATCAGGCTTTGTGGGAGAAAAAAAATCTCAGTTTGAAGTCCAGCTCTATTATTTATTAGCTGTGCAAACTCTGGCTGGTCCTTCAGCTTCTCTGAGTCTTGGTTTCCTCATCTATAAAATGATGATAATAGGCAGCAATAATGTTATGGTGAACTTTTATACTGATATTTAGAGAGAGAAGGAGAGACAGAGAAACATTGATGTGAGAATATCTGTTTATTCTCGTATGTGCCCTGTCTGAGGACCCAACCCATAACCTAGGCATATGGGTGGCCTGACCATAAATTGAACTTGAAACTTTTTGGTGTACAGGACATTGTTCCAACCAAATGAGCCACCCGGCCAGGGCTGTTGTGTTGAATTTTAAGCCATATCACAACTTATATGATTTGCTTGCACAGACCCTGCTACCTAAAAGAATACTTGGTAATCTATCATTAATACATATTTATCAAATGCCCTGCTGACCTTTTCTGTCACCACAACACAGTTTGATTTGTGGCTGAAGGTATGCCTTGTCAATAATGGATCAGAGGCACGAGTTCTTCTTCATGTGGTATCCTAAAGAGGACACAGCTACGGAAGACAGTTAAGACAAGGTGATAAAGACAAGTGCTGAGATGAGACAGTGAAATGAACAGAAACACATTTATCTCCAGCATGACTGGATTTTACTAATCACCCCAGATCAACCTGCCAAGTAAGATCTTCTTATCAGCAAAATGCCTAAGTCATACAAGCGTAGAAGGTTCCAGATTGGATTTTACCAAATAGTCTACACAAAGCAGCATGTAACTCAAGATACAGACAATATTCTAAGAGGCTTTAAGAGAACTCCAGAGGGTTAAAAAGTTACATTTTCTTATCTAATGGTAACTGGCTTTCGGATAGGGTCATAATGTTTGCTCTGTGACTACAGGATGATTTCTTTCATTACTGTTTTTGCCTAGTAATTTTAAAACTTGACTTTGGAAACTTCCCATTTACCATAGTGCTTAGTAAACATAATACACACACACACACACACACACACACACACACACACACACACACGTGGACACCACAGGGTTTCCATTGCTTTCAATCTACTGAAACCATCGCCAAAATAAAATGTGCCCAAATAAAACGATAGCCATGCAGTATATTATTTTCAAATTCCATGCCATTCCAAAGTCTCATGTTATTCAATATTGCATCTTCAAAAGGACAATCTCTAATTCAAGTGTATTTAGTGACATCATATGCTACCTGTTCAGTGCATTCGCGTGGAGAGCAAGTTCATCCTTCCTGGGATTATCAAGCCATCAGGAGCTGCCTTTTCTGCAGGCAGAAAAAAAGGGAATGATTAGATCTGATAGCACCTTCAAAAATTCGCTGTTGTGATTTTTACTGTGTTCCTCAGCCACGTCCCTTGCGGGTGTTTTAGCATTAAAGCTGAAGCATGGTAAACTGGGACTCCATTCGCTGGGGTAACCCTGACAAAATGCTCATCACCCCCCCTGCACAGACATCAGGGACCACTGGCTAAAGACTGGGTGCGTCTGCCTCTGAGCTGTCTCCTTTCCATTCCCTCCTCTCCATCTGTATGGTCGCCACCCTGCTTAGTGCTACTCTGTCTTGAATCCACTTGCAAATCTCCCCTTGTCAAGAAGAGACTAGGCCTCAAACTCAGCATCCCTGGCAGGTGAGCATTCTAACAAGAAACAGCTTTGTTTTATTTTTATGATATTATTTCCCAAAACTGAACCTCTATTTATGAAAAGTGATACTATTTTTTCCCATTAAGGGCATTGTAGAAATACTTGACAGAGAGATGAACAGAAAGATAGATATAGATAGATGTTCTTTAAAGAAATATTTAAGTAAAAATAAATCGATTAACAAAATAGGCAATTGTACACCAAAATACATAAAGATATAAGGTAATAACCAAAGTTAGGAAATGTCATTTTAAAGCAACATTAGCCTCCTAATGTGATGTAGGTTTTATAGTTTCTGCTTCCTTCTAAGCAATTTATTCGCATTGGTGCTGTGTTCATTAAAAAATAAAAAATAAAAATAAACCACCTTCTCTTTCCAATGGTTACCTTTGCCAATGAAACTAGACACATGATTTCCTCGGCCTGGCATCCGGCCCTTTACAGCATATTCCGATACTCCCTGGTATTCTCCTGCTGTTCCTTTATGCCTCCAGACTACAGCCAAAAAAGAACTTTGTACTGATTCACCGCACACTTTCTTATTTCTCTTTTGGCTTACGTTGTCCCTCTGCCAAGCACACCCTCCTTATTCCCTGCCAAAGAAGTTTTTTGCTATTTCTCTCGTCTCTGAAGTACTCCTAGGGCATATCCACATTGCTCTTCAGCCTTCATTATGCCTTACTTTCTTTTACAGCTGTGTATCACAACCTCCTGGGGGATTTTTTAGATGACCGACGCTTTAGCCCCAGCCTTACACACCCTAGTTTAGTGTGGGTAGAGGACAGCCTGCACTTTGGAGGGTTTAAGATGCTCTTCAGGAGTCGCTAGTGGGCAGCAAAGTTCAGGAACTATTCCTAGAGACAGCTGAACTCTCAGCCGGCCCTGCTTTGACCTTCAACCTTTTCCATCTATTCACCTTGGTACCCATGGAATGGGAAAACAATCAAGAATCCATTTCAGCATTCTGACCTGATCTGGGGCTGGGCTTGCTAAATCTGACCTGGTCTTGCTCCAGCACAACCCCATCAGTAATGAATTCCCATCATGATTCTATCACTTTATTGTGCGGGTTATTGGAGCTAGATCACCAGAAACAGAAAGACAGCACATTGAGCCAGGCTTTGGACTGCTTCCGCATCTAGGAGATGTATCATGCAGCTATTTTAGGTTGTTATTTAGACATGTCTAGTGCCACAGGCATGGATACTATGAACTCCTCCAATACCCACACAAGTCACATCTGTGTGAACTAAATGCCACCAATGAGATGAATCGTTGTATTCAATGTGGTGTCTTTCAGTATGACTGTGTCTAACACTTCCTGACACACACATGGGTGCAGTCTGTTCCTCAAAACAAACAAACACATAAATAGGTAACATCCTAGGTCAGAGTAAAATCTAACCCCTGAACCTGAGCTGGAATCAGAGACATGATTTAAGGGACTAATGCACCCAGCATGGTTAAGAGTATCCAAATCTCTGCTGGAATTCAGGGTATCTTAGTGTGATTTAAAGGACACCATCAGCTCTATATTCTGTGAGTTCTTCCTTCTGACAGTTTACAGATTTTGTTTTATACGCCATCTCTCTCAGCCTCCCAGGGGCTTAAATCAGTGAGAGATGACATGTCAGATTCTCCAAAAATATTATTAATGACAGGCCAATATCTGAACTCACACGTATAACCAAGCCCATCTTTGAGAATATTTCAAATCAGTCTTTCTGCCATCTTTGTTACTCTGCCTGTAGATAAATGTCAGAAATTCTAGATTTCATGGAAAAACCATCATAATACAACATGAGTTAGCCAAACTTATTGTCAGAGAGATGCAAGTAATTTTCCTTCATTAATTTCCACAAATAGCTTCTTCTTCCCTCATTTTTCTTTTCTCCCACCTTTGTCTTTAATTTTTTTTTTTTAAATTCAGCCTTTTAAGCACTTTCGTTCTCTCTTCCCTAGTATATCCATTCTATTTTTTTTTTATTGCTCATTCTATTGTCTCAAGCTCAGCTTTTGGGGTGGCCTCTCACTAAGCATGTATCTATCAGGAATGCTCTCATCCTTCACCTCCTCTGTGAACTTGGCAATGCCTTGCGCTGATGGCAGTGAAAACAGTGTCTAGCACAGTGAGGCTACAGCCTTACAACACAATAAAAATGGGCATGCACATGGATCAGCCTAGGTCCCCCCCAAAAAATTAAAAATATTTTGTAGTAGTGTAAAATTTAGGAAGATGTTCTGTCTACTTTCCTTAGTGTTGTTATAACTCTGTTATGTTGTTAGAACTGAGTTAGTTGCATTTCAAACTTGTAAATAAGAAAGCATGCGCTTAAAAATTTTTGTCTTAACATCTATAGGTTGTTTTTTAAAAGTGGGGTTGTGGGTGAATGGTGCAAAGCGTGAGACAAAATAATGAGTACCTCTGCAGAGGCATACTTAGTCAGGGACATTTGAAATGGCCCGTCCTCTTCATGCGCAGTTGACTCTGGACTAAAGAATTCCTACACACCCTCCCCCAGACACCTTTATTCTTGTGGAACTTGAGCTGAGTGTGTTCTCCTACCCTCTGAAGCCTGGCATTTAGGTCCCTGGCTCCTCTGTGCTATTCCATTTGCTTCTCGGTTCTGCCCCACTTCACAGCTGTGCGATGACATCTAACACTTCCCGGCAGCAGATGCTGGGAGAAGCCGGTGCCAAAGCAGCCGAGGCTGTGAGAAATGTAGGCCCCAGCTGTCCTTCCTTCCCGGTCCTGGGACAGGACAGGCTTAGATGTCACACAAGGGTGGTTGGTTGTTTTGTCACCTATAACAAGGCCTTTTTGAGAATGCATTGAGATAATACATTAAAGGACCTAATTATAGGAAACTCTCAATATATGGTCACTTTGACTATGCTGCCCCCTTCTGAGTTAGGTTTGCAGGCTAAATAGATGGATGAGGAAGTTGGGGTGATTTTCCATCTCTCTCAAAAAAACCACATTCTTTAGGATAGGCAAAAAAGTACTTCTGTAACCCATTTGTTTATAGAGAAGACAATCAATGAAAGGTGTCTGTGGGATATATTGTGACACTTTTCTCATTCATTCACTCAACATTTATTGAAAAGTGTCCAGGATACAGCATTGATGAATGGCAAATTTCCTGTTTCCATGGAAGCTGAGACTAGCAAAAAAGACAAATACTAATAAGTGAACACACACACACACACACACACACACACACACACGCTCATGTGTATGTCAGGGCTGGTAAGTGCTGTGAATAAAAACAAACTGGGATAAGAATGACGAAAAGTAGGGTGGATGGGGGTAGAGGTTGGTCACGTATTTCAGATGGTGACAGAGAAAACCTCCTAAGAACAGGACATTTGTGTAGAGCCTTGTCTGGAGGCTTCAGAAATTGTTCTTCAGTACATCTCATGCAGGGGAACTCTTACTATACATGCCTCTAAGAGTGATCATTTTAACATACCCTACTCTCTATGGAAGAAATGATTCTTCATGATAATTATGAAATGGAACAAACATACTGCATGTATAAACTAAAATGTACCCTCACAAAACAAAATTATATACTTGGAAATAGCTAACAGTTAAGCACCAAGAAAAACCACAAGTGGTCACAGAAAATGGCAGAATTAATGCAACTCAAGTTCTATTTAGTTTTATAACTACAGTGCTCCATTGTTTGTTCCAAATCTACTAATTAAATGCAAGCATACATAGTACCACAGGGCTGGAGCCACCAGTTGTGCCGGAGGCAAGAGAAGGATCTGGAACCATTCAGTCCTTCTTATTGAGTGGGAAACTGAGGCCACATGTGCCAATCTGCATATCTGGGACTTCTCTGAATTAAGTTCTGTGTAGAATATAGCATTTATTCAATAATAATGATAACAATAATAATCCTATCTAATAAAAGAGTAATATGAAAATTAACCACCACTCCGCTATACCCACCAGCAATTCTCACCAGCCATTCCCACCAGCCAATCAGGAGCAAGTATGCAAATTAACCCCAACCAAGATGGTTGCAGCCATGGATAGAGCAGGAGGGAGGCTTGGGTTTCCCTGGCAATGGAGGAAGCCAAGCTTTCCACACACCCTGGCAGGCCAGGCCTCCACTCAAGGCTACAAAGTTTCAATTATAGAAGATAAATAAATCCCAACAAAAATGGCAGCAGCCACAGAGTTGGAGAGAGCAGGAGGCTAGGGTTGCCCCCGGTGATGGAGGAAGCCAAGCTTTTGCAGCCTTGGCCTGTCTTGGCTTCTGCTTAAGGCTATAAAGTTTAAATTATAGAAGATAAATAAATCCTAACAGAAATGGCTGCCACCACAGAGCAAGCAGGAGGCTTGGCTCCACTCCAGGCTACAAAGTTTCAATTGTAGAAGATAAATAAGTTCCAGATACCTGGGCCTCCACTTGGGTCACTGGGGGGCATGCCCGGTCTGCAAACTACCAGAGGCCCTCACCCAGGCCACCCCACACCCCAAAGGAACTCCCACCCTGATCCAAGACGCCCCTTCAGGGCAAACCAACTGGTCTCCACCCATGCACCAGGCCTCTATCCTATCTAATAAAAGAGCAATATGCAGATTGACCATCACTCCAACACATAAGATGGCTGCCCCTATGTGGTCAAAGATCTTCCCCCATATGGACACAAGATAGCCACCACAAGATGGCCAGCAAGGGAGTGCAGTTGAGAGGGACCAGGCCTGCAAGAAAGGGAAGTTGGGGATGACCAGGCCCACAGGGGAGGGAAGTTAGGGGCAAACAGGCTGGCAGGGGAGCAGTTAGGCATCAATCAGGCTGGTAGGGGAGTGGTTAGGGGGTGATCAAGCTGGCAGGCAGATGAGTAGTTGGGAGTTAGCAGTCCTGGATTGTGAGAGGGATGTTTGACTGCCCGTCAGGCCTAACCGGGCAGTCGGCCATCCCTCACAGGGTCCCAGAATGGAGAGGGTAAAGGCTTGGCTGAGGGACACCCACCACATGCACAAATTTCGTGCACTGGGCTTCTAGTAGTAGTAGTAATAATAATAATAATAATAATAATAATAATAGTGATATGCTAATTTGGAGCTTATTTATATTATTAAAATTTAATAGTGATAAATATGCATATTGTGGGAGGAAAAAGTACTTCATTACTGACATTGTTTAGAAATGCTAGTGTTTGATGATAAGAAGCAGAAACACTCTTAGTTGGTTTCATGATAGTTTTAAATCCTCTACGTGCCTTTATTGCCTGCCCCTACAGTAAGCTGTTACTGTTGAGCTGGGTGAATCCTTTCTTCCCATTTCTGGATTTAGCATACTCCCCCTTCCAAATATGTTCCACACTCTCTTTCTGTGGTTTTCAGACTCTGGATACAACAGCCCATATTCTGGAAGTAAAGTGACCTGAGGTTCAACCGAAAAGCTTAGTTGACTCATGAGTCAGGCAGAAAAAGTCAAGAACCATATGATTTCATTCATATGTGGGATCTAAAACTGAGAGCAACAAATGAACAAACACTATAAATAAAGGAAAACTCCATAGACACAGACAAGTGAGTGGTAGTTTCCAGAGGGAAAGGAGTTGGGGGGATAACAAAAGGTAAAGCATGTCAAATGTATGTTTATGGAAGGATATTTGAGTTTGGGTGGTAAATATCAATGCAATAAACAGGTGATGTATCATACAACTGTGCACTTGAACCTAGGTCATTTTATTAACCAATGTCACTCCAATAAATTTAATAAAAAGTTTTAAAAAAAAGAAATGGAAGCCATTACTTTTGAGAACAAATAACAAATATCTGCCAAATACTTATCATGTGTCAGATTGTGAATAGAGGTACACAAAGTTATGAGACATGGTCTTGGACCATGTCTGGGACACAGCTTTATAAAAGGGAAAAAGTAGAATAAATAATCTCAAGGTAAAAAGTTTATTTAAAAGGAGGGATTATTGTATCAGAGATGGTCGACTACTTGCATTAGTTCTTGACCTGGGTCTAGAAAGGATGCAATAGGAATAGAGAAGTAAAAGGGAAGAGGAGAGAGAAAGTCTTAAGCAGAGACTACATCAGTGGCATAGAAAACATAGAATATGTTCCAAGACCATCAGTAGTGTGTATAACAACCAGCATGAGCACTGAAATGAAAAAATGCAAAATATTAGAAGTAGGAGGTTATGGTTGGCCTTGAATTTCACCAGGAAATATATTAGGAGAAGGAGAAGGAGGCTCTGGTTGCCCTTGAATGCCAGGTCAAGGAATATGACTTAATCGATAGGTGAGAGTCACCAAGTACTTCAAGCAAGAAAGTTTCCAACTCAAAGTGGTATTTGGGGAAAATGAATCTGGTGGTAATATGAAGTAAGCACTGAGGCAGAGGAAGAAGGTGAAGAACAAGCCAATCTGAGGACAGGCATAAACTGATAGAGACCTAAACTGCGCGAATTCTCCTTCAAATAGAGTGGGAATGGATGACCGTCAAACACCATAAAATTAAAACTCAGAGTTTGATTTTTTTTTTTTAAAAATATGGAGAATATGTGGAAAGGACCTGGAGAAAATTGTCATATAACTGGCATCTAGAAAAATTCTCTTTACTTGTTCTTGTGGTGTTCTGAACTAAAGACGAAATGTTCTGAACGGACGTTTCCAAAGAAACAGCACAGAGAAGTCAGAAGGGCAAAGCATTCTCTTTGAACCTTGAAGCTCAAATGTTAGTTTCTTCACAAAGGCCCGTGGAAGCTTTTCATCCTCCAAAACTAGCCAACAAGGAAAAGAATCACTCATGTGATGTCCCAAGAAAATTCTGCCTGGTGGTTGGTCCTACTGGGGGCAGCCTGACCTTGAGTTAGACGATACAATATGAAACCCTGGGGCCCCTTTAAGAGCCACCTTCTATTTCTAATTGTTTTCCTAAAAACATAAGAAGCTTCAAAAATAACAAGAGAGGTATGCTTGAATCCTCTGAATGAGCTGTATTCAGGGCTGCATTTAATTTGTGATTTACCTCCTGTGCTAAGTTATTCACCACTCATCTTTAAACAAAACTCCCTACAAGAAATCTTCAGTTCTCCAAAAAGAATAAAAATTGCCAGTTCTTATTTCTGAGTTGCCTAAAGGGAGAAATGTGAGTTTAAGGGAACGTACACAGTGTAATTCATCATTTTAAAGTATAGCCCACATTACAAATTTGATGTTTCAATTGTTCATTCCTTAAGCCACTCAAAAAGTAATATAATTAAAACATTTTGAATCAAAATCCTCTGCTATATATACACATCTTTTTTCAGTAGATAGGAGCATTTTGATAAGGTTTTTCTTGGGTGTTTATCCAAGAAAGCCCAGGTCCTAGGAGGTTTGGGCAAGATTCTGCTCCTTTGAGAAAGGAGAGGTGAAAACAGAGTGGATGTGGACTCTCCTTTTTTTTTTTTTTTGAGTCAGTTTACCAAAATTCTTAGACTTCAAAATAGAGGGGATGATACCTTTTGAGAATCACAGGTGAAGTAATTATCCCCAAATTCAAGATTTGGTTACATTTTCTTAAACTAGAAATGTCAAGTTCCACTGACCCTACAATGACCCCTTTTAATTTCCTGGAAAAACTGAGATGGGGAAGGAAGAAGGCACAGCGCCCTTGAATATTGTGTTTACAAGGTGGTAGTGAAGGAGGTTTTCACCCTCTCAAATCAGCACAATTTTCTACCTGATTCAGCCTCTATCAGGATTATTTCTCACTTGTGAAAAAAAAAATACACACACATCTTTCTAAACATCGTGAATAATGGATTGAGATTTCTGAAAACTCTCCTTCCTTTTCTTCCACAATTTAAATCAAACTGTTTCAAAGCCAGCACACTACATGTTGATCAAAGACTGAAAAGGTTATAAATAGTAAATAATGTGAAATTTTCCACAAAGGAAGATGGAAAAAAAAAAAAAGAATACTTCTACTGTCAATGGGCAAGATGTCCCAGCAACTCATTATGTGCACTGTCCTCCATCACACAGCTGCTGTCTTGAAAGAACACAAGGAACAGAAACGGGCCATGGCCATGGCCTTGGCACCAGTGGACCAGTCGCCAAGCAGAACCCTCTGCATTTATTTCCTGCCTCCCCCAAACCAGGCGTATGATGCCGTTGACTCTTAGGCCCGGACTTGGCCAAGGGAAGCTGTGTGTAGCTTGCGTTCTCAATACGGTCTCCCTGTGCTGCTGGGCATTGTGTGTAAATGCTGCCTGCTCTGTGTACTTACATCTCTAAACTGGTGGCTGAGTACCGATTTCCAAGCTGGAGAATCTTTCATCTTGCTTTAAATTCTTCCAAGTTTCATTTGAAACGCCTGTCAATGAAAGGTATCGGGAGTTAAATTATGTGTCAGAAAAGCGAGACTTCTACAGAAAAAGCCGCCAAGCACATGAAAAGGGCACTTCAGTCTGGGGTGATGGGGAGAGGTGCTTCCTGGATGAGGTGGAGAAGACTTCATCATAAGTGTTTGAGAATTTTCAAATGACTCTCTGAAAACTGTATCATCTGACCTTCAGAACAGACACACAAGGCTCTCCCATCTCAGGGAGGTCCCAACAACAAATATTTATTGAGCACCTAGTATATAACCAGTGTGGCGATACCCACAATAGTCAGGACTCTGCTCCCACAGAGCTCAGGGTGGAAACTGGGAGGGAGACAATAAAAGCAAACAAATAAATCATCACGGTAACTAAAGACAGAGAGAAAAGCCAGGAAGAAAACCCATCAGGGGAACATGTTAGAGAGTGACCACGCGTGGGAAAGCTGCTCTTAGTGGTGGCGTTTGAGATGAGAACCAAAAGTGAGTAGAAAGCCATGGGGTGATCTGTGGGAGGGACATATCCAGCAGAAGGAAGTGCAAGTTCAGCAGCTTTGAAGCAGGAATATGTGTGGTATGTACTACAGACAGAAAGAAGGCCAGCATGCCGGACAGGAGCCGAGGGACAGAATGGTAAGGGAAAGAAGATGGAGGAGGAGGAGGAAATGGGGCTTATATTTGTTGAATGTTTACCATGAGCCAGGCCTTGAGCCAAGTTCACAGTCATAGGTGGCATGGCTGGGACTGCAACCAGGTTCTCTGACTCCAAATCCTTTCGTTTCATACTAATACCACGCTGCCTGGCCCGCACCTGGCCATCTGGAAGGCCAGCTTTGGTTCAGCCAGGTGGAAACAGGGAAAAGAGAAGGAACATTGATGTTCAGAATCCTACACAGCATCCTTTTCACTGGCTGGCCTGTCTTCTGAGTGATTTTTATATGTGGGGCATATGTTGACCTGATTTTTAAAAACTGGAATTTCTCTAATGCTAAAAAATATTGGCCTCTGAGCCAGAGAATCAGCTGATGGATTCTATACTCTGGGGTAAACTAAAGCATGGCCAGTAGAATATAATTATCAGATGTAAGTGAAAAGGTGACTGAAAAAGAAAAAGATAAAACATATTAAATGCCTCCAAGAAATGAATCCAAATAAATCTCCATCTGTGTTACAGGAGATTGCAATATAAGTTCCTTCCTCCTGCCCTCCTTAAGTAAGTTTGAATACTCTCTCTCGCTGCTTTCACATGAACTCAAATTGCTTTAGAAACCTGTCATATTGAATTAGCCGAAGCAGATAGTAATTCAGAGGGGTGCCAATGTGGCATTATTGAAAATTGCTGGTTGGAAGGCTTCCTTGCAGCATTATTCAGGAACAATAACTCACTTTCATCGCCATGTGTCAGTATGAGCAAATGATGAGCTTTGCATGGTTTGTGAATTCAACTTCCTTAAAAGTCCATCATAAAAGATGAGAAGTACACAGAGAACACCTGCATTCGTCAACAAGAGCACGGGGGAACACGTGTGCTTCGGCCCCACTCTGTAGTTGCATGGCATGAAATACACCAGAAACACTGACCCTGTGGCAGCCCAGCAGAAGAGTCAGGCTTCAGAAGTCCTTGACCTTGACATCAGGGGCAAACTCAAAAGCCGGAGGAATTAAGAATAAACAGCAGAGACATTTACAGCAAAATAGCTCTTCCTTGTGATATTAATGATCCATCAGCTCCTCAGAGAAGCCTTCCACAACACCCTGCTTCATCACTCTCTGTCACATTACTCTCATACTTTCTTTTTCTTTACAAGACTTGGCATTTTTTTATATCACCCGATTCATCTCAGTACTTGCTTAGCTACTTCTATCCCTCTCACTCCAGAACATCATCTCTATGTGAAATAGATCTTAACCATCTTCCTCTACCCTAGGAACAATACCTGGACCATAGTAGACACTCAATACATATTTATTGAAGTACTTTTGAATTCACAAACATCTTATTATACCAGAGCAGAGACTATTCTGTAATTGTATTGTTTTAACAGCTATAATAGATAGGCCTATGCAAGCTAGAACCCAGGAAGTCACCATGAACAGTTCATCTTCGGGTCTGCTGCCTGGAGATCAGCTTTATGTCTAATTGTTACTTGGTTGGTGGAGGGAATTTTAGTGGAGGAATAGCTGTGGAAATGTTGTGGGTCTCTGCACCAATGTAAACATGTTCCTTAGTGAGATCAAGAAAAACTTTATCCCAAATTGTTAACAAAACCAAAAGATAGCCAACTGAATGGGAGAAGATGTTTGCAAATAATAATCTGATAAAGTGTTAAAATCCAAAATATATAAGGAACTCCTATAACTTAACAAGAAAAAACAAGTAACCCAATGAAAAAATGGGCAGAGGATCCGAGTAGACATTTTTCTAAAGAGGACATACACATGGTCAACAGATATATGAAGAGGTTTAACATCACTAATCATGAGGGAAATGCAAATCAAATGAAAATTGGTGCAGCCAATATGGAAAACAGTACGGGGAATTCATAAAAAAACTACAAATAGAGCTACTATTCATGCCAGCAATTCCACTTCTGGGTGATATTTATCCAAGGAAAACAACAATACTAATTCAGAAAGACATATGGCCCCTTATATTCATTGCAGCATTATTTACAATAGCCAAGATATGGATAAAGAAGAGGTGGTACATATACACAATGTATTATTATTCAGTAATAAAAAATCTTGCTATTTGCAATAATATGGATGAACCTAGATGTTATGCTAAATGCAATAAGTCAGACAAAAAAAGATAAATATTGTATGATCTCACATGTAGAATGTAAAAAATGATGAATAAACTAAACAGAAACAGATTCAGAGATAAGAAAACAATCTGATGGTTGCCAAAGTGGAAGGTGAGATGGGTAAAATAAAAATAACAACAAAAATTTAAAAATAGGGTGCGGTAAGCAATAGAAATAGTAATAACTAGAGGCCCAATGCATGAAATTCATGCCTGGGTAGGGTTCCTAGGCCTGGCTGGCGATCAGGACTGATCTGTGGGGCCACTGGCAGTGTGTCCCGCTGGCACCCACACTCGCTGGCCTGGGGCCTGCAGGCTGGGGGAGACTCCTGCATTGAGCATCTGCCCCCTGGTGGTCAGTGCATGTGACAGCAACTCGGTCGTTCCACTGGTCATTCAGTCAATTTGCATATTAGGCTTGTATATTACAGTAGGACCTCAGGTTATGTTGGAGATCTGTTCCTATAGTGTGACGTAATGTGATTTTCGTCGTAAGTCGAAACCCACCTACATAAGCACCTACATCACTTATGTGGAGCACATATACAGCAGTAATGAAATAAAACAGTAAAAAAAATTAAAAGAAAGATAAAAATTCCTGATCTTTACTTGTGGTAAATAAATAATAAAAAAACATAAGGCACATATGAACATATGTCAAAATGACGGAACTTTTTTTTTTTAATAAATAAGTGGGGGATGGCAACGTAACCATGAAATGACGTACGTTGAGTCCAACATAACCCAAGTACTGCCAGTATAGGATTTTTTTTTAAGAAGTATTATCCAATTCCTGAACACCTACTTCTTGATTTACAAAGTGAAATTCTTAGATTACCTCTGTAACCTAATTCAAAAAAGGCTAATATTTTCTTGCAGCTTTCTATTTTGAAAAACTTGAAGTTTAAGTTTATAGAAAGGGTGCAAGAACTGCACAGTGAACATTAAGATTAACCAACTGTTAATATTCTGTCACATTTGCTTTCCCTATCCATGTACATGCATCTATGGTATATGTTTAAATATGAGCACATATGCATCTGTATATATGTATGTGCATATATGTGTTATGTACATGTACATATTGGTGTGTTTATATGAGCATTATGTGTGCACATGAGTATATGTGTATATATATATATATACACTTTGGCTTAAACTGAGAGTTAGTAGCAGATATTGATGTATTTCATCCCTAAATATTTCAGCAAGATTATTCCCCCATACTGTAATTATCATATTCAGAAAATTTAATATTTAGAAGTATATTATTTTCTAATACAAAGTTGTTTTTCAAATTTCCTTAAGTATATGCAAGGTTCCTTTACAATTTATTTTTTATCCAGTATCCAATCAAGGACCATACATTACATTTAACTAGAGACCCAGGGCAAAAAAATTCATGCAAGAGTAGGGCTGGCCGGCGATCAGGGTTGATTTGTGGGGTAACCAATGGGGTGATCGGGGGGCACCCACCTTGGTCAGTCTGGTGCTGCTCGTTCGCTGGCCCCACCCCTTGCCACCACTGCTAATTGCCTCCCTCTGTGAGGTTACTGGCAACCTGGGGCCTGCAGGCTGGGGGCTGCTTCTGTGTTGAGCATCTGCCCACTGGTGGTCAGTGCACATCATAGCGACCAATTATTTAATTGTTCAGTCAATTTGCATATTAGGCTTTTATTATATAGGACCAGAGGCTTCGTGCATAAAATTCTTGCATGGGGGACAGGTGTCCCTAAGCCTTGCCTACACCCTCTCCAATCTGGGACCCTCAAGGGATATCCTTCTATGGGATTGGGCCTAAACCAGCAGTTAGACATCACTCTTGCAACCTGGGACCACTGGTTCCTAACCACTCACCTACCTGCCTGCCTGATCACCTCTAACTGCCTCTGCTTGCTGACCTGATCACCCACTACATACCCCCCTTCTGGCCTGGTCACCCCCTAAGAGCCCCCCTGATGGCCTGGCTGCCCCCTAACTGCCCCCACTGTTAGCCTGGCTGACCTCTAATTGCTCCCCTGCTGGCCTGGTCGCCCCTAACTGCCTCTGTCTCAGCCCCCGCTACCGTGACTTTGTCTGGAATGACATCTGGTCTAATTGGCATATATCCCTTTTATTAGAATAGATTGTCATATCTTTTTAGTTTCCTTTTGTCTAGAATGGTTCCCCAGACATGGCCTTTGGGGCTTTGTTTTTATTTGTTTTCTTTATGACAGAGATTTTTGTAGAGTTCAGTTGTTTTAAAGAATTTCCCTTCATTTTAATTGGCCTTATTGTTTCTCTTAACTATATCTGATTAAAGTCTCACATTTAAAGTACCTAACATGACCAATATAAAGTGAATGTGAAATAACTCAGATTCCCTAAAGGAATTTTTAAGCTGAAATGCCAAAACAATGAAGAATGAAACACTTCTGACATATGTTTCAGATAGCACATGGTAAGACCTTTTCTGAAATGGTTAAAATCCTCATAATACAATTAAGTTAGTGTTTCCCACATGCTAGTTACTCACTCACTCCCTTCAAGAATTTTGCTGCATCTAAGTCCTACCGGTATTAACATTAATGCAATCATTTAATTCAATTGACTTATTTACATTATTTCTTAACCTAAGAAATAATATTGATATTAGTGGTTTTGCTATGCTATGTTCATTTTTCTAATGCCTATCAAAGTATACATAAATATAAAAAAATTGTGTATATCTAAAACTACCTCTCATACCATACTGGAGTAGTTGGGGAAACTCTGAGTAGAGTGTAATCAAATTGGTGTGTGTGTGTGTGTGTGTGTGTGTGTACGTATGTGTGTGTGTTAATGTGCACATAGACAGAGTTGGCAGAAAAGTCTGCTTTTTCAAGAACTAAGGAAACAAGAAGGTGCCACGGTTGGCAGGCCAAGCTGGGGACAGCATCCAAACAAATGACAAGACCTGCAGCTCCTGAGAGACCAGATGTCTGTCTATAGTCCCCTGATGTCAGATGGATCGCTTTTCCATTCATTTCCCAAACCCTTACCCAGCAAGACTGAAAACGGGGCTCAGGCAACCTCTGACACTGATGGAAGATCACTCTTGGTGGCTGTAAAATACGCATACTGGATCACAGGTTCCTGATCTTTCACCCCCTCTACATTTCTCAGGAGGAAATGGAGGCCCAGAAGCAGTTAGCGGGTTGTCCAAGATCACAATGCCAATTGGTGGCAAATCAGGAACTTCATTCACAACTTCAGATTGCTCAGTTCATTCTACTCCCTATGCTAAGGTCTGAGCCTATATAGCAATTTACATAAAACCACCTATACATATACACTACACACATATATAAAACCATATTTACACACACACACATATACACACAGACATATATATATATATATATATAAACCACACATATACACATGTATAATTTCCCCCATTCTGGCTTCTGGAGTCCATCCTAACTTCTCTTTCAATCACAAATGTGTCCAAGCCTTGTCATTTTTGTTAATCACCAAATTGCCATATTTCTGTGTCCCTGCATGTGTGAACTGCACAGTCTGCACTCAAATGCTTTTAGTAACTCGGGCCACCCCAAATTCTACCCATGTATGATCATACTATAAAAGGTCAGATTTAGATACCCAGCTCAGGACTGGGCCTCCCAACTCCTTTTCCCCTCCTTTCTAACTCAGGTTAAATCTTGTGGAATAGAAGGCTGGTCCAGGGATGGATTGAAAAACACCCCACACTTGTACTGGTAGATATCCAGTCATTCATTCATTGGCTCAAGGCTCTCCCCTCTCTTTCATCCCCACAGCTAATTGGTTACTAAGGTCTATAGCATCTGTCACCTGAGCATTTCTCTCCATCCTCAATTTTCCTTCCTGGCTGATATTTTCCTCCCCAATAGTGTTAGAACTCCTTCCTGAAGCACTGTGCACTGCCTGCTCACCAAGCTACCCTCTGCATAAATGGCTCCCAGAGGTTGGTCCAGGATCTCCCGGAAGTCCCTGAAACCCATACAAAGAATCCATGAGGATGACACTAAACCTGTAATATTGTAGACATGATTAGACTACAGACATCATATAGACTGTTCCCATAGTATTACATCATAATGCTAAGCATATGAATTGCTTTTTCTACTCTTATTTTATCACAATATACAGTGGAGTTTTCCAAAGTCTTTCTAACGTGGGATTTCATAAGAGAGTGAAAGCAGAAGAAGACATGAGAATCAGTCTGTCTTCCATTAAGCCAGGCACCAAAGAGATGTGCAAAAATGTAAAGTGATGCCACTCTTCTCACTGAATTATTGTTTCGGAAAGCAAATTATTTTTCATAAAAATGTGTTTTTATGTTAATACATAATAGGTTTATTGTGATTTCTAATGAATTAGTAAACATGTTTTACATTTCTTTTTTAATTTCTAATATGGTAAATGTGAATAATATAGCTAACATAAATCAAAAATTCTTTGGGATCCTCAATAATTGTTGAGCATCTAGAAGGTTTCTATACCAGAAAGTTTGAGAAGCACTGCTTGAATTATTTTCTTAAAGCAAACTCATTTTATCGTGACACTCTTCCATTTATAAACCACTGCTGTCCAGAGGATAAAGAACCTAATATTGAGCAAGACTCTCAAGGCCATATATTGCAGCTTTATCTCTTCACAAGGGCCACTTCCCACCTTACTACCTCACTATCCACCCCAGCCAGCCACCCCCAGCATAGATTGCCTAAGCTCCTGATCGGCAAACTGTGGCTCTTTGGCCCCTTGAAGTGTGGCTCTTCCACAAAATACCCTGGCCTGGGCGAATCTATTTTGAAGAAGAGGCGTTAGAAGAAGTTTAAGTTTAAAAAACTTGGCTCTCAAGAGAAATTTCAATCATTGTACTGTTGATATTTGGCTCTGTTGACTAATGAGTTTACCGACCACTGGCCTAAGCCAACTACGCTGGTTTTGCATTGTTCCATTTGACCAGGTTTCCTAGAATTCCCTTATCTCTGGGGTCAAGTTAAGGTTGGCCCCAATAGAAATCTGCATGAAATTTGGAAGAAGTGAAGCCTGAGCATTACACATGAAAGACACTGTCACAGCTCCTACATGTTGTCACTGATCATCTAATTTACCTAGTTTGTGAGAGCAGAGGTGGACCTCCATCTCCCCAGCTCCCATCAGCTTCCACCCTTAGTTCCTGAGTATGTGTGCGCAGCTCCTGGGTGAAGAGTGCCAGCCTCTTCCAGAGGCACAGGTTTCAGTTCATCCTCCCAGGTGCCAGTGTGTCCTTGCTTCCTCTCTCGTCAGCCCTATGCAACCTCAGGTCCACCACAGCAGCAGCGATGATGCCTTCTGTTGACCTCCTCATCAGCTCCCTTCATGGTCCCTGCTCAGTGATTTTTCTCTGCTCCACCTGAGCCCTGCCAGACCTCTGCAGCCCAAGCCATTCCCACAACTCTGCCAGGTCTGATCCCTACAGTAAGTCTATTATTCCACATCATTCATAATAGCCTCGCTTCCCTGTTCACAACAAATTCATTCTAAAGCTCCAGGGATCTTTCCCCTCCTATCTAATGGAATACCTATTTTTAGTTTTAATTGATTTTAAAGAGAGAGAGAGAGAGAGTTTGTTGTTCCACTTATTTATGAATTCATAGATTGATTCTTGTATGTGCTCTGAATGGGGATTAACCTAAAATCTTGGTGTATCAGGACGATGCTCTAACAAACTGAGCAACCTAACCAGGGCTGGGATATAAATTTTATCTTTCCCAAATCAACCCAGAGTCTCAAAAGCCCTTTAAAACTATTATCACAAACTCACAACCCAAGTGGATATGACCTTTGTCTTCCTTGTGTCCATGCTGTGCGCAGCATATATATGAAGCTCTCTACCTGTAGTGCTTTATGAACTCAGTTTTCCACAGATCTCTCTCCCTCCTCTGTCTGCAAACTCTCTGAGATGCCAGACAGGATCTCACGATCTGTATCTCTGTATCTGCATTCTCTGGAACAAATGCCTGTTTGTTAAATGACCTGAACACAGGGGAGGCAGAATACATGCGGCACTGTGGATTTCTAAATGTCAGACATGGGGAAAGAAGATGGATGATTAAGGGTGGGGTTGAAAAATTCCATTTTTCTAAGTGGGAGAGTCTGCATAGAGTCAGTCTACAGTTTTTAAAGTCTCCTGGGCATAAGACTTACTGGAAAGCTTGTGAAAGTACAGATTCCTAGTACCACAGCTATTCTGTGAATATGTGGTATTTCAGATATCCTGACTTAGTTGGTTTAGGGCAGGAACTAGAACTCTTCAGTTTAATAGATACAGCATTCTGACGAAGGGAATCCTGGAAACACACCTTATGAACCATGAGCACTAAGAATATCGCGGAAGAAGGGCTGCTTAGGGTAGTGACTTTTAAACTAGACTGTTCTGAATCACTTGGTAGGAGGAGATAGGAAAAGCAAGGAAGACTTAATAAAAATGCAGTGTCCCAGGTCCCACCCAAATCTTCAGAATCTGAGTTGCTTTGAGAATGGTGGGTGTCCAGTGGGCTGAGGGTCAGGAAACTTGACACCTCTGGCTTAACTGCTTCATCAAAAGAACCCGGGACATGGAGCATTAACTTCCTATCTTCATCTCATCATCTAAACTCACCCCTGCACTTTCTATCCACAAAGCAGAGACCACATGTGGCTCTGGATGTAAACAATGAACATATTTAAAGAAAGGCCCTTTAGGAGAGTCATATAAAAGGATCCCAAGGAGATGAAAGGAAACTTTTGGAAAAATGCTGAATTGACAAACTAACAACTGATTCATAGAAAGGACAAAAAGCTGGAAGATAAGCATCCCTCCTAATTTTTTCCAGAGAGTTTAACTGTCCCCACTGTGCCGATTGGATCCTTCTCCAGTTGTTCCCTCATATAATCTAGACCTGCACCACCCAATTCAGTAACTGAAAGGCACATATCCCTACCGAGCACTTGAAATATGGCTAGTGACACTGAGGAGCTAAATGTTTAATTTTGTGAATAATTTAAATTTAAATCTAAAAACGAATACTCGATTCAGTAACTGGAAAATGTTTATGTATAGTTGAAACAATTTGGCTATGTGAGTCTGCTTTTTCAATTGTAAATTTTATGAATTCTAAATACAGGTCAAGTGTTTCTGATGAAAATTCAACGCTCAGATTCCATGTGCTGTAAGTGTAAAACACACACTGGATTTCAAAGACTCAGATGAGAAAATAATTCAATAAATTTCAATTTGACTATTGTTAAAGTGATAATCTTGGATATGTGGGGTTAAGTAAAATGTATTACTAAAATTAATTTCATCTTTTTCAGTATACATGTCTAACGTGGCTATTGGAAATTTTTAAACTACACGAGTAGCTAGCATTATATTTCTATTGGAAAGTTCTACTGAAGAATGTGTAGAATGTGACTATCAAATGTCACTAAATATTTTGAAATCTTCTTGGAATATAACTTAATGGAGGGAAATGAGGGCCTTCAGAAGGCTGATTCCATGGACATACTCAATTTGGAAATGCAATCTTGTCAGGGTCTCATCCCTTCCCTCCTCCACCCACTTCCAAAAAGTAGCCTTAGGATTTTCAAGTCCAGTCTGGTATTTGCACACTTTGAGCATCCTCTTCATTCAGCAGCCTTACTTCAAATGACTTTGGCTTATTTAAAAACACCTGACCCACTCTAAACCATTTGAGAATTAACACTGATGAGAATGTTCAAAACATTTCACTGTGGCCTCTGAAAAAAGACCCTGTGCTATTTTGAATAAAGGCAACAGCATCCCTCTCTCCAAAGGGGCCAGTTTTGAAGCCAACCTCACTCTGTAGGTAGAATCCTGGCATGTTTGTTACATAAATTATCAAACAGAAAATGTCATTCTTTTATAATCCCTTCTATGAGTCTCATCTATCTGAAAGCTTCTTTGGTTGTAATTTGGCATTTTATCAGGTGTTGACTTGCATGTTGAAACAGAGGCTTTTAACTCAGGGTCCATAGTCCCCCAGGGTGTCCATGGCTAGAATGCAGGGGGTCCACAACTGTGGAATGCATTTTCTGATTGTTTTCCATTGATCTCCAAAGGGAATCCTAGCCCTAGCTGGTTTGGCTGAGTGGATAAAGCGTCAGTCAGCCTGCGGATCAAAGGATCCTGGATTCCAGTCAAGGGCACGTATTTTAGTTGCAGGCTTCTCCCTGGCCCGGGGCCTTGGTCAGTGCTTGTGCGGGAGGCAACCAATCAATGTGTTTCTTTCATATCCATGTTTTTCTCTGTATTTCCTTCTCTCCTCTACTAAAAATCCATGGAAAACATCCTTGGGTGAGGATTTACAAACCAAAACAAAACAAAACAAAAAAAAGGAGGAGAGGGGAATCTGACATTTCCTTTCATTTTAAAGGCAAACAGCAGATTGCATTACCATTATCAGTATCTATCATGTCACCAATAAAACTCACAGCTTTTTAAAAATATGACAACACAGTTGTTCCAGAAATCCTGAGATGTCATTTATATACATCATGACTTTAAGAGCATTAGAATTTATCCTTCTAACTATAGAATCTCACAATACATAGAGGCAACTATTGGCTACCTTCTCATCTGGTCACAAAGCGGGTAGCCGCATCTCCTCGCCGTGACCCCCACATCTACGGTGCTTTGCGGTCTTCCCTGCCTGTACTCATCTGTTCTTTATGGATTCATGAAAAGCAGTCAGCCATTTAAATTATTTGTTGCAGTTTTGCAAAACTGAACAATACCAATGAGTGTTTTTAATTCTCCTAAGTTACCATTGCCTTTTGAAAAGTGACAGGCATGTGGGCTACAAGTCTAGACCAGGCAAGTTTAAACACATCGGATGGGTAAGTTAGCTACTGAAGTGTTATTTAAAGTAAATTCTAAAAATATTTTAGACAGATTGGGCAGAGATGTAGGTCATGCAAAATATTGTAAGAATCAGTGTGCTTTGTGTATATGTTTGTTTCTGTAATCCTATATACTTACAAAAATATAGGATCCTATATACTTTATATCTAAAAACATTTTTACATTTAATGTAAACAAATTAAAAAAAATAAGAAGATACATAGGTTTCTCTAGACTTCTGAAAGAAACAGCCGTTAAATAAAACCTGCCCTCCCCCTGGCAAGGGGCAAGGAGACACCTGATTGGTGGTGTTGCACTTATATCAATCCGGGGCAAAGCAGACACGCAGTCCTTAGCTCATCCTGGCTTGATGCCTGTCTTGGTGACCAGAGCTGTTTCATGCCTGAGGCACATTAAAAAAATAAAAATAGAAAAAATAAAACCTGCCCTAGGTATTACATGACTAATCCTAGAACCTTGACTAGCCATGTGTTTTTGCTAGAGACACCTGCTGCATGTGGAATCTGCAAATGTTACCTCTCAATGGTCACAGTCATGCTCACACTTCCCACTCCACCCACAACTGAGTAGAAAGAAGACTTCTTTGTATTCCTCCTCTGTTGTCAGCACACACACACACAACGGTAGAGAAAGGAACATGAGGTTTATTTTAAAAGTCACGCAAAAAGCCCTTAATGATGATGATTTAGAGGGTTTGAAGCTTGAAAAGCAGGAGTCACTTCCTAGTAACTTAACAAATTGCCACCAATTTTTCTAGAAACTAGCTGACTCTCCCACCTTCAATATGAACAGCGAACTCAAATCTTACCTGTTATTATTACTCACGCTATTTCCCTCTGTCAGTTGAATACAATACACATGTAGATTTAGAAATACCACAGCACTTGCCACTTAAAAAGAAAGCTGTGCATGGTTTACACAGAAATATCGGGCTAGGCAGAAGAAAGTGATGCATATTGGAGGCCTGTATTTCTCAGCACTATTGTCCCAACATTTAGAAACATCCCGGCATAAAAACAGGGCTGTCGCTTTTAGAAATTTTGTTCTGGGTTTTTTTTTTAAACACCAAAAACAAGAATCAGCCCACAATTTAATATTGTCAATACATGTTCTTCATTATACAACTGGCACGCCAACTGTTACCTAAGCACTTCAGATTCTTCAAATCCCACACCCACACATTCTGAACTCATCTGCACCCAGATATGAATAAAGATGAATAGCATCTTGAGGAAACAGTTTCTCCATTCTCAAATGGCAAAGCCATGGAGCAAATGCCTCGTGGAGTCTGTACGGTTTCTCAGATGGATGAGAAAGAAACCTGAAGCCACCATGCTTTCAGAAAAATCGCATCTTTCTATGCAACCTGCCAATCCGGGATTTAAAAGGAAAAGGTGCCTCAGAAGTCTTTTCCAATATTGAGGTGCTACGATTCTCCTATAAATACAGCACTTTTTATTTGGCTAAACTTAAGTTAATTGGATTTGGGAGGTCAGCAGACCAACTCAGCCAGCATCATTTGCTTGCATGCTGGGTAAACAGGAACCACACTGACTATTTATTTTACCATCATTACATCTCCGTGGGGTGAGATGGTAAAAAAGTGCAAGCTGTTAAAAGCTTGATTTTATAGATGTAGATTTATTTACATATATGTACATAGTATACATATATTACATATATAATTTACACACACACAATATATTAAAATAATTATTTTCTTTCATCTCAAACCACGATTTCAGGAAATCCCTAGCACTTGAATGATTTTTTCAAATGTTTGTTCATAAATTGGATGTTTTCACTATATTTATTAGTTTTCATTCATTTATTCAACAAGTACTAGTTGTGAATGCCTATTATGTGAAAGGCTGGTGGTGAACATCAGGTATAGTGGTACAAAAACAGAGACATTTTTGTTCAAAGAGATATTTCAGAAGGTGGCTAGGAACCCAATCTAACGTATAGTAACTTCCTATATCAGTCAGCCCAGACTGCCATAACAGATACTATAGACTGGATAGAACAGGAATTTATTTCTCACAGTTCTTGAGACTGGAAGTCAAATTCAAGGTGCCAGCAAGAGCAATGTCTAGTGAGGACCAACTCCTCAGGTTGCAGATGGCCATGTTCTTGCTGTTTCCTCACATGGCCTTTCCTCTGTGTTTTAGGTGGAAAGAGAAGAAGCAAGCTCTTTGGTCTCTTTTTATCAGGGCACTTCTACCATCACAAGGTCCCCACCCTCATGAACTCATTTAAACCTAATTACCTTTCAAAGGCTTCTCCTTCAAATACCATCACATTAGGAGCTAGGGCTCCAATACTTACTTAATAACAAAAGTGTTATTTCATCTATAATGTTAATTCAATAGACCTACATTGTTTCCAATTCACCTCAGAATAGTGGGACCTTGACTCCTCCGGGGTTCGTTCCTGCAGTGGATAAGGGGGTCAGGTCCCGGACACCAACAGGGAAAGGGAGCTGAGGGAGCATCAGACACCTTGACACTGAGAGCCCAGGAAGCTTAGGGCGTGGAAGAGAATGAACTAGACTCTGAGGCTCAGGTCAGCCCCGGAAGCAGAGGTGGTTAGATCTGTGCAGTGGGGCCAAAATCCATAACTGATGTGCTTGTGTAAATCAGATATCTGTACTTCAACAGGCCTGCCTGCATCTTTGAAGCTTCTCAGGATCAAGTTCAATCAAGCAACCCAACAAAACATAATAACACAAAATCAGAATGACACAGATAGTCAAGCCTGAGTTTTTTTTTTTTCAAAGCTGCAGTTACACTGTGCTTTTAACCAGGTCTGATGGAGTAGGCTGGATGCAAAGTCACCTTTCAGCTGTGTGAACACTGACATCCACCAAGCTCAGCTCCTCAACTAGAAATAATTCGACTCTTTTAAGGCTGATCATTCCCTTAAAAGCCTACATGATCAAAGCCAGCATGGAATGGAAAGAGATCAAAAAGGGGGAAATTACACAAATGCAGGTGCAGATTTTGACATGAGCTAGACTAACATGTAGGGCTGACTTCTCAGAGAATCCCTCCTCACCTCGGAGGAGGAGCAATCAATAACTTTTAGCTGGATCTCTGACATACAGACTTCCAAAACGCATGTCAAGCTCCTTGTGATGTTTTTCACAGAAGGAAGGGGAAAAAAAAGACTCCTACATTTCTCTTCCCCCATCTACTGTTAAAATTAAAAAGGCAGGTGAGGACATTCGGGAATATTTGGGTGTGATTCAAATAAGGCTTGGTGCTGCGCTAGGTGGAGGGCTCTGCCACAGCATGTAGGGCTGCCGAATAATTCCAAAGCTTGTGTGATTCTTTGCAAGAGCTTTTATCTCCTGGTCCAAAGGCACGGTATGTAGGACAAGAAATATGATAGCCATTTGGCCGAAAACTAGGGCTCAGAGAGCTTAAGGACTCTCACCTGTGGTCATACAGCTAATGGCAGAATTATATTAAAAAACAGGAATTCCAATTGTACCCCTTATCTTAATATATATATATATATATATATATATATATATATACACATATATATG
>JAAGEH010000125.1:25190692-25217431 GCA_011751065.1 Lasiurus cinereus | reverse complement strand
AATATATATATATATATATATATATATATATATATATACACACATATATATGCATATATATATATGTATATGTGTGTGTGTGTGTATGTGTGTGTGTGTGTGTATAATTGATGTCAGAGAGGAAGGGAGGCGGGGAAGAGAGAGATAGAAACATCAATGATGACTGAGAATCACTGATCCGCTGCCTCCTCCATGCCCCACATTGGGGATTAAGCTTGCAACCTGGGCATGTGCTCTGACCTGCAACTGAACGGTGACCTCCTGGTTCATAGGCTGATGGTCAACCACTGAGCCAAGCAGGCCAGGCTGTAGACCTTACCTTTGCACAAGCTTGGAAATCTCGGACTCCACTCTCCAGTGGGGGCTGAACAGAGCCTGTGGATGTGTTTTGTTGTTAATTGAATTAGTTCTACCATTAAACATGAGGAGCCTTTGCATAGAAATCTGACTGTTGGGCGGGGGAGAAAATTCAAAGGTCTGACCTGTACTGGTGCAGGCAACAGAAACAGAGGGCACTGCAGCTCACTTCCCCATGGATTTTGTGATAAGCCAAATATAATCAAACCCCTCCCCTGCTCCCTCCATGACCTCATACTCAGCCACATACAATTCTGTGCTCAAATGCCTTCCCTCCTCCAGGGACACCTCTGTCTGTCCTGCCAGTTTGGTGTGTGTAGTGTGTGTGTGTGTGTGTGTGTGTGTGTGTGTAAGATCAATCAATTCAGTTCAAATGCCTCTGGCTCAAAGAAGTCAATATCAATATCTCTGGAAAAACTAACCAGGCTTTGTTTGAAGCTCTCGAACATTTTCTTGTGCTTGCTTTACTGAACTTCTTTTCACATCACATGAGTATATTCAATGTTGGGCACATAGTAAGCAATCAATAATATTGTGATAATTCCTAAAACAATGACTAAACCATATTTCTCATGTGCCAGATGCCATTCAAAGCACCTTATGCATATTAACTCATTTAAGCCTCACAATTACCTATTATTATACCCATTTTACATAGAGAAAACTGAAGTATATTAAAGATTAGGAAAATTTCCCCAAAACACTCACATAGCTATTAAGTGGCAGAAGAGAAATGAGAACTGAGTGTGTCTATTTCTGGATAGATGGGTGGATGGTTAGTGGATGGACAGTTGGGTGGAAGGGAAGGAAAGAAGAAGAGAGAAAGAGGACTGAGGAACAGATGAACCACAGGATTGGGGAATGGCAAACCAAATGGAGAGAGATGTGAAGGAGCACTTTCAATGATAGAAACTTTTGGCAAGGTGGTGTCAGTGCTGCATGATGGGGTAAATTTTAACAACAAACTCTTGGGTTAGGGAGCGGGGAGTGAAAAGGGAGCAGCTCTCTGAAGTGTCTGGTGGTTTCTGTGGTATAAATCAGCTATCATAGCTGATTTCAAGCTAACAGAGTTGGAAAGAAGCCTCATGAACAATCACCTGTGCTCTAACACATCAGGCTACAGGATACGCCAAGGAACATGATAGATGAAGTGACAGGCAGGACCAGGTGAGGAAGGACCTAGTAAATCATACCATGGAGTTAATCCTCCTCTATGCCACCAGGAGTCACTTAGAAGTTGTTAATGGGGAGTGACATCATTTATGGTTATAAAGAGTTAGACAGTCAACATTTAGAAGGATACACAGTCAACATTTTAGAAACCCCTATTCCTCTTTCCTACATCTTTCCTGAGCAACAATGATTGCTGCAAGGAAATTTATCAATGGTTCCACTTCTTTCCTATTATATCTCATTACCTGTCAGGTATTTTCCCCTCCGCCTTCCACTCCCATCCCCCTATTCTAGGCTCCCACATGTGCTCCAGGTGTCTTAGACCCTCAGGGTCACAGTGTCCAGCTATCATTGCAGCACCTGTGGCATGTAAGGGCTGGATGGCCTAAACAAAGAGGTGGGTCTGAACCAGCTTAAACACAGAAGCCACCCTCTGAGTCTAAATAAAACAATGCCAGACACATCTTTGACATTACAGAGCATAGAGCCTGCATGGGCTTTAGGAGCCGTTTAACTTCCCATCATCCTTTACTGGGGAGAGGCCATCAATTTAACCAGCCCGAGGCTATCAAGCAGTTAGAACCAAAGCTGGAATTAGAACCAGGTCACCTGGTACCCAAATACTCTACATGCACATAAACAGAATCTGTTCTTAGATCTGACCTTCCCCCTGCCGCGTCAAAAGCTTTCTTAATTTTTTTTTTTTCTACTGAGCAGGTTCTACTTTACCAATGAGAACAGATAGAAACATGATATCTAGGAGCAGGGGCATCCTGTCATCCTCCCCCAACACAGTATTATTGATGAAATCACAACCCCAATGATTTCATCAACAATCAAATCAGGTATTTTCATATCCTGTAATGATGTCACAGCAATATGTATGCTCATCCCTCCTCCAAAATGATGTGGCCTTTGGTCCCACCATTAGATCTGGACAATACGAGCCGTCTGTTTAGGAAACTCTGCATGCCCTCTCTCTCACTCAAAGCCTTATTGTTCAATTTAAGAATTCTCTAGATCTTGGCCTTTTCCATCAACCTGCCTGTACCAAGGCAAGTTCCTGATAACGAGGAAGTGGGCCGAGAAAGGAAGCAAACCTTTAAAAGCCATCGTGGACCCTCTGCTTTGAAAATGCTTGGTAGAGGGAAAGTTACAACTTTGGGTTGAAATACAATATAGTCTGATAGTTGAACTTCACTATAGGTGAAACTGGCCAAGTTTACAGGGCACCAGGCCAAAAGGGCCATTGGAAACTGAAATACAGGTCAATGTTCACCAGGCCAGCAGCCGGAGCCTGTTGCCCCAATGAAGCCCATTTTCCAGTTCTTACAAAGGCACCCCATAGCCTGGCTGTTGTCCTGACATGTGACCCTCTTTCAGCTAAAGCTATGCTCCACTTCCAACGCCAGTCAGAATCCACAACCATCATCTGTACGAACAGGGCAGAGAGATCCAATTCCTTGGGCCGGAGAAGTGGGAACTGGTCTGGTGAGGAAGATCCCAGAGAGAGGCAAGCTGCTAAGAGGACTCATGTCACATTTTCCCCAGGCCCATCCCAATTCACACTTGCTGTTTCGGGGTAACAACTGGGATCCCTTTCATTCTCAAAAGTATGATAGTAAATTAGACCGTCACCCCAGTCCAGGTGCCTTGGGCTGGCAGACCTCCAAGACACCTATCAATAGAATTCAAGGGATCCATAAACTCAATTGGAAAACTATCATAAATTTGTTTGTGAACACTGAGTGACAATTTAGCATTTCATTGCATAATGAATGCAGGCCACAAATCTCAAATGCAGTAGCAGCCCCAACGATTTCATTAACAAATCAGATATTTTCATAGTATAGCACAGTTCCTGCAGTGATCTCATGGCAGTATGGATGCTCTTTCCTCCTTCAAAGTGATGGCAGCAGTGGTCTCACAATTAGATCTTGCTATAAAGACATGAGTAGGTCACATTGTCTTATATATTCGATATCATTATCTCAATAAAATTTGTACTACTATCTTCTATATTACATTTCATGCCCTTAAACACATCATTCTGGGGACCCTCAGCCTGTCAGACCATCCAAGGGCATTAAGACATAAATAGGATTAAGAGCCCTTGACCTGGTGATTGAGAAGCCACGTTAACAAGGGACAGGGGAATGTGAGAAACAGACAGCAACCCCTAGCTGAGGAGTCAGCCTGCCTTAGAGTCATCTAGACCATGAGGAATTATTTAGCAATTTTTTTTTACACACACATCTTCTTCTTTATCACTCCTATTAGCCTTATCGTCTCTTATTTTTATGCCTTTCTTTTTGTTATCTTTCAATTTCAGCTGACTCTCAAACACCTCTTCATTTTCCTTTGCCAATCACAATTGCTCTTCCTTTGGGTGGTTTGTTTTCCCTGATTGCGTGCTTCTCTAATCCCCCTACCCCCCTTTCCTCTGAAACTCATCCCCAGAAGCTTCTTCATTTACCTTCCTGGACTCTCTTGACCTGGTTGGTGATCAGCCCATCCTCTTTCATGAGTTTTATAGCAGATACTTTGGGTATCCAGCGACTATACTATCCCTTCCAATAGAGAAGGATATTAATTTTGTTTCTAGACTCACCATCCAAATAACCAACTATGAAACATTATGGCAGGAGGCCACATAACTTTGTAAGCTTCAGTTTGAATGTAATTTGTAGAAAGGATGGAAAACATTTCTTCTTGATAATTCCTGATGATCAGTCGTGTAGGGGAGGTCAGCAGACTGGCTGGGTTCTTCTCAGTGCGTACATTCCCAGTCTAGCAGAAGGAAGCACTCTGCTTAGTCACTGCTAAGAGGGTGAGCCCTCTGTGGCAGGAATGCTTTTCTAAAGAGAACTGGAGGTTAGAAGATTAGAGGAAAGGCCAGTGTGACTTCATGACCTTTGTGGTTTAGCTTTGGACAAATATACAAATGCACTGTACCTTCTCCCTGCCCCCACCAGGGAGATATTTGCCCTTAAATAGCCATCTCTCCAGCTAGGTATTGAATACTTAAATGCAGACTGAAAATTCTATCAGTGACCCAAGGAAGGAAGGAAGGAAGGAAGAAAGAAAGAAAGAAAGAAAGAAAGAAAGAAAGAAAGAAAGAAAGAAGAAAAAGAAAGGAAGAAAGGAAGGAAGGAAGGAAGGAAGGAAGGAAATATAGAAAAGGAAAAAAAAAGGAAAAAAGGGAGGGAGGGAGGGAGGGAGGGAGGGAGGGAGGAAGGGAGGGAAAGAAAGAAAGAAAAAAAGAAAGAAAAAAGAAAAAGAAAGAAAGAAAAGAAGGAAGGAAGGAGGGAGGGAAGAAGGGAGGGAAGGAGGGAAAGAAAGAAAAAAGCAAACTAATCTGCATTTGAAAACATACTTAGTTTTATTGTTACTCTAAGTGTGAGAATCACTCACACTATTTTTATATTTGTTTCCATTTTATTTGTAATAAAAAACACAAAGCCTTTTATAAAACCTGAAGTATAGGAACACTTGCATTGGACTAGTGTTAACATAAAAAGCAGCTCAGAGAACTTAGGATAAAATAAAACTGTAAATTTTATAAACTGTGCTGATGTATTCATTTATTCTCTTGAAGAAAAAATGTTTTTTTTAATCAATGTGGTTCTTTTTAATATTTATTCATTTATATTAAATGAATTGTAGGGTCCTCACTGATAACATATTCCTGGTGGGAAAATAGTATGTTCCAAGCCTTTAAGCTCTTGAGAAGATTTCAGATTGATTCTCATATTAAAAGGCATTTCAGGCATCACAATTCGCTAAGTTTTTATAAAGCATATATAGATATATAGCTATAACTAGCATATCGGATATAAGAGCTTCCATCCTGATTCCCAACCACTTGTAGAATAAAGCTCATCAAGGTGGCAATCTGCAGATAAATTTATTAATCTTATGCTATTCAAATCTAAATATAGATTAAGATGTTGTATATTTATTTGAAATGAAAACCATGAACATAAATTCTCTCAGGTTCTACTTAGTCATCTTGTTTTTTCTTTTATTCCCTTTGCTAAGATCTTCTTCAAACTACACAGAACCTTATTATTTGGCTTTTCTTGTTATTTTAAATATATATATTTTTATTTATTTCAGGAGAGAGAGAGAGATAGAAATATCAATATGAGAGAATCATCGATCAGCTGCCTCATCACACCCCACACTGGGATTGAGCCCACAACCTGGGCATATGCCCTGTCCAGGAATCAAAACTGTGATTTCTGATTCATAGGTCAGTGTCCAACCACTGAGCCACGCTGGCCAGGCATGGCTTTTCTTGTTATTAAAATGAGGTTGAGTTCAGATACTCTGGTTCTTGGATTTTTCCATTTTTAAATATCTAACCAAAACTGGGAATTTCATTTATACTATGGATTGCACAAACATACTTATTCATTATGTTCTAAATAGAAGTTTTCTTTTTTTCATAATCTTTTTTTTCCTCAGAACATGTTGCTTAATAGAAATTGTTATTCCAACTGTCAACAAACTCATATATATATATATATATATATATATATATATATATAAAGATAAATACATACCCCCAAAAGTTTCCCAGCAGAGGTGTTGTGTTTGCCCTTTAATACTACCGCACACAGAAGTAAAATAAGTAGAGGGCACGAGGGCCTCATAAATAGGATGAGGCTACAGCTAACTCCCCTCTCCTCCCTGGAAAAGCTAGGAATTGGAATCCAAGATATCTATCCAGGTGCAAAACGATTCTCTTGCTGTGGTTACTACAGATAGACCATTTCCTTTAGACTTTGACATGCTTGATTTCAGTGTTACATCTTTTTACTCTAATACCCCTGTAATCCCACCTTCACAGAGTACCCTTGTGGGATGATCTGGTGTTTAATAGTTTTTCCTGAAGAGTGGGCCCTATTTCCCCCACTTACATTGTAAAGACTATGCTTGTTTCTAATGCATTCTCTAAGAGTAAATGCTTTCCTTGAGAGAACTGAGGATGTTGGGATTCAGATCAGCCAACCCAACTCAGAGGGAGACTGAGGTGATGGGAAGCCGGGAAAGAGAGGAGAGCATCTCTTGGGCAGGGTCTCCTTGGCCATTTCTGTCACACCAAAGCCCTGGGTCAGCCAAGCCCCTACTCCCCCACCCCATGCCTCCTTGCCAGCACTGCTCCCTCACCTTTTCCCCCTCCACCTCCAGTTACTTCTAGAGGGCCTCTCACCTGGCTTGTCACAGTATCAGGGTTGAAAATCCTGTCATGGTGACATAGATGCACCAAGTTTCCACTCTCTGCCTGTAATTCTTACCTTCGCCCCCAATGTGATTCTGAGAAACAATCTTTTCCCTCCCTCCTCTTTGTTTACTCTAACTGACTGCTGGTTTATCTCCAGGGGGAGTTCATCTTGGTAATACAGCCACAGAGAACAGACATGGGATGTTCTTAGAAACCAGATTTCTGTCCTACAAGAATGCCCGGGGGTACATGGGAATCTTAAGCCCCTGGAGAAAGTTCCCTTTGTCAAGGGGCTCAGTGGGTGAGAAAGTAGCAAAGAAGTATTTTTCCCCTTTCTGAGCCCCAAGTATGTTTGGCCTCAGATTTACACCAGCCTCAATTTAACCCAAGGGTCAGAAATCCAAAAGAAGTAATAACATATTATTTCATTGGGTTCAAAAGGGTTTTTCCCCCCTTTGATGTGCTACATTTTCTCAGCAATAATTGGGAGTGGGGCAGGAAAGATCTATTCAATGTGACAGAAGAACTTTGCTAAAATGGTTGGGAGCCCATCTAATTTTTATTTAGAATTATCTAAAAAGGCTGCATGGTTAGTTGCTTTAGTTGATTTGAAGATATAAATATTCCACTGCAATCTTTTTGCAAAACAGGCAATTTGTGGTGATTTAGTCATTATATATGATGGTGACTTTTTCTGGTTATGCTGATTGAGGCATTTATGAAAAATTAGCAAAATGATCTATTTTTTTAACAACCATTTCCCCTAATTAATTTTAAGAAATAGCAGCAGTGAACATAATGTAGTGATGCTCAAACACAGTTTATTTTGGCCAGGGTCAGAAGACAGTGGTTCCAATACTAGTTACGCTAGGAACACATTGAGTGGTCTTGCCCGTCACTGCATCACCTCCCTGCCCCTGGATTGGGAGGAGGAGATCTGAGCTCCCTTTAGCTCTAAGATTCCATGATGCCATCACTAGAAAGAGATTCATTTGCAGAACATAGTATCTGCAGTTTCTGACCACACAGTCAATCTCTTCTCATGTGTGGATCCCTCCTTCCATTTTTCCTCACATTTCAAAAGGGAATGTCTAGCACAAGGTTCAGAAAAGAAGTCCAATGTCAGCAGCCAGTTCCCTCAGTCTGCTTTCAGGATTGGGATCCCAGTCTACCAAGATCAACCCCAACAGACTCTGAGTGGGGCGGGATGTACCATCAGTCTCCCCAATGCCACAGCCACAGGGACACACAGGCAAGGGCTGGCACTGACAGAAAGCCCCTGGGGTTAGGAGTAATGAATAGGCTGGAGGCTCACGCACACTTTCCTGGGGACAGAGGGTCCTCAGTACCAAATAGGGCAGGGAGTGTGGGACACTCCCAGTGTTCTCTACTCCAAGAGAAACCAGCCCCACCTCTTACTGGCTGAATGACTGCGAGGCAGATAATTGCTCCCTGGCTAAGTTTCCTCACCAATAAAATGGGATTTAATGATCTTCCAGGGTTGTTGTGAGGATTCAACATAAAACAGTGAACATACAATCCCTAGAATAACGTTGGCACGGAGTAAAGACTTGGTAAGTGCTGTCTCTGGTTATTATTATTCCTACCTGTCTCCCCAGCATAGTTCAACAACCCCATCAAACCACCTCATGTAGGTCTTCCTTCAAGAGTTCTTAAAGGACCCGCTCCAACTTGTTTCTACTGCAAAGGGAAGTGGCCTGTGCACAAATCCACGTGGTAAGCACCCCCCCCCCAAAAAAAAAATACCAGATCCCGGGGCATCCGAAGCTAAAGCTTGCCCATTGAGGGACTGAATTCTGGGGTCCTACCTCAGTTATCCAGGTAATTCAGAAGAAGCCAACGCTCTCTCCCCGACTCAGGAGCTGCACCGGAGCCAGCACAGAGGGAATCCCCGGTCCTGCTCCTGGGGCTCTGAAGCTTGAGGCTGGGCTCCAGGGAACTCCTGGCGCCTGGGGACCCCCAAGACCTCAGGGCTCCTCCCAGGAGCCCTTGCAAGTAGATGTCTCTGGCAGGAGGGTCTGGCCAAGGCTTGGGGCCCAAAAGAGGGAGCTGCGTGGAGCTGAGCTTCCTCCCAGTTGGTACAGGAGAGCCGGGGCTCTGTACCAGGCACCCGCAGACACGCTGTGCTCCCCACAGCCTGCACGTGGCTGGACTGAACAGGGAGGACCGGAGGGTTTTCCGGCTCCAGATCTGCCTCCGAATTCTCCTCCTCTAGGTACAGAGGCACCAAGGCGCCGCCAGGAGGGGCGTGTGCCAACCCAGAGAGAGAGAGAAGGCTTAAATGGGGTGCGTTCAGGCTTTACGCAGCGAGTGTGCTCCCCACCAGGATAAATGGGGTCCCCGGGGGCTGCCCCCGTTTTTGTTTTTTTTTCAATGGCAGTCTAGCTCCCTCCCGCTAATGCGCTTCCATTCAGATTGCTGGGCTGCAAGGGAGAAAAAAGCCTCGCTTTCCGGCAGGGGCCAGATCGGCTGCAACCAGCAAAGGGATCTGCCCCGAAGGGGCTGCAGAGTGGGCAGCCCACGTCCGCTCCGGGACCGGGTCTGAGGGGCCTTCCCTCCCCCGATGATGCCCACACCCCTTCGCCCTGCGCGCCCCGCTCTACTCCGCTCCACGGGGCTCCCCCGATCCCTTGCTCCGCCCAGGTGCGATGTGCGGAGGGAGGGGCGGAGGGAGGGAAAGGTGGTTCCCACTGCAGCCTCGCCCCAGGGCTCGCCTGCCACCGCCTCGGACTGACCGCTGTCCACTTGCGAGGCGCCGGGGCTTCTCGTCCTACCCTGCACACACGTCTCCGTGGGGGCCAGGAGCGCCCTGACCAGCCTGCGGCTGTGGAGACATCCTCAACTGCAGGGGAGGTGGGCGTGGGCTTACCGACCAACTGGGGGGTGGAAGGGCAGGGACGCGGGCGCCGGAGAAGGAGGGGACCTCGGTGATCACGGAGCCAGGGAAAGCACCCCTGGTCCCTGCTCTATTCTAAACCACTCAGTCGCTGTCCAAGACACCATCGCATTCAGAATCTCGCCGGGCGATTTGTCTCTCCCGGAGAGGGAGAGCGCCCCATCCCAGAAGCCTGCCTTCCCAGGTCCCCAGCCCGCATTCCAGGGCTCCACCATCCTTCTCCCTGCGCCTCCCAGGTCCCCAGCCCGCCCCCCTCCCCCCCACCTCGGTATTTACACATTCGGGACAGCACCCTCGGGATTCAAATCCCCTTTCCTGCCAATCAGATGCCAGCTGGGGACTGGCCTGCATTAGCTGCGCCTTTTCGGTTCCCCCTCCACAGATCTAACCCGGACACTCAGTTTCCCTCTCCAAACCACTCACTTCCACCCTGCGCTCGCCCTTCCCAGTGCGCACAGCCGCAAGCCCCTCCAAGGGTTTCATTACCCAGTTGGGGGTGGCATATGGAAGGACTCCCTCCCCCCGGGGTGGCCGCAGCCTCCCCCCACTCCCCACCTCCCCTGATCCACCACCTGGGCTCCTAAGCCGCCCCTACAGGCTGGATGAGCACTGCGGGGTCTCCAGCCCTCGCCTGTCTAGCGGCAGTGGCCGGGAGTGAAAAGTCCACCGACAAGAACAGAGTGAAGCGGGCAGAGGGACATGCCAGGGAGGGGGCGGGGGAGGGTGCCCGGGAGAACTAGGCGTGCAACTTGCCGGGCGTGGGGTGAGCACCGCGCAGGGAGGGGGGCCCAAAAGTTTTTAGCCGATGGCGTGGTAACCACCTGCAAGGAGCTGAGAGAGAGGGGCGGCTCCCCCTCCTTCAGAAGGGGTCTGTCTCCCCGAAGTCCTCGGGGGTGTGGACGTGCCTCCGAAGTGGCGCGGTAGTAGTTCCCCACTCGCTCGGCCTAGGCACAGGGGCAGAGGGGCGATCCTGCGCTCCGCGAAAAGCAACAGGCGGCCGCACCTTACCTTGCGCCAGTGCCGGGCAGGGGGGACGGCTCCATCCTGGCGGCGCGGGGAGGAGGCGCTGGGTGCGTCTGCCGGGGGGTGTGGGCTCTTCCAGAACTGCAGTGGCCGCTCTCTGCTACCCGCACCTGACCGCTAGCCGGGTTGCCACTCCGGGACCCGGCGGGCGGGCAGCGCCGGTTCCCCCTGCGGCGCGGCGGCGGCGGCAGCAGGGTTGGTGCCCGGCGGCTGGCGCACGGGCTGCGGGGCTGGCGGGGTGCGTGGCTCCGCTGGCGTCCTCTGGAGCCTCCACCCGGCGCGGGTGCGCCCCGGGCAGCCGTGCGGTGCACGGCTGGGCTCCAGCTGCTGCGGTGACCGCTGCAGACCCTGCTCCGGGCCGGAGCCTCGCAGGAGGAGGAGGAGGAGGAGGAGGAGGAGGAGACAAAGACGTGAGGGTGGCGAAGCGCAGCTCGTCCAGATGCAATAGGCTCAGTCACTCGAGGGGAATCGCCTCCAAACCCGGGCCGGGGAGGAGGGGGGAGAGGCGAAGGGCTGGGGAACGAAGGTGGCAGAGCCCTGCCGCTGTCTCCGCCTCGCCCGCCCGCCCGGGCCGCCCTCTCAGCTCCCAGGCGGGGGTCCGGGATGGAGACAGAGGGCGGGGGCTGAGCGTTTGCGGGGGGAGGCCAGGAGCGGAGGTGGCGGCGGCGTTAGCACCCTCTACCGCCCTCGCCTTTCTTTCTAACACCCCCTCGCATAGCTTCACTCTCAGGATGCTCTGGCCCCATTCTTTCTCCTGTTTTCCTAACTCCTGAGATCAGAGCTGAATTCAGCAGGCAGGGAAACGGGGAGGGGGGGTGGTGGTGACGGGGGGATGCTGGGCTGGTTGTCCTCTATTGGGGAAAAAGGAGAATGCTTACAATCCATTTGACAACCGGTCGCCTACTGGGGGCCAAGTACTGTACTAGGTTGTTTGGGGATGGAGGGAAGATGTCTAAGGTGAGATGTCCCCCCGAAGGCTCATGGGCAAAACCTCAGGAGGATCCCCTGCAGTTCCTGCAGCCCAAAGTTTTGGGGCTGAACCCCAATCAGTTCAGTTTCCCAAAGCAGAAGGTGTTAGAAGAATTCCTTTCCCCCGCTTGCCTTCCAGGGATAAGGGTTAATGTGCAGGTGAAATGGAATCTATACGCCCTTAAAGTGTGTGTTTTCAGATTCAAGCAAATTATTAGTTTTAGTACTGTCCTTCTTGCATAATTTAAGTGATTGATCAGATTTGCACCAAAACAAACAGACAAACAAAAAACAAAACCAATTTGGGCCAAAGGAACTGTCCTGCCCAGCCATTACACATACCTCATTTTTCATAGTCCCCATACCTCACCCTTTACCGCAGGCAGAATTAATCTTCTCCCTTTCTTTGCTGTCATAGTTGTGTTTGCCAATCACTCGCAGAACTTACATATTTCTAGATTTTAAAAAATATATTTATATTGCTTCATTCACCTGTATCACCTTTTCCTTCCTCCTGCCCTCCCCCCCCCCACCCCTCTCTTTTCCAAGGCTACATCCAGCATTCTTTTGTATCTGATGGGTATTCATCAGACCAGTTGAAGGTCTTTTCCTCCTTTAAACATGGTTAGATCCCAGTGTCTCTAGAATTAATGGGAGTTGGTGATGAAATTTTTAAGAGATTTGGACATACATAGTTATATTCAGGGCCCCTTTGGTCTAGAAATGTGAAACCATCTAATCTATTTTTGTTTCTAGGCAATCGTTTCCTCCCGCTGACCACCCGACCTCTGTTTGTGGAACTCCCAAAGGCAAAGGAAACCAAGTATTGCTCAGCAGCAATGTGTGCACGAGATGTGTACTCAGCTGGCGACCTAGAGCAAATCCATTCCAGGTGAAGAATGACTAAAAAATCTTTATCGTTTAGTGACCTGTGTCAAGTATGTTAAAAGCTAGTAAGGTCTCCTGATTTCCAGGGACACTCTTATTCTGGATGAATTTTATGACAATTTGGGCAATATTTCACTGCTGAGGGGTTAAAAATGTGCTTTGTAGTTTAGGGCTATTTAAAATCATTTTTAAAATTTTCTGTCCTCCAAATTTCCTATACAGTATGTACGATAGAAGGTAGATAACTTAGATGGGGATGCTCTATGAAAGGTCCATAATGTGTAGTATATTGGAAAAATGACTCCTAAGGTATCTTCTATTTCTAAGATAATACTGTGATTAGGAAGGTTGTGGTTTGACGTTTTGTTTTGCTTTTGAAAAATGTGGTTTTAGGACCCAGATATAGGTGCATATGGATGGCAGGTGAAATTTGACATTGTTATTGAAAACATAAAATTTTTGTAGGCCATTAATCCAATGACTTGACTTCTATAAATTCATCCTCAGGAAATAATTCATGATGTATAAAATTTATCTATAAGAATATTCATTGCAGTGTTGTTTATACTGGGCAAAAATTGAGAACAAACAAAACCAAACTCAAATGTCTAGCAAGAAAGGAATGGTGCAATATATTGAATACTAGTTGGACATTAAACTGTTACAAGTGAATAAGTGAATAGGTGAATATTGTGATGAATGATTATATATAAGTTTAAAAAATTCAGGTGCACAAGATGAGAGATAGAATAGCAAAAATTAAAATCTGGACTAGACAAATTTAGGTTTGGAGCTAGACATTTCTACTTGCTAGCTGTGATCTTGACCTCTAAGACCTCAGCTATATAATTGGATTGATTATTTATCTCAGACTGCTGTTTTGCTTTAAATAAAATATTACTTATGAAGCACTTAGTACAGTGCTTATTACTACATAATAAACCCTCAACATATTTTGGTGTTTTTTGGCAATCATTAAATGTATAAAGGTGAGTTCATGCTATTGCATTTTTTGTCACATATGTATGTATTTAACTCATGTCTAGACTAAAATACGTCCCAGAGTTAATAGTGTTTATGGTTGTTAATACTGAGATTATGGGTTTCTTTGTAAAAATTTGTCTAGTAATCAAAAGCAGTGAAATTTGTTTTTACTTTAGTTTTCCTTTTATTAAAAAGAAAACAATTTCTGATAATTAGCACAGGAAATCTATAGACTTAGATGTTGTCTGCTTTACTAGTAGTTGACTCACATAGTCATCAACAAGACTTGCTGACTACTGGTGTCACCCATGCTATAAAAAGGACAAATGACAGGGCATGGAGTTTGTCACCTCTGATATAAACTTAGATTTGTTTTGTAGCAACCAGTAGTCAAGTCCAGCTCAGCAAAATTCACTGTTACAGATTGGCTGCTGCCTTGCCTTGTCTTGACAGCCAATAAAAAAAGGAAGAGGAGCGAGGAGGTATCAGAAGCTATATTTGTAACTTTTGATTAGTGAATTAGAGACAAAAGCCTAGCATTGAAAGGTCGTGAGATTCCATGACCTTTCCATCCACAGTAGTGCCTCTGGGTCAGAGATGGAGATTTTGTAAAACTTGCCTGGGTATATTACAACTGTTACATATGCAGAGGCAAATATCATTTATGGGTGGTTTTAGTTTAACTTTTTTTTTTTTTAGAAATGGGAGTGCATCATTTTAAAATAAATGTTTTAGAAATTTTGCCTGTAAAGGAAATTCTTTGAATTTTGAGTTGTATTCTCCCTTTGAAACTCTATAGAGAAGTGGAAAAGCATTCCTCCCTCCGGGATCCTGAGTTAAATTTCTGAAATCTCATTGGTTGGGGTTTCTAAAACCTTGCTGTCTAATGAATGAATGGAAGTAAGGCAAAAAATGTTACTGTCACGAATTCCTCGTGGAAGGTGTTCCAATTAACTATTCTTAATAACAAACGACTCTAGAACTTCTTGGCTTAAAATAACAACAATCTTTTATTAGCCTGAATCTGGAATTGGGACAATGCTCAGGGAGGAAGGTTCATTTCTGGCCCAGTCAGAGTCAGCTTAGGGCCACTGAACTCAGAATTGGAGGATGTGCTTTCCAAATGGCTCACTCTCATGTCTTAGAGACTGGGCTGGCCGCTGGCATTCAACAGGAGCTGAAGACAGGCACCTCACTTTCTCTCTACCTGGACTTCTGCATATGCATCTCTCTGCAGTTTCTCACAAGTTTCCTCCCTTCATGGCAGTTGGGTTCACAATGAGAACCCCAATAGAAATAAGACCTCACCTGAGTAATGAAAACCCAGGATGCCCATTATACAAACAATCACTCACTATAATAAAATTTTACTCCAGAACTTACGGGGTAAAATAAATGAGTGAACAAGCTCATTGATTGAATGATTTAGGCAAATGGATCAAATTTTCTTTCATTTATTGAGATCATACCATTAAGAATTAGAGAACTAACAGGGATTATAAATTGGTGCAGTCACAATAGAAACCAGTATAGAGGTTTCTCAAAAAATTAAAAAATAGACCTGTCATATGGTCGAGCAATTGCACTTCTGAGTATTTATCCAGAGGAAATGAAATTATTATGTATAATGATATGTCTGTACCTCTATGCTCACTGCAGCATTATTTATAATAGCCAAGACATGGGAACAACTTAAATATCCACTAATGGATGAGTGGATAAAGAAAATGTGAGACACACACACACACACACATACACACACACACTAATGCTATTCAGCCATAAAAAAGAAGTAAATCCTGCCATTTGTAACAACATGGATGGACTTCAAGGGCATTATGCTAAGTGAAATAAGTCAGGCAAAGACAAATATTATATGATCTCATTCATATGTGACCTAAAAAACAAACTTAAAAAAAATAAAAAAACAAACTCTTAGATACAGAATAGTTGGTAGATTGGTGACTACCAGAGACAGAGATTGGGGATATGAGAAATGGGTTTATTATTCATTAAAAAAAAATAAGAGGACTAGTCATTTAAATGAATTTATAACTCTACAGAAGGAACCAAATTTTATATGGTTTTCATGAGTCTATGCAATTTAACTTTCTTCCCAGACCTATCTCATAGCTTCCTCTAGCTTGTTATGTTTATCCATCGTATCTGGGCTTTTTGTTGACTTGTATTAGAGCTAGCTGTTGACAAGTTCACCTTTCCTCCTATACTGCAAGTTCCATGAGAGAAGAGATTTTATTTCAATCAGCTTATACCCACAAAACCATGTAGTAGGTGTTTGATACTACTTACTGAAAAGATGAATAACTCAATGTCCCTTGCCTTTCCAACTCAATTATTCCATGTCCAAAATGGCAATATTGCTCCTAAACTGCTCCATGGGCAGTGAATAATGTCTATGAAACTGGAAAATGTTTGGAAGTTCCATAGTACTTTGGAAGCACTCAACATTAATATGATCCATAAAGATATTACTTCTCCAACACATAAATGGTGAATAATACATTTTAATGTGTTTTTAAAATTTAATAAATCTTTATTGTTCAGATTATTACAATTGTTCTTCTTTTTTCCTCCATAGCTCCCTTCCACCCGGTTCCCACCCCAACCTCTGCCCTTACCCCCCACACTGTCCTCATCCATAGGTGTACAATTTTTGTCTAGTCTCTTCCCATATCCCTACATCCCTTCCCCCCCGAGAATTGTCAGTCCACTCCCTTTCTATGCCCCTGATTCTATTATATTCATGTTTATTTGGTTCATCAGATTTTTTGTTCACTTGATTTTTAGACTCACTTGTTGATAGATATCTATTTGTTGTTCATAATTTTTATCTTTACCTTTTTCTTCTTCTTCCTCTTCTTAAAGGATACCTTCAGGATTTCATATAATACTGGTTTGGTGATGATGAGCTCCTATAGCTTTTTCTTAACTGTGACGCTCTTTATCTGCCCTTCAATTCTCCATGATAGCTTTGCTGGGTAATCTTGGTTGTAGGTTCTTGCTATTCATCACTTTGAATATTTCTTGCCACTCCCATCTGGCCTGCATAGTTTCTGTTGAGAAGTCAGCTGACAGTCATATGGGTGCTCCCTTGTAGGTAACTTTTTCTCTTGCTTTTAATATTCTCTCTCTGTCTTTTGCTCTTGGCATTTTAATTATGATGTGTCTTGGTGTGGTCCTCTTTGGATTCCTTTTCTTTGGGGTTCTGTGTGCTTCTTTCACCAGGTATGGGGAGTTTTCAGTAATTATTTCTTCAAATAGGTTTTCAGTATCTGACTCTCTTCTTCTGGCACACCCATAGTTCAGATATTGGTATGCTTGAAGTTGTCTCAGAGGCTCCTTACACTATCTTCATATTTTTGGATTTTTTTTTCTTCTTGCTTTTCTGGTTGAGTGTTTTTTGCTTCTTTGTATTTCAAATTTTTGACTTGATTCTTGTGGTCCTCTAGTCTGCTGTTAGATCTCTGTATAATATTTTTTCTTTTAGTCAGTGTATGCTTAATTTCTAGTTGGTCCTTTTTCACATCTTCAAGGGTCTCACTACATTTATTGGCCTTTTCTAGAAAATTCTTGAAAAACCTGATAAGCGCAGTTTTGAACTCTATATCCAGTCATTTGCTTTCTTCCGTTTCTTTTCTCTGCAATTTGGCTGCTTCCCTGAGTTGAGAGAGTGGCTTTTGTGTGCTAGGTTTCCTATAGGGTCCAGTGGCTCAGCCTCCCCAGTTACCTGAGGTGGACACTCTTGGTGCACCCCTTTGTGGGCTGTGTGCACAGTCTTGTTGTAGTTAAGCCTTGATTGTTGTTGGTATCACTGGGAGGAATTGACCTCCAAGCCAATTGGCTGTGAGGATCAGCTGTGTCTACACTGGGAGAACTGCTAGAGATGCCCTTATGAGACAAGACTTGCAAAATTGCAAAAGCCTCTGTGCTCTGCTTGGATGGGGCAGAGTCTCAGGGCAGAGCAGACAGCATTGGTTTCCTGTCAGCCCTGCCCAATAGGCCCCCGTGTCTCAGTGTCCCATGGTAATCACTGCAAGCAGCTCTGAGAGAAAGCCGCCTTCGAGTTCCCCCTGCTGCCAGACAGTCCAGTTTCTTCCAGAATGAGTCTGGGTCCCCAGAGTCTCACCTGGAACTGGAGTTCAGTGCAATTGGGAGCTTTTGTATCCCTCCTGCTTGACAAAGCCAGCTGCATACTCAGTTGCCTCTCCTCTCCACATGCACGCCTCGGTACCTTTGCCTTCTGCAGTTCCTCTGAGTCTCAGTGTGCTTTTCTCTTTCCCAGCAGTGCAGTTTCACCCTGTATGAGTCTGGGTCCCCAGAGTCTCGCCTGAACTAGACTTCAGCACAGTCAGAAGCTTTTGTTTCCCTCCTGCTTGAGAAAGCCAGCCGCACACTCAGTTGCCCGTCCTCTCCGCGAGTGCATTTCCATACCTCAGCCTTTTGCAGCTCCTCTGAGTCTCAGTGTGCTTTTCTCTTTCCTTCTGGTTGTAGAATTTCCACTCAGCTAGCCTTGCTGTGGTTCTGAACAATGTCTGTTTTGTCTTTAGTTGTAGTTTTGAAATTGTTGTGCGAGGCAGCAGTTTAGATGTTTACCTATGCTGCCATCTTGGTTTCTCTGTCTTCATGTGTTTGTTTTTAATATCCTTGACCAATTTGCAGGAAGTAATCTACTCATGGATACTTATGTGGACTAAGATGTGGCCTCTTCCAGTTCTATTGTTTTGTTCATTTCTCCAGCTTCCAGAGTTGCTATTTATACAAAAATAAATATTTTTTATATTCTCACATCATGGACACCTGCCAGAAGGTGTCCATGATGTGAGAATCAGCTTTTTGGATGTTCCATGTCTTGACAGGTCGTGTGGTACCTACAGGATTCTAGGAGGGCCCTCTTACTCCCTCAGCCATATAAGTAATGTGGTAAATATCTTGTAACTACAAAGCTGAATGGTCCAATAGTAAATCCCTGTCTAAGCTGTAATTATCAGAATTTCTTCTCTGTCAATTTTAGACAAAAACATTAGGAGATTTGGGTTATTTATTTTTGTTGCTAAAGCTGCAAGATGTAAACTATTGGAGTTTTGAGCATGTACGCTATCTTCCATGTGGAGAAAGCCACACTGCAGTGTGTGTGATAAAGCTGCCACCCAGGGAAAGATGTGAGATGCAGAATGATTCTCCGTAGGGTCTCAGTCCCTGGTCCCAGCTGTTTGGAGGGTGAGCCACATGTCTGCTTTTCCCACAGTTTCTTATTCATCTTCTGTTTTCAATAAATTCACTTTTTTCCTTAAACTAGTTCAAATTTGGCTTCTATCACTTGGGACCAAAAGAATTTCAGCTAATGCAATATCAAAGAAAGATCTAAGAAATGCTTCTCAGGATATGTTTGATTAAAGATTGGAAAGAGAGCAAATGGGGACATTTTAATATGAAGCTTATATTTTGAGAAGTTAAAACCCAAAGAATCACATAAATTAAACCCTATTTTTCCAGACAATAAAAGCAGGATCTGGCAATTACAAATAGGACACCAGTATTTTGTGATTTACCTAATGGTGGCTTCATGAGGATAGTATTTTAATTCTTTGTCCCTCTACCCTGGTGACTATAATAGAATTCTGCACTCAGTAGGAATGTAATAAATATTTGTTGAATGAGTTAATGCATATTTTATCCTCACCCAAGGATATGTATTATTGATGAAAGAGAGAGAGAGAGAGATGGATTGGTTGCTTCTCATCACACCCTGACTGGGGATCAAACATACCAATAAACAGAGCCACCTGATCAGGGCAAGTTAATGTATTTTTGTTGTATTTCTTCCTTACTTCTGGAAAGAAATATGAAAACAAACAAACAAACAAAAAAACAACACAAAACTACTATTTATTGAATTCACACTATAAACTAGCACTGTGTTAAGGGTCATAAAACATCTCATTTCATTTGTTATCAGATTGAGAAGTGGAGGTGGGGCAACTATGAATTGAGAAAACTTGTTCTCAGAGAGTAAACCATTTGATCCAACAGTTTGCACACAGATTCTATATACTGGCACCAGGATTTGAACTCCACACTGTGTGCTGTCTCTAGCACACCACAATCACATAATCACATATTTCTCCAAGGGGCAGACATCTCTTAGGGAGCAATAAACTGAAAGGGGGTAGGCTCGGACTGTACTATTGCTTCATATATGATTTCAGCTCTAATTATTAAGGATTGAGTGAGCATGGAATTAGTCCTCACTTTATAGACAAGTAAGTGCAGGGCTATGTAATGCTGCCTCCAGTGCTTGCCAGTCAGCTCCTCCTTGGAAAGTCTCATTATCAGGATGGAAGCTTGTAGCTGCTGGGGCTCCACTACATCCCCTAGGCATCGCCATTCCCAGTCCCACAGCTTCCTACAAGCACCTGCTACTCTAGGCCTCTTACCTTGCAGGGTAGCCTGGAGAGTGCTACCCAGGAGACCTACTGCCCCACCTCCATGATTGATAAGAATTTATGGGTAGATACCCTACACTCTACTCCTCTGCTGGTATGACTCTAAGGAATGCTCTGCACTATCTCCCGGAGGTCCTCAGTGTGACTGTGCCCAAGTATCCTCACACTAACTTCTTAAATGTGAACTCTTTACCGGTTCCCTTTCCTTCCATGCCTCACTTCCCTAGACCTCTACCAGAACTTTCCAAACAAACTACTGGAACTCTCAGCTTTATCTTCAGGGTCTGCCTCTAGGGTAACTCAAGCTAAGTCATCTCTCTGGCCCCTTCACTATGATCCTGAAGGGAGTGGATTAATGAGTTTGAAAAAAAGAAACTGAGCTTGGCCAGCGTGGCTCAGTGGTTGAGCTTCGATCTAACGAACCAGAAGGTTACAGTTGGATTCTCAGTCAGGGCCCAGGTTGCAGGCTTGATCCCCAGTGTGGGGCATACAGGAGGCAGCTGATCAATGATTCTCTCTCATCACTGATGTTTCTATCTCTATTTCCTTCTCTGAAATCAATAAAAATATTTAAGAAAGAAAGAAGAAACTGAGCAATTAGTTGTTCTTGTTGTTGTTTTTTTGTATCCCATTATAGCTATTTTATCTATTATTTTATGAAAATGGAATCACTCTATCGTATCCACATCCAAGGGTGTAATTGCTGATTCAGGCTTTCCTTCCTCCTCAGTAGCACTCATGGAAACTAGCACAATATTTTTTTCTGGTTGGTCTGAAGTCAGTTCTGAATGTAATTATAGGGTCGATTTTCTTCTGTTGTATTGAAGTTTCCTCTACCTCTGGTGGTATTAGGGATGCGACAAGGAAGCTTCCCCTATTCCTGTCATCCCTGGTTTATTATAAGCCCAGAACATTGGGGAAATGCCCTTGTTGGATTGGAGGCTGCGTTTTCTGTTCTCTCTCTAAATGTAAGGGGAAAAGGAAGCCATGGATGAATCACTTAATTCCCCAGGCTTCAAGTTTTTTCTCTGTAAATTGAGAGGACTGGCCTAAATCATCTCTAAAGTTCCTCTCAGTCCTGACATTCTCCGAAATGCAAGCAATTTTTTCCTGAGGTTTAGTGACAAGTAGTTGCCAAACACCAGAGGAGTGCTGATATGTTGTTGGCTAATATTATCTTTCATCTGTTTGCAGTGTCTTGATGGAAAATAATCACTGGAAAAAGCTCTGTGTTCTGGTGTCTGCTCTGAGAAAAGGCTTAGAGAACACGGGGAGGAAGAAGGAAGAAGGAATTATAGGGATGGTGGGTACCTCCAATGGGAATAGGGCTGGTGTCATTTTTGTTATGATGCTGAAACGGATACAGAAAAACCAACGGAAGGCTGGTCTCAGTGCCTGGAAAATGAGTATTACATAAGTGCAATTTTACTTTCTGTGTTAATCTCTGCTGAGGTAATTGCTGTCATTCTATTTTCAGTGTGTTGTTGGCAATGCTGCATGGCCAACTGACAGTTGTTCAATAAAAATAGAGATCATACTCCAGAGGAAAGTGCAATATTCACACGTGGCCAATGTTCTGTTTGTATGAGCTGCAGTACTCATTTCCTCAAGAGTTAGATGGGGAGAGATACTGCCAGTGAGCTCTACCTGGAATCAAGACTGAGTTCTGTTTACAGGTTTTGGGTATGTCTGGCACACAGCTTTGTACACAAGGAGCCATGTTACAATTTCAGCAAGGGGAAATCTTTTCATAATGAAGGAAACTGAAACTCATATTCTTCTCCTTGCTCATTACATATTTGCCACTAAGTCATATTCACCTTTATCCTCCATATGCACCACCAAATATCGCTCTAATGGTCTATACCACATTATCCAACCCCCACCCCACTGCTGTCTTGATTCAGAGCATTATTATTTCTTACCTGAGTACTGTAACAGCCTCCTAAAAAGTCTCTCCACCCACCCTCCCTTTATTCTAAGCACAGCAGCTAAAGTGATCCTCTCCCTAGCCTATAAATTCCTTACTCAAAATTTTTTAGTGGTTCATACTAAAATCTTAACTTCATTATACAGCCTACAGCCTAATGATAATCTTCAGTCTATTTTAATAGCACTAACCTCTGCCATTTCTGCTTCTTCTAGGATCCAGCAAGTTAAGCTGCTCAGTCCCCACAAATTCACTACACTCGTGTGCCTCTTGCTGAGATCGTGTCCAGCATCTTAACCTCATGAAGCCAGTTTCTCCATAGCTTTTAAGTGTTTGCCTCTATATCATCCCCAGATTACATTTCCAAATCCTCCAGGAAGACCTCAAGACTATTACCTCCTCATTCCAAATGTTCTATGCACATACTATCAATAAGGTAATAATCAAACTATCACGGTCAATGTGAACTCAAGTCTGATCACTTAATGGCTGGGACCTAGAATTGGATTTTCAACTCTACCACCAAACCAGGTAAGAGGTGCTCAATAAATGTCTAAGGAAGAGAGTGGAAAGAGCATTTACTAAGCACTTATTAATATATGTCAGGCTCCATGCTTGTGATTTTGGGAGGTGGTAGACAGGTGAGGAAAACAAGCAGTCTGTGACTTACATCTGACAGAATGATAAAAGTAATAAGTAATAAAAAAATCACGCATAGTGAAAATTCAGTAAGTCAGAAAGTCCTTTAGGGTAGTACATAGTAAATCATGGACATGAAGGCATATTCATATTCCTAAAGTTAATATTAAGGAAATAAGAAACTGGACTCCTAACAGCTTTCAGTCTCAGTGAGTGGAAAGGCCCAAGAGACCTCAGTATTAAACACTCCTGGGATTTTGAGGATGACTTTGATGATTAAGCATCTAAGACATGAAGTAGATCAGAAAATATAGATGTTCTAAATCAGGGGAATCCCAGTAATCATTCTTCATGATCTGTGGAGATATTGAAAGGAATTCTTAAGTAGATGACTTTATACACATAGAATTTAATTATCAGTCCTAGGAAAATTACTCTCTTATTCTCTTTAAATCAATGACTTTGACTTTTGGTAGGGAGTGTTGGATGGTGAGGCTGGATAGGTAGCAGAGAGGAAATTATATTTAGATTTGATGACTATACTATGGAATTAATATTTTATCATGAAGGGTATGGAGACCATTAAAGAATTTGTACACACTATACCATAATCACATTTTCAGGCTAGAAGTCTCTGACTGCTGTATGCAAGATGGATGAGAGGTGTACATACAGGGATGGGGATAGTGAGATCATTTAGCATTCTATTACAATACTCCAGGTGAGAAATGTTAGTGTTCTGACTCAATACCATAGGAAGGGGGGGGGGGTGGTAAGTCATGAACCAATAGAGGGAGATGGTGATGAGGCAAATTAAGGCATCTGACCTGATTTAAATACCCACACTATGACATATTCCAATCATTCCTTCCATGTACTAATTCAGTGAGGTATGACTAGCACTTTAAGATGCTCATGGCCAACAGAACTCCAGCTTCACATGGCAGATACCACTTGAATCCAACTAAATCACCATTCTCTCCCCAATATTTTTTCAACAGAGCCCATATCTCACTATAGAGGTTGAAAACCTGCTTTCCCAGAACCCTTTGCAATGAAACATGGGCATCCAGCATGATTCTGATCAATGGAAACCAAGGGGAAGCTTGCTGCTAGTACATTTTTAGTAAGGGCCTTTTCTCTTTAACAAGAATTTTGAGAGAAAAAACTTCTCTTCTACTAGTCATGTGCTTTTCCATTTCTGTGCATGATGCCTAGAACTATGGCAGTCATTTTGAGACCATGTAGGGAAAATCCTGAAGACAGTAGACATCATGTTGAGGAGAGAAAGAATAGAAAGATCCTGGGTTCTTATCAATGTCATAATGAGCCCTGTACCCACTTACCTCTAAACTTTTGTTATGAGAAAATACAAAACCTTGTTTTTAAGTTTTTGCTACTCAAAAGGGTGGTCAGTGGACCAACTGTATTAAAATATCCTAGAATGTGTGAAAACTGCAAAATCTTGGGTATTATCCCTAAAATACTGAATCAAAATCTGCTTTTTAACAAGATCCCCAATACTAGTTTAAGCCACTTTTTATTATGTATCCTGTTACTTGCAGCTGGAAGCATCCTAATTAATATGTTTGCTATCTAGAGCTTTTATAAGTGGATTAATTGTACTGCCTTCTGTTACTTTATAATATGTGACCACCTCTCTATCACAGTATTTATTTTATTTTGCCATGATTATGTGGTACAGTTAGGAATATCTATGAGAGTCTGACCCCTATGACTTCATACGTTTCTTGAGTAGGTCCTGTGTCGTATTAATCTTTGCATTCCCCTTTCTGCCTCAAATTAAGCTATGTGAAAATAAATATTCAAACATTCGTGGAACAGAAAAATAAATGGAATAATAAGTTCTTTGCAATTCCTCTGGCCAATGAAAATTTAGAACCTCCTATAAGTATCCATATGGATTCTAATATACGCTAGTGATCTGCCTTAGGCTATAAATGTACTGTTTTCTTATTCCACCACTTTTCCAGGGAGAGCTCTGTGCCACAGAGCTCCTCAGAGTTGAGATGTCCATAAATCTTGGGCCTTTTAAAAGAACATATATATTTTATTGATTTCAGAGAGGAAGGAATAGGATGAGAGATAGAAACATTAATGATGAGAGAGAATCACTGATGGGCTGCCTCCTGCACACCCTCTATTGGGGCCTGCAACCCAGGCATGTCTTGACCAGGAATACAACTGTGACCTCCTGGTTCACAGGTGGATGCTCAAGTATTGAGCCACACTGGCCAGGTAATCCTGAGCCTTTTACATGGTGGGCCACAACACTGCCATCTTCCCAAAGCTTAATTGCCTTATTATCATTAGAATACTGAAAGTCATCTCAAGGTTTTCTTTCTCTGAGCCACCAGAGCTAGTACTCCTGGGATCACTCTCTCTATAATAGATGGTGCTTAATTTAGAGTAATCAATACCACAAATCAATTTACCATTGAGCATCCAGCATTGACCACTGAATATGGCCAGGAAGGAAATCCCTGGCCATCTAGAATTCAGGAAAAAAAAAAAAGGGCCTGGCTCATTCAGCTGACTCTGCTTTTGTTAAAAGGCGCTGGCAAGGGCCAAGCTTAGTGAAGCTAGAATGCTGGGATAAATATAGAAAATTGATTTATCTTTCTCATTTAATAAAAAGCATCCACAGATTTTATAAAGTAAGAAACCCCACATATAGGTCATCCAAATAGAGGACACACACACACCAGCTTTTTGCCATTTTACAACAAAAACACTAATAGATAGCAATAAAGTTTGACTTACTATTTTATCCATGATTTTGTAAATAAACCTTCATAACCAACAATAGATTTATGTGCTGGCCTGCTTTCTCAATATCTGGCAAGCAACAAGCATTGCAGATGTGGTGAGCATAGTCTAAGATCTAAGATGAAGAGACCTAGGCTCTGGTCCCAATTCTGCTCTGAGTAGAGGTGAGAGATGAGAGGTGAGAGGTGAGCCTGTATCATGTCAACTGCAGTTTATTCAGATAAGAACCATCCTTTTAATTGTGAACACCCCTCAATTTCCTGTTATTTAGCATAGGAGTGGGGAACCTTTTTTTCTGCTAAGGGCCATTTGGATATTTATAACATCATTTGAGAGCTATACAAAATTATCAACTTAAAATGTAGCTTGATATACTTGGTCAAATATTTAATTAACTCACCCCTAATGCCTTGGCAGGACCAAATGATTTCATGGGCCTTATACGGCCCAAGAGCTGGACATTCCCTGCCCCTGATTTAGAGGAAATAGTTCCACAAAAATCTTGGGAGATTTACAAGGTAATTCAGAAGAGGTTGTTGCTACAATGTGTTTTTCTTTTTCAACATCTGTTTATGGACAGCTCTAAATGGGCAAAGGAGCATATGCAATGTAGCAAAATAATCCCCACCAGTTCCTGCCATAATTCAATATTGTCAACCAAAAACTAGACTTTATTGAACCAAATTGCCCAATAAGGCCCACAGAAAACCATACATAGACAGCTGTGGTTGTCAGTTCTCAATTGTCCTTTGCAAACAGGAAAGTTGCAGAAGCTATTTTAGAATCTGGGAATGCCTATTAACAAAATTTCCCTGCTAGCTATAATTGGTGGGGCATTTTTCTCTCTTCCAGAAGGAAAACTCATTTTATGTTTATATTGGAGAGAGATTTTAGAGACTCTATTCGTTTGAAATTCAATGGAAGTTAATTCCTCGGTAAAGCGAACTTAGTTAACTAATTTAGAGAGTCTTCAACTTGAGTTTACAGACGTCCTACTTATGTGTATGACAAACACATTGCAAAAAGAGAGAGCCCTGGGAGGTTTGGTGATTTGCCCAAGGTCAGAACCAGGACCACACAACTTCACTGTCACTTTTGCTTAGAGCAGTGGTTCTTAACTGGTGACAATTTTGCCTCTCCCTTTCCCAGGACATTGGATAATGTCTTGGTGGTCACACCAGGAGTAAAGTACTATTTGCAAAGACTTCTGGGATAAAGGCCAGAGGGATGCTGAACAGTTCCCCAACAAAACAGTGTCAAGACTAAAAATCCAGGGATAGAAGTAACATCCAAATATGAAGGCTTGCATCTCTCTCTCTCTCTCTCTCTCTCTCTCTCTCTCTCTCTCTCTCTCTCTCTCTCTCTCTCTCTCTCT
>JAAGEH010000125.1:25115207-25190682 GCA_011751065.1 Lasiurus cinereus | reverse complement strand
TCTCTCTCTCTCTCTCTCTCTCTCTCTCTCTCTCTCTCTCTCTCTCTGTCTCACACACACACACGAAATGCAGCAATTACCAAAAAAGGATAAAGTAGCTGACTACATTATTTCTAACACTTGCTTATAAGCAGAACAATAATAATAGCAAACCTTAGAGTTCCTATGACATGTCTCTTTCGCTCACTCCACTTCTAAGAACAGCACATCCAGCCAACACCACTTTCAAACTATATTCCCAAATCAACTGCGTCTTCCCACCTCCTCTGACATTTCCTCACTCTGGCCACCATTATCTCTCACCTGGACCACTGCGATCTCATTAAAAATGGTGCATCTTCTTCACTCTACACGCATCCAATCTGTTTTTTACTCAGCAACCACAGTGACCTTAGCGATATAAACCTGACTGTGTCACTTCCTTGTTATAAAGCTTAGTCCTCCATGGGGACTGATTCTGTATTCCAGTGTGCTCTTGGAAATGAATAGGATGTATGTTTGGCTGTATAATAAATTGGGTGTTACTAGCCTTTGGGAACCGGGGGCAGAGGAAGCCAATTGTCCTGTAACAGGCGGGATTATGAAGAACTGACTTACTTGAACTGTTCAGCATCTCTGGTAAGATGCAGTAGCCTCATTACTTACTCCACTCGTCACCTTGCTCTCTGTGCTCTTGCTAGTGACCCTGACATTCCTTGAATCTGTCAATCATGTTTCAGTCTCAGGGATTTGGCAGTAGCTGCTGCCTGCCTAAAAGCTCTTCCCCAAATTTCCCTATGCGTTCGTTCTGTTACACGATGTCATAATGTTATCTAAACTAGTATCCCCTTCATTAAGGTGAGGTGTTACTCTGCTAAATGTTTCTTTCTGCCGAAACCTGTTTGGCTCAGTGGATAGAGCGTCGGCCTGCAGACTGAAGGGTCCCAGGTTCGATTACGGTCAAGGGCATGTACCTTGGTTGCGGACACATCCCCAGTAGGAGGTGTGCAGGAGGCAGCTGATCGATGTCTCTCTCTCATCGATGTTTCTGACTCTCTATCCCTCTCCCTCTGTAGAAAATCAATAAAATATATTTAAAAAAATAAAAATAATGTATCTTATTTAAAAAAATGTTTCTTCCTTTCATTTATCAATATGCTAGAGTCCTGGTGCATAAATTTTATGCATGGGTGGAGTCCAGCAGGCCTGCCCCAATCTGAGTTGGGGGAGGGGGCTGATTGAGGGGAGAGGCTGCAGCCTGCTGGAAAGGGGAGGGGTTGTGGGCAGTTGGCTGGCTGACTCCTCTGGTCAAACTCTCAGGTGAACTAGTCAAGGGGACAATTTGCATATTAGTCTTTTATTATATAGGATGATATAATGACATATGTTTATCTGTGTATTCGTGTTCTTATCTGTCCCCATTATAAAGTAAGCTCAAAGAAGGGAGGGATTTTGTCTGTTTTGCTCATCTTTGTATCTTCAATGGCTAAAATAGCACCTGGCACATGGAAGGTATTAAACAAATACATGCGGAATTAATACATAAATGTTTGTCTTCACTTGGACAAAATTTCCTCTGATATGTGTGGTCAGAGGAGAGAAAATTCATAAATTTCCTTTTAACTTCATGACTATGTGTTTAAAACAGCCAACAATTTCCTGGAAAAAAATCCTATATTCACCAAGGACTGCTTAGAAAATTATATTTAAGAAATAGTCTTAATTGTTATTTTAATTAACTGCTGACCAAAATCTGTGCTGGTGGACTGGGTAGTAGAAATAGGTTAAGATATGTCTCAAGAACTTCAGGAATCATGGAAGAAAAAGAACAGAAAATCATCAATTCCATAAAATATAATTAATAGTCTTAAGGGATGCAAAGTTTCATGGATTATTTTGTGCTGACAATCTTCAATGTGTAAATTCAATAAAAACAATGAAGTAAGGTAAATTTCTCTTCGTTAACTCTGATGGGAGCTGGGAATGTGGCAGATCTGCAATTGCCTGGAGGCCTGGTTTTAGGCCAAGGGCACAAACTGCTCCTCAGGGAAAATCGTGAGTTTGAGAATACAAGATCCCAGCAGTCCTTGGGTCAGCAGACAGGACTTGGCACCTCTCTGACCACACCTTTCTGAGCTCTGATCACCCCTCCTGCATCTCCTTTAGCCTCTGGCTAAGGAATAATAGAGATGTACTGGGGTCAGGGAGAATGTCACTGTGGAGGCTCATCATTGTCATTTGGATGTGTTAAGCCATGTGTTTTGGGTCCTTTTCCATACACCCAAAGCCTTAGTAGGCATTTTTGTGAAAGTGATTGATTGGGGCTGCTCTCAGGAGAAGAGAAGTAGAGGAGGCCTATCAGAGCAAGGGAAGAAATCTAAGCAAGGATGCAGTCTTAGCTGGAGTCTAGCTTCAGCCTGATCCCATGGGGAGCTCGGGAATATGAAGTGTACCATGGAGCTGGTCCTCCTAAAGGCAAGAGGACCAGCCTTTCATATCCATTTGTTGGCAGCCTGGAGCCTTTGTTGTCAGGATGGGGCCCAAGTCCCCTGGGGGAAGCTGTATACCCTCAGCAGTAACAATCACAGAAGCTGGGAATGGGGTACTCCTATCTGTAGAGGGGATTTGGATGAAGCACCAACAGCATTTGCTTCATGCCTGCCAATCCCAAGCAGACATGGATCACAGTCTAAAAAAAAAAAACACAACATACCCAAGAGCACGTACTCTTAGTATCACTGCTTGGCACAGCATTATTCAGAGTGGCCTTGAGAATCACATCTGGCATCTAGAGTTTATTCTGAGGGAATTCTGCCAATGTTTGGCAAAGCAACACCAAAGAACATTCCCTTTTTTTCCTTAAAATGTTCCACACATTTTACCAACAGTCATTTAACAGCCTCAGAGAACAGTGGAAGTAGTGAAAAATAGATGTTAAAGCAATTAAACGATTTCAAAAAGGAGTCCATTTTACCAACAACATTGACTAATAATTAACTGAAACCATTTCAGCAAGTCCTTGAGAAATTCTATTTGCATATGTTTTCTTTCCATTTATTTAAAACTCTGAACTCTGAAGCAAGATGATACGGCCCAGAGTCCTCCTTCTCAGCATTACATCCACTTTGGGACAAAAAGTTGGGGTCTGTTTACCAGTATCCTGGCCTCTCTACCTACTCTATGTTAGTGGCACCCATGCCCTACCTCTCCTCCCTCCCATTGCCAAAGACACCATAAAGGGCACATTCTCAGCTCCCAAAATTGCCCCTGATTGATAAAGCAAAAGAAACCCAGAATAATCAGTCCTGGGAGGGCTAGCGAGTAAGCAGAAAAGTTATTCCAAGCTTTGGTTTTCTCATAGGTGAAATGCAAATAATAATATCAACCAGATAGGACTGTTGTGATCGAAATAGAGAGCATCGGTGCAGCATAGAAGCCAGCACATAAGTCTGTGTGTGTGTGTGTGTGTGTGTGTGTGTATGTGTGTGTCTTCTTTTTTTTTGGACTAAAATCCTTTCAAAAGTGGTTTGTCTTCTTATGGGTAGAAAAGTGATTAAAGGACCATTTGATACAAATTAGGACATGAAGCATAGTTTTACTTCAAAGATCTAAGATCGATAGAGGGGAAAAAAATAACCTGATTCCTTCTAAACAAAAGTCACTCATACTTATTCCCTTCCAGTATTTACTAAATAGTTGTTGTGGAAAAATATTGGGAACTTAAATAAAATTTCATTTAATTTTCTGAATGCTTGTATAGCCAGATACTGTTATAGACTTTGTGTGAAATATCTCTTGAGTAGATACTACTATCTCTAATTCATAGATAAGAAATAGGAGCAGAAGAAGGTTAAGTAATTCCCCCCAAATAGTACAAAATGATAGGGCTGGAACTCACACTGAAGTCATGTATTAGAAAGTAGAAGAGCCAGGTCAGGTGGTTTGGGAAGAGGGATACCCAAGAGGTACAGCCACGATGATTTGATAACCCTTTGTTGACCTGCCTTAAAGTCTAATCCAGGAGCCACAATTCTTCCTTGCATTAATATTTTAGAGACCCTAAGCATGGGAGAGTTACCTGCATATACCATATGCAGTTCAAATTAAAGCAATAAAAAATGAATAAACTGTAAGGAACAAAAAAGAAAAGTCCTAATTTTTCCTATGATGAATACATTGATGCTTCTGGAAACATCTAATAACAGTGTTTTCAAAGATATTTCCCCTATACTTACCTTGTTTATTGGATATCCAGTGCTAATAACTCCGAGTTTTTTCATCCTTCTGCAAAATGTCTTGGTATTGAATCAGTGATCTTGACCTTGCAATGAAAGGTTCTTTGATTGAAAAATTTAGCTTCACTCTCCTAACCTTCCTTAGACACACTCATTTGGATCTTCCAAGTTTCTTTTGGTCTAGGTGAGGCACCAGCAAACTTCTTCTGTAAAGGACAAGATAGAAAATACATTAGTCTTTGTGGACCGTGGCAATTCTGTCATAGACACTCAACTCTGCCATTGTAGTTCAAAAGCAACCACAAACAGTATATAAACACATTGGCATGGCTGTGTTCTAGAAATATTATATTCCCCCAAATAGTCTGGATTTGACATGAGGGACATAATTTGCTGACCTCTGATCAAGGACCCTGTTGTGCAGCAGTATACAAAATTGCACAATGAAAACTACAAGACCTATGAGAAAAAATGGGGTTAGGGAAACAACGTTCAAAAACTCTATCTGTGATACACAGAAAAAGATAGGAACCCAATTAAACCAATGTTACAATTCACAAATGTTAATGGTTAAGAAACACACAAATACTACAATAAATATGGCACTTTGCCTTGAAAAAGATATGAAGCTTGCATGTAGAAATATGCTCTGGAACCTTGTATTTGAGTTATGGTGAACCTTGGTATCACATTGGTGCATGAAGCCACTTGAGCAGAGCCTCTTTGGAAGGTTGTTGGAGTGGCAGGAAAAGAGGAGGTTTTAAAAATTTGTAACACAACATCCTTAAAAGAGAGAAAATAAGCTATTCAAGCCTATCTGAGCAATAGGATATCTCCCCAGAGTATGGTCCATTATGTAAAAAATGTCCAGGTCCTTCAATTAAGCAAAACAACCCTCGGTGGGGATTTATATTAATACTAGTGGCCCGGTGCATGAAATTCATGCATGGAGTGGGAGGGCTCCTCAGCCCAGCTTGCACACTCTCCAATCCAGGACCCCTTGGGAAATATCTGACTGCCAGGGATTGGGCCTAAACTGGCAGTCTGACATTCCTCTCACAATGCAGGACTGCTGGCTCCTAATCGCTCACCTGCTTGCCTGCCTGATCACCCCTAATGGCCTCTGCCTGCCTGATTGCCCATAACTGCTCCCCCTGCTTGCCTGATCACCCCTAACTGCCTCTGCCTGCCAGCTTATCACCCCTAATCACCTCTGCCTGCTCTGTCTGCTGTCCTGGTTGCCTCTAACTAACCTCCCTGCCAGCCTGGTCATCCCTCACTGCCCTTCCTTCTGGCCTGGTCACCCCACACTGCTCTCCCTGCTGGAATGGTCACCCCCAGCTGCTCCCCTCCCCTGACCAGCCTGATTGGCCCTAACTTCCTCCCCTGCCAGTCTGGTCACCCCCAATAGCACCCACACTGCCAACCTGGTCACCCCTCACTGCCCACCCCCATCAGCCTGGTTGCCCTCAACTGCCCCCTACCCCACTGGCCTGGTCACCGCCAACTACTCCCTCTCCTGGCCTGGTCACCCTTAACTGCCCCACCCTGCAAGTCTGGTCGCCCCTCACTGCCCCCTCCCCCTGCCAGCCTGGTTGCCCCTAACTACTCCTCCCCCATTGGCCTGGTCACTCCCAACTGCCCTTCCCCACTGTGCTGGCCTGGGCACCCCTCATTGCCGCCCCTCTCCCCCAGCTGACCTGGCTGCCCCTCACTGTCCCTCTGCTGGCCTGGTCGCCCCACATAGCCTGCTGTTCAGTTGTTTGGTCGCCCCTCACTGTCCCCTCCCGCGCCAGCCTGGTCACCCCACGTAACCTGCTGTTCGGTCATTGTGTGAGGGCCTCCTGACCAATTTGCATATTACCCTTTTATTAGTATAGATGCAAATAAGCCAGATCATGGGCTCCATTCTGGACCACTGGGCATCCAACATTTCCCCCTGCTCCCTACCCATGTCATCTTTACTGCTCACTGTATGCTTACTAGTACATATTTTCTCTGTCTTCATTAGAAACTGGTTGTACACTAGATGCAGATGAAATAGGTGTTTTTTTTTAAATATCTAGATTTATACTAGATGATTCTTTAAATTAAGAACTAGACCTGGCTGGTGTGTTCAGTGGTTAGAGCATCAGTCTGCACACTGAAGGGTCTTCCGTTCAATCCCTGGTAAAGGGCACTTATCTGGATTGTGGTCTTGTCCCTCCACCCTGCTCAGAGTAAGAGTGGGAGGCAACCAATCAATGTGTCCCTCTCACACTGATATTTCTCTCTCTCCCTTTCTCTTTCTTTTCCCCTTTTCCTCCCTCCCTTTCATGCTCCCTGAAAAAAGCAGTGGAAAAAAGTATCCATTTTAGGTGAAGATTAACAAAATAAATCAAACAAACAAAAACCCCCCAAAATTAATGAATACTGACCCATCACTAATACTGGGAAAACCCAGTATTAAGTGTTTACATGCCTTTTATTCCATTTAATCATGTCCCTTTAAGGTAGGAGATGAAGTTGACATTTTTTTTTAGGTGAGAAACAGGGGCTCACAGAGGTCACACAGCTAGAAAGTGCCATTGCTGTCTGTTTGATTTGAACTCTCCAATCTAACTGACAAACTATACTAGTTAAATATTCTGTACAATTACCCCAAAACTTAGCAGTTTAAAATAACCAGTATTGATATCACTTGTCCGAGGTCCAGGGATCAGGGATCATCTCAGATGGAGGGTTTCAATTGAGGGAGTCTCTGAAAGTTACAGTCAAGATGTTTCCTGGGTCTGTGGTCACCCCAGGACTTCACTGGCTAAGAGATCCAAAGTCACTCACATGCATGTTGGCAGGAAGCTTAAACTCCCCACCTTGTAGGCTGGTCCATAGGGCTGCTCACAATATGAGAGCTGGCTTCCCCAGAATGAATGAGCTGAGAGAGAACTATATCAAGATACAAGTTCTAGGAAGTGTTTAACCTAATCTCAGAAGTGATACGTTAGCACAATTGATATAAAATGCTATTGGTCACAGAGGTCAATCCTAATGGAATATGGAGGGCCCTGCAGAAGCATGTGACTCCCAGAGGCAGAGACTTCCATGGGCCACATTGGAGGTTGTACATCATCACCTACAGAATTGAAGTTATCACATGAAAGGGACCCAACAGACCTCTTGGTTTGAGGTCTCCCTACTAGCTATATATTGGCATGGAGAATGTAGAGAAGGGCTTACCTAGGCATTTTTTTCTTTCTTGGCATAAATAACTTATATGTTATTTAAAATAGGCATATTTTTTTCTTGATAGAAGACCAGGAAAAAGGGAAAGAGAGGAGCTATATAGTTATTTTTATATTCTTCACAGTGCCTTGGAGACCACTGATTGAGTGTGATATGGAGAGGGTAGAAAACCTTCTCAGGACATGCACACCCATTTTTGATGTGTGTGTGTGTGTGTGTGTGTGTGTGTGTGTGTGTGTGTATGTGTGTGTGTGAGAGAGATAGAGAGAAAGAGAGAGAGAGAGAAAGTAACTTTTTCAGACTCCCTGGATGCAGATTCATCATCAGATTTAGTACTGTTTTTCTCATATCATGGCAGGACATAATCTTGCCCAGGCACTGAGAAAACCCGATGGGGTGAAAAAGGGAGAAATGAACCATAAATGTTAGAATTATTCCACAGCACCAACAAATGATAAACTCCTGCTGTTCCTCTCATAGATCTGTAACCACAATTGTACTTGTCCATTTTAAAAATAGCAATTGGAATCAAGAGTATTTCGAAGATAGTAGAGTGCCATCTTCATTTTTAAACAGGAATAAGCCACACAGAAGCCTATGGGGCTAACGCATTAGACAAAAGAGACTCAGAGCACAAAGTGGGGCAGAGGCCGATTTTATCGGGGGACCCAGAAAAAAGATGTTTATTCATCCACTCCTCAACTAGTATTTAGGCAGCCTTTATTATGAGATGACTCCTAAGCATTGGAGGGCATATGAAAAAGTACAAAACACAGGCCCTGCTTTCCATAAGTGGAATATTATTGATTGATTCCCATAGATTTTACACACAGACACAGCATCAACCACTTATTCACTCAGTCATCAAATTTTGCTGTGTCAAGCATTGTGCTAGACTCTGGGGTGGCAAAGATAAATAAAACATCAGCTCTCCGGAGCCCACGGTCTAGTGAAGGGTCACCAGTCACAATCGAAGTGGATCCAGAATGATAAGAGAAGAAAGAAAGAAAAAAAGAAAGAAAGGAAGGGAAGGAGGGAGGGAGGGAGGGAGATGGGCGAAGGAGGGAGGGAGAGAGGAAGGGAGCAAGGGAGGGAGGAAGAAGGCAACTAATTCAGTTTGGGGGAGAGCATGGGCAGGTGCTAGAAGAAGTGTCTAAGGGGAAGTGGTCCTGCATCTGAGTATCAAAGGGAAAACTAAATCAGTCCTTAGATCCACATCTGTATGACTTTCTATCTGCCTGCCCATTAAGAGGTTGTGGCTTAGAGAGATAGTCATGGCTCTGGTTTGTCTCACAGCTCTAACATTTACTGTCTGTTCAATGGCAGGTAAATGCACCTCTTAATGCCTTAGTTTCCTCATGTGTAAAATGAGGATAATAATAGAGATTACTTCCTATGATCATTATGAGAGCTAAATGACTTAATGTCTTGCAAAGTGGTCAAAAGAATACCAAACTCAAATAAGCCCTGTGTATTAGTTATTTCTACCTACAGAAAGAGAGAGAGAGAGAGAGATCTGCCTTATAAAAGGGAAAGCCCAAAATGTTCTAAGACATAAGGTGAGGAGTTTTTAGGGCTGTCCACCAGAAAAGTCAGAGTTGCAAAATTGGGAAGGTAGCAGGGACTAGAGCCAGGCATTTCAGATTCTTCACAGTAGCAGAGGACTTGAGGAGGAAGCTGACAAATTCAGGGATGTTCTTGGTTATATGACTACAACCTGGAGGAGCAGGAGTGCTTTGGTGTGTCCACAGCAGCTTTCTTCTTGGAAGAAAAACAAAACAAAACAAAACAAAACAAAACAAAACAAAAACTTTTGCTGACTTCAATCTCCATGTCTCATCATTTCTAGCCTTTCTCACTTTCTCTTTTTGGGTGGGCCAAAGACTGAACCCACTGGGGAAATGCAGGCTGCAGTATGTGACACCTATCCAAGTAACTGCTCTCCAAAATAGAGAGTGGGAAATCTTATTGGTAGCTAAAGAAATAAAATTAAATGCTACCGTATTTTGTCAACATGGCGGTACATGATATATATGTGTAGTTACAAGTCATTTAGCTTCAAACTAGTTTCCTGAGGAAGCTATTATTATTATTCCCATTTTAGAATGGGTGAGGAGATAGATCAATTAATAACTTTTCCAGTGTTATTATTAGCAATTAGGAGAACTGGGGTTTGAGTCTAGATCTGTATGACTCTAAAGCAAACTTCTCTTATATGTGGCATCAGAAGTAAGGAGTTATGGAGTTCCAGAGAAGGGATAGACAAATAAATGATGAAGGAAGGTGGTATTTGTTTGAATTGAGAGTTAAAGATGAGCAGAATTTATATGTAGAAAAGGTAGATCTCTTATTTACCCCACCTCTCCCTAACCTTCCTGCTGTAATTTGACAGTCTGTTTGATGCTTTACTGCCTCTGTATCTATCTTTTTGTTCATCAGTTTATAATGTTATTATCCACAAGTGAGTGAGAGCATGTGGTGTTTCTCCTTCATTGACTGGCTTATTTCACTTAGCATAAGGCACTCCAGTTCCATCCAGGTTGCTGCAAATGGTAAGAATTCCTTCTTTTTTATGGCAGCATAGAATTCCATTGTGTAGATGTACCATAGTTTTCTGATCCACTCATCTGCTGACGGGCACCTAGGCTGTTTCCAAATTGTAGCTATTATAAATTGTACTGCTATGAACATAGGGGGCAATGGGAAGATATGTATACATGTAATACATTAATAAAAAATTGAATAAAAAAGAAAAGGTAAAGCACATTTTTCTCAACTAACAAATGCTAAAGGTAATGAACACCTGAGAGACATGAACTTCCAGCGGGAAGGGGAGGAGTGTGGTGTGGCTCAAGCATGGGCACGTGGTGAGAGAGAAAGCTGGACAGGGCCAGGTTCACTGAGGGCCATTTGTCTCCTCAATCTGATGGAAATGCAAGGCCAACAAGAGAGGGAGGTGGTGGGCGGGGAGAAGGAGGGAGTGGCCCCGTGTGGGATGAGGCACCACACTCAGGCAATTCTATCTCCCCCGTCTTTCCCCCTGGTTGATGCTCAGTTTCTGCATCACTGTCTGAGGACAGTGGCACAGAGCCCAGCTGCTTGGACTCTAGACACCGCGAGTGTCCCAGACGTCTGGACTGGACTTGATGATGGGAAATGAGCAGCAGAAGAGAGTGAACCTCCGACCGGAACCTGATGGATCACGAAGCAGAGAGGGTGCCTGGCTATGCAGGAAGAGATCCTTTCTATCTCCCCTGGACAATGATGATGTCCACAGAGATGCCAAATCGGCTAGGGCAGCACCCCACTCTTTGAAAGCAGTGAGTATTGAGACTGCATGAGAGACGATAACGTCATTTTAGAATCTGAGGAAAATGTAATCTGCTTCTCCAGTCATGATCCCCCAGGTGTCCAGGTAACATCCACGGGTACTTTACATTTAAATGTGCCGTGAACCAGCAGCACAGGTCCAAAAAGTCTCCCTCTCCACTGCCTCCCTGGCATGACTAGGTATGTTTGTACTTCTGCGGGCTTGAGAAAGTTATTTATGTCTCAGTTTTCTCAGGTTGTAGTATTATTGTGAAGAATGCTTAAGTTACTACATATAAGGAGAGTATTTGGCATATACTAGGCACTCAATAAATATTAAGTGCTGTTAGAATTGTGATCACTGCACCCCATTGCAATCCTATCATTCTTTTACATGTGGGGAGGGGGAGAGAGAGGTCTCAGCCCCACTAGACCAATGTCCATGGGAACTTGGTTGGAGGAGGGGGTCTGATATATATAAACATAAAGAATAAATACATCCAGAAAGGTCAACTATCCCACTGGACAGGAGTGAGGTACAGAATTTAGCATCTAAGGAGTGGGGAGAGAGCTTGGCAGGAGAAGTCCTTGGAAGAGCAGAAAATGAGGTGAGCCAGGAAGAATGCAGAGGTCATTGCCAGGTGAGCAGGAGCAGCCAGAGCACTCACTCCAGGGAGGGGTCCAGTGATTGACAGGAGGGCAGGGCTCCAACCAAGGTGACCAGGTGACAAGACTCAGTGAGGGACTAATGAATGAGGCTGGCCAGGGAGGTGGGAACTGGTCCTGGAGGCCCTGAGTGGCATGATCTGGGAAATGTTTTCCCAACTCCAATAAGTATCACCTTCCTGACTTTTGCCAGATGTGCGTCATGAATTTTTCTCTTACTCTCTTAAAGAAAGTTAATACTTTCTTTAAATTGATTTACCTTTCACTGCTATAAATAACGACCCATATAATTTTGCCAGAAATGCAAGCTACGGGGTGAGACAAGTAGTAAAGTAAAAGCACACTATATCGGTAAACTCTTGCGGATGGTTTTTCCTGCAAAGGCTCGGAGCCTACTGTCTGTCTCTTGTCTAAAAATGGAAATCCGTAGGTTTTTGAGGAGTGTGAAAGCCAGCGAGCACATATGGCAAGCTTTTCATTTAGAAGGATGGAGAGGAGCTGGCAAGGGAGTGGGCTCTTGCTGCTGTGGGACCCGAGGTAAGGTAGGATATCACCAATGGTCTCTAAGAGCATCTTCAGAGCTGTCAGTGGCAACACTCCCACAATTAGGGAAACCCTCCTGGGGTGACAAGAACATCTGTGAGGGATTTTAGGCAGGAAATTTACCTGTTTAGCATCTTTGATTTAGCATCTTTCTGGCTATATCGTTGATGTGGATTTATGGAAACTGTGACTAATAGCTGGGAGATCAGGTAAATGAAAACGGCATTACCCAAGTGAGAGGTGATAAAAGTCTGACTGAGAGGTGTTGTTGAGCTGGGGAAGAGAACAGTTACTGATGGAATGTTCAGAAACAGGGGCTGTGCTTGGGAAAGCAAAGAACGAGTCTATGATTACTTCCAAGGGGTCAACTTGAGTGAGTGGGGGAAATGATGGTGCCACAGTGAGGCAGAGAATTCTGCAGGGGATGCTCCCATTTCTCTTTTGAACTTGTCTGGCCATCTTCTCCCAGGCTCCAGCCTCTTTCTGTTGATTTCCAGATGCTCAGACCTCAGGATGTCCCCAGGCTGACCTGGGGAAGAGGTCAAGGTCCAAATCCCTCACCCTGCCTAGGACCATTCCAGCAGAGCGGCAAGCTGAAGACCAATCACTCAACATCTCACCATCCCCACTTCTCTACTCTCCCATAGTTAAGAACTGGTTCAAAGGAAAACCAAGCGCAGGACTTAGAAAAAAATCACTGGGAGAATCCCACAATCCAGGTGTGGATTAAGGAGCTGATCAATTTTTAGTTTTCGGTTGGTGGGTAAGTAGGGTAGAGAAACTTAGAGGCTGAGTAGATGTGTTTGCATCTCAGATCATTTCTTATTTCTGCTGGAGGAACACTTTCCGTGGCCCCAGGCTGTCCTGCTTCACTGCCCAGACAGATATGTGTAATTGCTACAGTGGAATTGATGCCTTTTCCTCTGAGGGTATGGAGGTCATCACATCAATTTGATACATCCTAGAAATGACACTGTCCATCTTATTTTCCGGATCCAAATGAAAATAGCAGCTGGTAGTCACTAGCTAACAAACTAGCTCACACTATGGTATAAATGACTGTGAACACGTTAACTGTCTAACATTTAGCAACAAATTAATCCAAAGCAATAGCTATCTCATGTGCAAGACCTTCAGATCTTTGGGGTTTTATTTGACGTGGAAAACATATCTTTTCCTTCCTGTGAGGCAACCCTAAATCAACAGACACAAGGCATTAAAGTTCCATTGATTTAGTCGAGTGGTCTATAAAAGACACTCCCAAGAGTGCATTTTCAGACTTTCAAATCTAGTTGTAGAGTCAACTAAGTTCTGAAATAAACTTCTCCTATTTCTAAGAATGATCGCATCTATTTCACAGTGAAAACTCATCTGGTGATGCTTTAAATGGAAAGCAAAATAAAGGTAGTGAAAAAATGCATAAAGGCTCTCTGTGGACGATCAGAATGTTTCCATTTAACAACTTGATTAGTGGATGGAATAGTGATGTAATATTATATTTCATATGGAAATTCAAACATATTATTATCTGAATAAAAAAATGGAAGGGAACTCAGGACAAAGTGATAAACATTCCAGGAATTAAAGGACACCCATGATGTTCACTATTTTGAGAAACTAGTGGTTCTCTTTCTCTCATTTATAAATATATCAATTTCCTTTAATTGGACAGGCATTGAATTTGTTCTTGTTGACAAATATCCTACTTGAACCTTTACTACTTATTGACTTAATTTTGAATTTTTCCTACTTGAAAAGATTCAAGAAGATGTTTCTAAGTAGGTTTAAAATACTTTTTAGCCCTTGATGGGAGGTCAATAGGTATTGCAAATTGTGGCCATTTAGAATCCATAAGGTCAATGTTAGCCAACAGGTCTATTTCCTTTAACCTTTGGAAGGAGATTGCTATGTGGGAGAATAAAAATTAATTATATGGTCTATAGAACATGTGTTTTTACTCTACTGAGTCATGTTTTTCTAACCCAGAAGTGGCTTCTGTGATATAGTACTTGGTTTATTCAGTAAAATTATAGATTCCTTAGATAGAAACTAAAAGTGTATATTTACCCTTTGCTGCTATATCTAAAATAATGGTTTCTATCCCTGTATGATCAGAATTCCCTGGGGAGCTTTCTAAAACATGTACATGCCTGAATCCCACTTCTGAGCTACCTGTTGGCCCAGGCACTGATATTTTTAAAAGTCACCCTTCACCTCTCTGGCCCTGATAAGCAACTAGAGTTGGGAAGCACTCAGTTGGAAATCGAATTCACCTTTCTCTCCTGTTCCTGTTCAGAACTTGCTTCTAAGTGGTCAAATTCAAGCAACACTGGACTCATGTAAAATGAGTCCTGATGCAGTGTTTCATTTTGCTTTTCTCATTCCAGGCACAATATGAATTTTCTCTTTCTTCCGTAGTCAAGACAAGTGAGTTTGACTGAGCAAGGATGAGATTGGAGGCAAGGTTTTTCCCACAACTACCTCTTGGAGAAAAGAGCAAGTTTCCCTCTCTTTTTCAAGGTTCTACCAGTAACACCCAATGAAGCCATCTGGAGGATGAGCAGAGAGCAGGGAGCCAACTAGACCCTGTGTCAAATCAGTGTGGCCTAGACTTTGTGCTCTCTGGCTGCCACAGCCTTGTCTTGAAAAATGCATTTCTGCCTGGGGAGTGGGCCACAGGGATCCCTCACAGCAATAAGCCCAGTGACAATGTATCAGCTATTATAGTTGCAAGAGCCAAAGCACAAAGCAAAAGTGCATTCATATAAATTAAAACTTATTCTAGCCTCAGGATATTGGTTTAATGGATTCATTTATTGGCACCTATGCACCCTACTCTCAAAAATAAGGTTTTACTAGAAGCTTTTAAACTTAACGAGTCAGTGAATAATTACTGACCTTTTACTATGCTTAACATTGTACCCAGGCAATTTAGTGAACAGAGTATAGGAACTAAATCCTGCCTTCAGCATCTATTTTGTGCACCTGAAGAAAACTGAATTGATAGACCAGTCATCTCTGGGTCTTTGAACACTGACCAAAATAGAAGGAATGAAAAATAATAAAGTTTTACCAAAATGGGGACATATTAAAGAGTCCTGAGAATCCAACAGAGGATATTACACCTGGTAAAGGAAGTCACTAGGGAATATGGTGGCAAGAAATGCCCTGGTGGTGCTTTGAGGAGCAGTACAAGCAGAGAAGGGGGTGGGCTGCGTGGAATGAGGGAAGCTGTTGGGATAACTCAGGCAGATGTGATCACATGACTTGGTGGCAATGGGACCCCATTTTTGAATGGGAAAATGATAAGAATTCATCTTTGGTTATGGAGAACACAGAAGGATAGGTCAAAGAAGATGAAAGATTCCTAGGGGGAAAATGAGGGTACAGATATAGTGAGCGATGTTGGAAAGAAACATAAACATTCGTCTGGAACACTTTGAGTTTGCAACCATTCTAGGACAGACAGCTAAATAAAAATTCCCAGTTAGCCATGGAAGATAAGAGATTGGAGCCAGAATAAAAATGGATCTTGAGTTTTAGATTTTAAAAATGATCCACAAAGAGGGGAGTTGAAATGATGGGAATGATGGATCTTCAACCCTGGCGATCAATGGGGTGACAGATGTTGCAGCCAGATCGTCATCACTTACCAGGTTTTGTAAGATTGAGAACTTATGGGGGGGAAAAGTAGAGAGCCACACAGAGTCTGGGAAACAGCCTCAAGAGAAGAAGAGGTCAATAGCCAGCTCTGCGTGTATGAGAGATATGCTTGTGTAGTACAGTATTTATATGTGTAAATACTTCTGATGTAGTTTTATTTAGATTTTGCCCAAAGCAACTCCACCTTATACTATCAACTTATAAAATCATTCATATAGAATGAAGTTCCTTTTTCACATGTTGAAGAGGAGGAGAATTCCCCCGTCTATTCTCTTTAGTTCTTGCAGCTGGACTAAGTAATAAAATAATAAAATTGATCCAAGACTAGATGAATAGGAGAGACACTAATTTAGTATGTGAGCACACAAGAACCATAATATAATGCTCAGATGACAAAAACAAGGCTCAGGGAAATGATCAAATCAGGCATCATTTTATATTTTTTGGTTAATAAAAAATAAATTTGTGAGAAATTGACAGGACAAAGGAAGTTAGTGCTTATTAGAAAGGAGTCTAAGCCAGGTTTGAGCTTGGGTAGCATATTAGTAAGGACATTATACAGTTGGCTTCTACAGGTTTTTGGACTCTGGATAGTTTAACTTTTGTGACAAGGTTGACTCTCAGCCCTCAGGAGTGTCAAGAGTACCTATCAGAGGACATTCATTTTCTGCAGTTAGAGAGTCAGAAAGCTCATACCACTCCTGCTGCTTCTCACGTTATTTTAATTTGAAATAATCAATATGCTGTGGGGTGTATCTTGAGGCAGCCTACCCTGTAACCCATCCACATTGACCCATTAGCTCTAACAGGACATTCTGTCAGATAGAAAAAAAAAGTTTCTAAAAAAAGGGAAAGACCATTACCTTTTAAAAACATGACCTTTCATTTTTCATATTTTATTCATGTTTCTTACAGGAAAGGTTGAACTCACTGTTACTTAAGCTGCATTACTAATCCATGGAATTCATGAGAAAATTCTGAAACTGGATGGGGTTAAGAATTTGAGCCATTTTATTTCTGTTAAACTTACTATTTTTTTTTCTCCAATGGCTAATCCATCATATTCCAGACTGTGAAATATGGAGCCATGCAGGGGTACTTAGCAGAGAATCAGTATGTAATGAGATTCAACAGGAAATTGTACAAAATAATCATCATATTTCTCTGAGACTCTGAATAATATAACTAACCTATCTGGGTCAGTTTTATTCTATACAATGGGCTTGATGTGAACTGACTTGCTCATCCAATAGGTGTTCTATAAACACTAAAACTAAAAAATATATATAAAACAACATAGGAAAGAACTCTCTAAGCATTTAAGCCTAAAGTCATGAATGTTATCACTGTTGTAAACGTGATGATCACCATGAAGCTAATTCTCTGTCAGCATGGTGGTAAGGCAGGCAAAGGAGCATTTAGTAGGCAGATCACCAAGCAACTCCCAGGGATGCAGAATGTGGGTGCGTCTCAGATGTCTTAGTTTGAGCATCCTCCAAAAGGAGGCACTAAGGCAAGGGATTTTTTTTTCATGTTGTTTATCTGGAAAGGGCTGTGAGGGAGTGGGGAAGGGAGACAGGGAGGAAGGAAAGTGGAAAAGGATACACAAATGAGCGCTGTACCACTGTGGGCAGCAGGGGCTCAGAGCTACTGGGGATCCTCTGAAGGTCTCAGTATAGCACTCCTCAGAACTGTACAATGGAGGGAGGAAGTTCAGGTACTTATTCACCAATTCCCACCCCTGAAGCCTTAAGTCCCAGGCTTTGACATGTAGTAGCTGAAGCAAACCACAATATGTCTCCCCAAAATACTTTGACATAAAAAATTACTTTGACTTGAAGGTAATTATTAAGCAGGAAAAGCTCTCTCCATCCCTAACACCACCCCCCCCACACACACACACCCTTCTTCCTATCTAAAGGCAGAATATACTGTAAATTCTCTTACTGGTGAGGACACCAGAGAGATCTATAAACAAACTTTACTCCATTAGTTTCCCCCCATATATTTACCTTCTCAGTCTGCCACCATTAGAAGCCAAGAACATCTTTCCTTTGCTCTGCCATTTCTCTACAAGTTTATTGCTCTTGGTTGAAGATACTATATAACCCAGATTTCTGAGCTATCTATCTGAGTTATTCATTTTCGAGTACGCCCATATGTTGTGTGTGTGATACACATGTTAATAAAGTTGTTTGATGTTCTCTTGTTAATTTGTCCTTTGCTTTAGGGACTTCAGTAGAGATTCTAAGAGAGGTAGAGGAAAAAACTTTTCTCCCCGGCAGAGCTAAGCACACTCACTGTGCTAGAGAGCTCCTTCAGATAGAGTTGTAAGAAAACATGGGCATGTACAGAAAGGAATGCTGGTGACCTACAGGGTGATCCAAGGTCATTAAGGGAGGGGCCCTGAGTCTCTGCTTTGTAGCCAGAAGAGACTTGGTTTTGAATCCAGGGTCTGCTCCCCATAAGCTCTCCTACCTCAGGTCTTTACTAAGCTTTCCTGGCTTCATTTTCCCAGCTGTAAGTGGAGGACAACAACAGCTACCTTGCAGAATATTAATGAAATTATTATGCATCCTTTTTATGGCTTGTACAATAACCACTGTTATAAAAAAAAATGTATGTCCTGGGGAGCACTCATGCTATAGAGTTAAATGAATATAGGAAATCACATTAATTTGTAGTACGAGTTCAATTTTGGAAAGTATATTTTACACATCACGGCAATAAATGGGACAATATACACTTAAAGATCAAGGGTGATAGGAATTAAGGTTAATTAAGATTAATTCTAGGTGGTGAAATAATAGGTAATTGCTGTTTTTATATATATACTTTTATTCATTTTGAAAAATTTCTACAAAGTATATATTACGCTATCACCAGAAAAAGGCTAATCTGATAGAACCCATTTTTTAGGCTTTTGTCAGGATAAAAGATAATTGTACAAAAAAGGTATTGATTATAGTGCATGACACAGAATATGTGCTCAATATATGACATTTTAAATATGCTACTAATAAATATTACTACGTGACTGTTCATTATGCATCACACACTGTGCATAACACTTTACATTTATTTTCTTTTTTAATTCTCATAAGGTACTGGCCTTACCAATTACTAAGAAAACTGACCCTTATTAAAGAAACACGTCTGTATGCCTCAAAACCCCTCAGAATGGCTTGGGCACCTTTAAAACAAATCATTCAGAATAATAGTCACTCCTTTACATTTTAAACTTTATAGTCTGAATATAGTTTTAATTACTGCTACTTCAACTGAACAATGGTTACATTTAAATGGCAAAGGGTAGCCCCATTGCCAGAGCAGGCCCTGAGCAGACCATGTGGTTATAAGCAAATGGACCAGCCACTCAGCCTTGCGATATAAGATCTCTCTGCATCTCTGAAGCACGGTTATCTTTTCTATCAACAACAACAAAATGCTGGAGACAGCATTTCGCCTGTAAAGATCCCATGTCCCAAAGATAAGAACAGAAGAGGATGCTTTCGGGACAGCTCTGTAGCAGGCTACATCGCAAAAAAAACCCACCCAGGACATACCCATTATGAGCACAGCATGAGAAAGAAAGGAAGGAAGATTCCTATTGGGCAGAATGGTGTTATCTATTTTGCTGGCAGTAAAACCTAGGCCCTTCGCTTTGTCATTGTTGGTGGTGTGCTATGTTCTTTTGAAGCGTTTAGGATTTAATTAAAATAGTTTAAACAGCCATAGTCTGTCAAGCTTATAATTCCCCTTGAAAACCTCTCTGTTCTCCCCTTAGTGAATTTCATTATAAGAGAATCAAAGAGAAAGGCTCTGGAAACTGTGGCCAGGAAAATAAATGGAGAAGAGGGGTGGTGGGGAGGGAGGTAGAAGTGCCCGCATTTGTTTGAATCACAGCAAAGCCATTTCTATTTTTCAGCTTAATTCACTTCAAATGAAAAAGGGCCGCTGTCTGTCAGAGGTGTGGCCTTTGAAAATACCGAGGGACCACTAAGTCCATTTATTCTCCCAGCACCTCTCTGATGCTGTTTCTTGGATTGAGAAGGGAAAGCAAAGCAACAGCTTTGCTTATTATGGCAGTTTTGATTTGAGCTGGCAGGAAAGCTGGTGCAGTCTTTGAACATGTGCTCCCTTTAATTAGAAGGAGGGTCCTGTGTGAATGAGCAAAAAGACCTCATGTCCCAGAGAGAGAACAGATGCTGATATCTCGGGGACATGAAGACCAGACTCCCACTAGTGGGTTCATAATTGTATTCATTCCTTGTGATGTTAAGAAAACTTAGAATTACAATGGCCTGTTGTATTGATTTTAACATCACTCCTAGCTTCGTTTTGTGACATTTTCCTAGATTTTACTTGTATTTCTCCTCACTGTTTTCTCATTTCTATTCTCTCGTATTTTATGCATTGTTGTGAGCTACCTGAAGTTGTTTTTGGAAGAGAGTGATGTCTAAAAACATTAGAAAAATTAGTTTGTCGGGAATAGTGAGGAAGCTACTCAATACCTGGAAGAAAGGTTATCCCCTCGGAGTGAAAATCAAGAGAACCCACAGCGTGGAGGGGATGCTGTGTAGATTATTGTTTCATCTGAAGAAAGAATGTTTCAGTTGAAAGGAGTAATGGATAGAAAATTGGGCTAAAACATGCCAATTTGATAGTCCATGACTGCTGTAGAGAGGGTCCCTAATCCTATCTGGTGGTCACAACAATTCTGGCCATTAGTCAAGGGAATTGCTATTGGAGGAGGTCCATCAGCCCTCACCCTAGCCTGGACAAATAGCTTCACATCATCCACTTCCTTTGATTCTATAACATTGCCATCCTAGCATTTTCTTATTCTCATCACCCATCCATCCATCCATCCATCCATCCATCCATCCATCCATACATACATCCATACATCCATACATCCATCCATCCATCCATCCAGTGGTCACCATGTACCAGGAAATGTGCTGGGCACTAGAGATTCACTGTTACAGCCCTCTGGGTGCTCCATCTATAGGTTACTGTTTCTCTAAAAATTCTTGGGTTTGCCTCAGGTTTATCACCTACCATCTACACAGCAAATGCAAAGCTGGTTGGAAAAGCTATTTGCATATCTAGCTAAAACCCTGAGCAAGAAAGAAAAATGTTAAAATGAAGGCAGACTCTCTAACCAAAATGCACAGAGACCCACCATTTTATCAAAAGCCAGTGAACCTGTCTCAAACTGATGTCTTGCACTGACCTAATGGTGCTAGCAAAAAAGGTAAGTCACTGCCACGCTTCTAGTGCTGAATGTTTTCTTGAAAAGACTACTCAGTTTTGACTTTATATATGTTCTCAGAAACAATAAATCCCCAGAGGTTGTGAATAATTGTGTGCAGTGCTCAACATGCTCTCCACTCAGGGTACTTAATGCCTTTAATTTGTGTGAAAATGATGATCATAGTCATCAGACCCAAATGTAATATTCTGAAAACTCAAGAGCATAGTCAGAGCTAAGAATTTGGAGGTTTTGAGATTAATTTCCCCAGACTATGTTGTTCTCCCTGAATACAGGGTTAATAGTGAAGCCATTAAAAAACTAAAACACACGCACACACGCGCGCACATACACACACACAAAACACACACACACACAATCTGTCTGGTGTCCTTTCTTCTCGCCCCCCTACACGCAACTAATCTGTGTCCTTTCCCTAATACCATCACCCCCAATTTATATACTTCTTTCATTTCCCACTTTGAGGAATGTAATGTTAGAACTGAGTTGAAGTATCATTCCACTTTTTTTCTTTAAATTACCAAAGTCTTCCTCTTTATTCTGGTTTCTTTTACCTGCATTTTTCTATCCCAATACTCTTTTATTTTAGATGATACTAATGGATACACACCCATTTATGAAATGTGCATGGTTTTAGGTAGTATATACTACCTAATAACAGAGTAATATGCATATTGACCATACCTCCACTACACCCATAAGCCCCACGCACCAGCCAATCAGGAGTGAGTATGCAAATTAACCCAACCAAGATGGCTGTAGCCATGGAGTGAGCAGGAGGCTTGGGTTTCCCTAGCAATGGAGGAAACCAAGCTTCCTACACACCCTGAGTGGCCCTGGACTATACTCAAGACTATAAAGTTTCAATTATAGAAGATAAATAAATCCCAACAAAAATGGCAGAAGCCATGGAGCTAGAGAGAGCAAGAGGCTTGAGTTGCCCTCAGCAATGGAGGAAGCCAAGCTTCCACAGCCCTGGCCTGCCTTGGCCTCTGCACAAGGCTACAAAGTTTCAATTCTAGAAGATAAATAAATCCCAGATACCAGGGCCTCTGCTTGGGTCAACAGGGGATGTGGCCAGCCTGCAAACCACTATAGGCCCCTTGCCCAGGCCGCCCCATATCCCAAAAGAACTCCCACCCTGATCTGGTGTACCCTTCAGGGCAAACCAGCCAGCCCCCACTCATGCACCAGGCCTCTATCCTATCTAATAAAAGAGTAGTGTGCAAATTGACTATCACTCCAACACACAAGATGGCTGCCCCTGTGTGGTCAAAGATCCTGCCTCCATGTGGACACAAGATGGCCACCACAAGATGGCCAGTAGGGGAAGGCAGTTGGGAGGGACCAGGCCTGCAAAGGAGGGCAGTTGGGGGTGATAAAACTTGCAGGGGAGAGCAGTTAGGAGTGACCAGGCCAGCAGAGGAGGGAAGTTGGGGGTGACCAGGCCTGCAGGGCAGAGCAGTTGGGGGGAACCAGGCCTGCAGGGGAGGGGAGTTAGGGGTGACCAGGTCTGCAGGGGAGGGCCTAAATGGGCAGTCAGACATACTTTAAGGGGTCTAAAATTGGAGAGGATGCAGGCTGGGCTGAGGATCACTCCCACCCCTGTGCATGAATTTTGTACACCAGGCCTCTAGTGTATATATATATATATATATATATATATATATATATATATATAATCTGAAAAAGATCAGTAAGTACTACCTAGTCAGACATTTTAACAGTTTTTCTATGCCACCCTGCAATATTTTATGTCATTTTTATAGCTTCTTAAAGATATATTTGACATATACTAACTGAAAACATTTAAAGTAAAATTGACTCTTGAACAACACAGGGGTTAGGGATGCCAAGCCCCATGCAGTAGAAAATCCACATAAAACTTTTGACTCCCCAAAACTCAATTACTATACAGTTTGATCTTTAGTTTATATATACAACTGGAAATAATCAACAAATATAATGAACATTATCTTTTACATCCAAAAGCTTTTATAATTCTTCCTTTGTTTCTCTCTACAAACCCATGATCTATCTGCAGGCAACAAATCATTTACTTTTTAATACTACAGATGACAGTTTCTATATAAATAGAATCATACACTATGTACTCTCATGATCTGGCTTCTTTCACTCAGCATAATTCTATAATCTCTGGACATGTGGACATGAACTGTGTTTTATCCTTATTATAGGTAACATTTTCCTGCTTTTTTACATAACTAGTAAATTTTTATTAGGTACTAACATTATAAATGGTATTCTGTTAATGAATTTGTTGCCTTCCTTCAGAGTACTGATTATTATTTTATAAAGCATATTTGTGTTTTTTAAATATTTTAAAAAATGGATTTTTAGAGAGAAAGGAAGGGAGTGGGAAAGAGTGTAACATTAATGGGCTGCCTCCTGCATGCCCCTACCGGGGATCTAGCCCACAAACTGGGCATGTGCTCTGGCTGGGAATCAAACCGGCAACTTTTTGGTACACAGAACAATGCCAACCACTGAGCCACACTGGCCAAGGAGATGTTTTTAGCAGGAAGTTAAGTTATTTAGGGAGCAGTCTGAATCTCTGATGCTTGTTTTTAAGATTTGTTATGACAGCCTCTTCTCTACACTAATTTACCCCTATTACTACAGTGTGATACTATTGCTGTCTACTATGTGTCTTGGGCATTTAATGAACTCTCAGCTCTCTGGTTGAATAGCCTTGTGTAAATCTGGAAATTGTTCAGTTTGCAGATGTCTGGTAAATGTTCTTTTCTAAAAGTTGTTCTTTAATCAATTGAGGGGGGTGTAGAGAGAAGAAGGGGGGAGATATGTAATACTTTCAACAATAAAGATTTAATTGAAAAAATAACAAAAGTTGTTCTTTAGCTAGTAGTTGTTCTGGCTTCATGTGATTTTATCCAACATAAAGACTTGAGGGGACCCAATTTCAGATTTCTGGAGCTCTTTCTCTATATAGATCCTTTTTCTCTGGTTCTCTGCTTATGCAAATTCTATTCATCCCAAACTCCCTAAACTCTGATCTCTACCTCCTAAACTCTAAAGGACTACTGTGCTCTGCCTGTGTTTCCTCTTCCTGCCTTGCATTCTCACAAATGCCTTCATGCAGAACTTCAGGTCAACAAAGGGGCTCAGCGCCCCTACTTTCCTTCTCATAAGGATCATTTTCTCTTCCTTCATGTCATCTAGTCCAGTAATTTTATTTATTTTTCTAGTTTTCTACTTGCTTGTAGTCAATGGGCTGTGCTTGTAGTTTGCTACCTCCGTCATAACATAATAACAGCCTGGGTGGCCTAAATAGCAGGAATTATTTTTTCACAATTCTGGAAGCTACTAATAGAAGTCTGAGGTCAAGGTTTGGCAGGTTGGTTTCTCCTGAGGTCTCGTTTCTTGGTTTGTAGGTGACCTTCTTCTGTCTTCACATGATCTTCTCTCTCTGTGTCTGGTCTTCCCTCTCTGTGTCCATGTCCTATCTCCATCTCCTCTTCTTATGAGAACACCAGTCATACTGGATCACAGCTTACTCTAATAACTCATTTTAACTGAATTATTTGAAAGACTATCACCACATGTAGTCATATTCGGAAGTATTGAAGGTTAGGATTGCACTGTATGAACTCGGGGGTGGGTGTCACAATTCACCCATAAGGCAGTCTAATAATGGCTACTTTTTCATGCCAGATGAATTTTGGAATACTTGCTATTTCTCATTCATTTTATAAGCAGATTTAACTCATTTAATTATCCCAATATTTCTATCAGATAGGTATTATGAATTCTATTTTAGATCTAAGGATGCTAAAGCTCAGAGAGTTAAATAATTTACTTAAGATTTTGTAGCAAAGAGCCTGGATATGAATCTGTGTATTACTCCAAAACCCTGGCTCTTAACCACTATGCTTTGCCTTTTTTTTAGGACATGCATGAAAGGCAGGAATAATGTCTCAGGATTATTCTCTCGGAACTCTGAGCAGATATTTCTGCAATACCTAGACTTTGAAGCTTGACTGGATACCGAGTTTCACTTCATAGCAAGCAAGACACAAATTTCTCCATGTCAAGAAACAGAAATACTAGCGTACACCCCATCACTCAAGTGTCAAACATATTTCATTTTGTTCCTCTCTCACAACCAGCCTCTTACTTCATCTATGCTTATATAACTTTCCTTATGATAATTTTTAAATAAGAAAAATGTTGGATTTTTATATAAATGACATGTCAAATACCAAATGATCCAGCATAACCTAAGCAAGGTCTGTTTCCTATCTAAATTGCCAGTTCTATACAGGTAGCTGACAAAGCACCTCAGCAATTTGGGGAATAACAATATATTCATCAAACATAAGAGTTCATTTAGTCATGCAGAGAAGAAATTGGACATTGTTTCATATTCTTCTATGAGCCCATTTCTGTCAAGGATAATCACTGATAATCATAAATGTATTATGACATCAATGTTTTTTATTCTAAATACTAGATTATACTAACACTTGGCATCTCCATTTCAGTTTTAAGTTGTATTGAAGACAGCAGGAAACTTTGGGGAAAAATAGTCAATATGTGAGGCAGAAATAGTAGTATTTAATAAGGATTCTAATGTCAACATGTGAATTTGGGTACTGTAATGTGACTTCTAAGCAGTTAGTTTTCACGTGTATCCATGCCATTCACTGCCAAATGATAATGAGCCCAAAGGTTCCTATTTGATTGGAGTGTCTCACGTAAAACTGGTCCTGATTTCAAATACAAATATTTGTTCCTTATTTTCCTTGCTCAAGTAATTTTTTAACCTGTGACTAGAATGTCAAAATTCTACTTACTGACATTTTATTTTTTGAAAAATTTCTTTAACTTTTTAATAAAACTTTAAGTTATTTCAGAAAGTTCAAGAAAAAATTACCAAAACATTTTTAGGCATCCATCTTTGAAGGAACCCTCCATGACCAAAGCTCTTTGTTCAACTTATTTTATAGACCCACCCATCATCTAGCTGTTGAACTTGTTTAGTGCTTGAAAGTGCAGACTCTGATGTGGCAATGATGAGAACTGGATCTTGAGATAAGGACTAAGATGTACTTAACTGTATCAAGAAGGTAATTCCTGGAAGCAAAGATGGGGATTTGGAAAGAGAGAAGTTATTAAAGGCAATCAAAGTGTATAAATTATTTGCTTACAGTGTGCACTGGGACTCAATCTTGCCAGGGAACCACTAGAAGAATCACATAGAATGTGCCTTAGAATTTTCCCTCTGAATGGAGGTAGCATTTTCTGTCAACTCTCATTCTCTATTCATTGATGGTTTGCCTGAAGAAACATTACGGTAAATACCTTTCATTCTGGCCTGTGCCGGTCATTGGCAGTGGGGACTTCCTAGCATTTAGAGAAAGCTCAGAGATAGGAAACCAGAAGCAACCTGGAGGAGGGATGGCATCAGCACCTGTGCACAGAGCTGTCTACCATGGTCACACTGAGATCAGTGTGGGATGTGACATGGGGCGTTTAAAGCATCTTCCACAAATTAAGTGTTTGCTTTGTTTTTTAAAAGTAGGATCCCTTTCTAAGGGTGAACTTTTTCCTGATGAGCATGTTTCTTTCCAGTGAGGCACAGAACACCTCTGAGCAGGAGCATTTGTCCAGTCTTCTAAAGACAGATGAGAATGAAATTCAATCTATCTCCACACACAGTGCCATCTGGACCTGGGTTTAATGACCTAAAGATGAGATCTTTAAAGCATTAATCCCAAAGCAATGGCGAAGGCACAGATATAAACATGTGTGCAAATTTGTGGCTAAAGAGTCTTTAATGACATTCCTTTTAGAAGAGATCTGCAGGGAGTATATTAAATGTGACCTTGTGAACAGATAAAATAGGTGGCCATTTACAACTTACATTTTGAGACCTGTCATACCTGGGAGAGGGAGGCTCCACTGGCATTTTTCCCATCCTTAAATCAGGGGAAATTTCATCATAATGACCTTTTAATGGCTTTAACTGACACACAATAAACTGCATATGTTTATACTCTACAGTTTAATCAGTTTTGACATGTGAATGCCCTTGTAACCCATCACTAAGATGAAGAGAGTGAATAAATCCATCACCTCCCAAAATGTCCTTATGCCCTTTGGAAATTCCTTTCCCATACCATCCTCTCCCCAGGCAACCACTATCTATCACTTTCTAATACTATAGATCAATTTGCATTTTATACAATTGTGTGTAAATAGACTCCTATAGTAGGTGTTTTTGTTTTGTCTGGCTCTCTAAACTCAGAATAATTATTTTGAGATTAACTCATGTTATTTCATGTATAAATAGTTTATCCTCTTTTTAGGGCTAAGTATTCTCCATTGTATTGATGTACTACAATTGGTTTACCCACTCACCTACTGACGGACATTTCAAACTCTGACAATTAGAAATAAACTGCCCTGAACATTCACGTAGAAGTCTTTGTACAAACATATGACTTCCTTTCTTTTGGATAAGAGAGAAATGGCAGGATTATGTGGTATGTGTATAATTAATTTCTTAAGAAATTGCCAGATTGTTTTCCAAAGTGGCTGTGTCCTTTCATATTCTCAGCAGCAGTGTGTGAGAGTTCCCGATGCTCCACATCATTGCTAGCGCTTGGGGTGGTCAATGATTTTACCATGAGTGGGTATGTCTGGTATCTCTCTGTGGTTTTAATGTGCAGTTCCCTATAGAGTAACAATGTTGAGTATATTTTCAGGTGCTTATTTGCTCTCTATGTAACATTTTGGTTTTGTTTTATGTTCATTCAAATATTTTGGCTGTTGTTTTATTATTTATTTTCTTATTATTTAGTTTTTGAGTAATCTTTACTAGAGGCCTGGTTTATGAAATGCTTGCATGGAATATTTTGTGTCCCTCAGCCCAGCCTGCAACCTCTCCAATCTGGAACCCCTCAAGGGATGTCCAACTGCTCCTTTAGACCCGATCCTACAAGTAGGGAGTATATTAAATGTGACCTTGTGATCAGATAAAATACTCCCTGGCAGTAGAATCAGGTCTAAGTGGGCAGTCAGACATACCTCTCACAATTCAGGACCACTGGTTCCCAACTGCTCACCTGCCTGCCTTCCTGATTGCCCCTAACTGCTTCTGCCTGCCAGCCTGATCACCCCCCTAACCACTCCCTGCCAGCCTGATTATCCCTAACTGCCCTCCCATGAAGGCCTGGATCCCCTCCAAATGTCCTTCAGGCCCAGTTATCCCCAACTTCCCTCCTCTGCTGGCATGGTCACCCCTAACTGCCCTCCCCTGCAGGCTTGATCGCCCCCAACTGCCCTCCCTTGCAGACCTGGTCCCTCCCAATTGCCCTCCCCTGGCCATCTTGTGGTGGCTATCTTGTGTCTACATGGGGGCAGCCATCTTGTATGCTGGAGTGACAGTCAATTTGCATATTAATCTTTTATTAGATAGGATGTTTTGTAGCTATAAGTCCTTTGTAAATACCTGATTTGCAAATATTTTCTCCTTAAATGTGGTTTGTCTTTTCATTCTCTTAATAGTGACTTATGAAAAGCAGTTCAAAGATAATGAAGTTCAACTATTTTTTTCTTTTGTAGATCAGTATTTTGCCTAACTCCAGATCACAAAGGTTTTTCCTATGTTTTTAGTTAGAATTATTATATTTAGGTATATGATAAATTCTGAATTAATTTTTATGTTGTGTGAGTCATGGGTCAATGCTTATGCATTTCCAATTGCTCAATCACAATGTAATAGTGATAGCAGAAGAGGCACTTGCAGTTGTGTGCCAATGAACCTTGAGACTTTGAAAAGTGGAAGGCTGAAGCATCTATCCACTACAGTCAGGATGTCTGCCCGATGCCCAATCTCATGAACTTGGATAGGGAAAAAAGTTTCCGTATCTTTATTTTCACTTGCTTCTAAATGATATTTAGTATTTCCTTTCATCTTCATTGTGAATATAAAAACTCACAGATCTATTAGCAAGTACCTGTAACTGTCACAAAATTGAAAATACACATTTTCACATTTTCAAATCAGAGTTGTTACAACAGCATGAGATGTTGTTAACACTTATCACCACTTTGAAATTCTAATAATTGCCAGATCTTGCTGGATCTTGTTAATTAGTTATTAATAAGGATAAAAACATCAGATCATGATTTTTAATACTTTGATGATTATATTCCAATGTAATTATTAGTTTCCTTGGCAATCATATGCAGTTTATCTTATGGATTGGAAAACATTATTTCAAGAGGACAACCACTGGTTTCATCAGATGATCAAAAGCATCTATGTCTCAAAAAAGTATAAAAAAACCCATGTTTAGCCACTAGACTATGCTGCTTCTGGTAGACTTCCCAGTACAAAATGTTCCTGGTTGATGTGGAGATATATTTTTATTTCATCTAGGGGTTGTACATAAACAAAGTGAAATCTAATAAACCTCTCAGCCCCCAACTCAGAAGCAGATTCCCCCAATGTTTCATTTATATGGTGGGTTCAGTCCTAGTGAGTATTTCTCAGGATGTGGGTTAGTGTTCCTGTATCACGGTAGGGTTATAATGACTATTCTGGGCATTTTGAAGTTGGTTCAGGAATAAACATTCTTCAGGAAGATGTTCTATTCAGTTTAGAATCTAATTAAATGATGAGAAATGTTGGAAAATTACCCTATAATAATATTGCACTGCTAGATGAATCTTCCCATTATAAGGATTTCTGTGCCTTTTTCTAAATTCCCTCCAAAGAGGTTTCAACTTGCTTTATTTATCCACTTGTTTGTTTGTAAGGAGTAGAAAAGCAGAGACAACTCTTTAGTAATAACCTCACCTCTTCAAATCGAAGTTTAGATGAATACAAGGTTTGGGTGGAGACCTGAGCCATCAGTTGGATCTGCCCATCAAACTTGAGCTTGTTATGTGATTAGGTAGACAGATCAGCAAAGCCTTGCATTTAAACTTATTGTTTATTGGTTGCACATCATCAGGATTAATACCTAAAAATATATCAAACTACTACTGTAGGGGAAGAACTTTAAAATCAAAATTTTATAGATAGTTACGAAAATATTTGGGTTTTACTCAATGTGAAGAGAAAATTGTCAGTTCTTTAACCATAAACAGATGATGACTCAGGACTGTCACTGCCCCAAATTGTGTAGGATAATGTTGTTATGGTAGTTATAACCTACTCATAACTTTATATTTGTAAGCTGCCTATAACAGTCCTCTTTGTCACCACTGTATTTTTCATGCTGGGAGGGAGGGAAAGTGGGTAGATAACAGTACACTCCAGGTGATCTAAACCAGTAGCTGAGGCAAAGGGAACTCTTGGGGTATATTAGTTAGAATATTTTGGCTTGCAACTAATAAAGCATAGCGTCTAAACTGGTAGAAGATGGTTATCTTGTTTGTTTTGCTTTACTATTATCTCTTATAACTAAAAATGGTAAAAAATGGGTTGGAAGCCTGACCTTAGGTAGCACCCAAACCATGTAAAAAGGACACAGTTCCTCTCTTTTCCTTAGAGGGTTCTTCATCAATGATGCTTTCCTCCTGTGGTCATGTGATGACTGCAGGCATCAGCAGGCTACAGGCTTCTTTTATCTGTTGTTTTCACGTTCCTCAACTTTCTCCTCTTGGTACTAAGCACAATCATTATTATTATTTTATACATCTGAAGCTATTCTATACTTTACTTTCTGGAGATCAGAATCGTCTTTATTTCACTATATTTTCAGTTTGCTTAATTATGCTGCATGCAGGACAATTTTTCATCAGAGCCCGGCCCCACCTGCCATCAACTCCCCCATTCTCTTTCTTGCTCACTTTCCCTGTGGCCCGTCACCATGGTTAGTTAGTATTCTAGTCCAGTGATTCTCAATCCTGTACCAGGATCACTCAGAGAGCTGGAAAAACTTGCAGAGTGCACAGTGCCACTTCAGAGAGTCTCATTCAGGCAGTCTGGATTTTGGTTGGATAATTAGCATTTTTAATAAACTTCCAGATGTTGATGCTGATGCTGCAGATCACTTTTGCACTATTCTTGCCCTATTGTATTATCCAACTTTCCCCCCACCACCACATAAGCATGTTCTATTCCATGTGCCTAGAATGTCCTTCCCTAATCTCTTCTTTTGGCAAATTTCTACTCATCTTTGAGCCCAAATTTAGTGTTATCTCCTCTGTAATGCTTCTTCTCCCCACCTCTTCCCCATAAAGAATCAGTGTTTCCTCATTAGCTTTGTCCCTAGCAGTTTTCCCCACTGTGTGTCACAGTTTGCCTTCATGCATCTGTTTTCCCCATTAGACTGAGAGTTCACCGAGGTCAGAGACTACTATTATGCTTTTCTACAGCTCTGCATATCATGCAGACTTTAGATACAAAGGCATTTACTCAATATTTGTTCTTAATTAAATTGTCACTCCGGTTCTTCTTTTCTTAGTTTAAACTGTAATCACCACCTCATTCTAGAGGTTTTGTTCATTTTTCCTTTTAAAAACATTACATATACACAGATGACAAAGGAAGGCTTTAGTTTAATTCTCTAGGTGCATTGGAGGTATTAGGTGACTGCGGTGCACAACAAAGATCTCATAGAGCATTAGCACAGTCTAATAATTAAAATCCCCTTTAAAACTGTTATTGTCCTCAGAGACTCCCAGCAAGCCAGAGTCATTAGCGACAAAACATCATCAACACATTTTCCAAATAGGAAGGATGTAGCCTGTGTGCAATGGGTGAAAATTGGACCTGTGAGATTGCTCACCTGACCTATGCTTCAAATGGGGACCAATCAGAGCCATAAGTTAGCTTGAGATTGATGGGGACCAATCAGAGCCATAAGTTAGCTTGAGATTTAAAAATCTATCTATCTTTCTATCTATCTATCTATCTATCATCTATCTATCTATCTATCTATCTATCTATCTATCTATCATCTTCATGGTGATAAAAGTATATGATTTGCTACTTGCACTTCCTTAAGCTATTCCATAAAAGAGGTTGGGAATGTCACAATAAAGAAGAAAGATATTCCCTCAAAGAGTTTCATTTGTCTGGCTGAAATGTCTCACTGAAGCATTAGCATTTCTACACAGAAGCAGAGATGGGTTATAGGGAACTGGGGGACAATCATGCATATTAGTTTTACATAATCGTTTATCCTTTCTTACAAAGGATGAGCCATAATATCCTGTAAGTCTGTGCTTCCGTGAGAACACCTGCCTGAGACTAATGACTTAACATTTACCAGCAAGGATCCATTGAACTGGATACTGTCACATAATTATTCTCACATCCAAGTACTCTTCTAGTCTCCTCTCTGCCTGAGCAACTCTGTCCTAGGGAATTGAGAAAGCAGTCTTAGTACCAATAGTTTAGCCAACTTCTAGAGTGATGGGCTAATGGTTTAGCAGAGTCTATGTTCAAAGGACATCAGTCTTAGGGAGACCAATATTTACTTGGGGAGAAAATAAAGAGTTCATGAAGAAGGCAAATTGTCTATTAAAACTTCACAATATTCTTACTTGATTTTTGGCAAGTGCAGTGGAATCATGAATATTTATTTTATACTCTAAATTATAATCAAATATGCAGTTTCCCCCCCCTTCAAACTGTTGCAGGTTTGGCCTTTAGGAGTTCTTTCCATTGGCTCCATTGATGTACTGCTATAATTATTGATTCTTTTATGTTGTTTCATCACTTCCTTACTTGCTGGGACTACAAGATTCTCCAGTCCTAAAATCAGCCATTTCTCCAAGGAGCTCCAGTTCCTTTATTGGAGAATAATATTTTAAATTAAGATCTGGGTGCTAGGTGTGCTTGTTGCTACTGGGGTCTTATTGTTTTTAGGTCCTCTCAGCTCACAAAGCAAGGACATATTACCCTGTGTATATTAATCTGTGTTCGTACACATACCTATAAATATTTCTCTAAGTAATTGTATGTATCTTTATTAAGCTGAACATGAGTTCATGCTGATGCCTCCAATTCTATCCCATTACTACATGGATCATTTTAGCCTCCTTCTTTTGCCTGTCTGTAAATTCCCACCCTAATAGTGAGAAATCTGGCTGCCACCATCTTCCATTAATTTATTTAGTCAATCCCAGTGTACATGTACAGCAGTTTCATAAGTTTTTAACCCATACATTCATGGGAAACAACTTCCTCAATTAGAGTGTATTTTTATATGTAGTTCCTTCTGCATTTAGTCCTACAGATTCTTTTCGCTTCCAAAACATCATCCCCCATCACCCTGTTCATTCTAATGTCTGCTATATTACTGTTCAGTGAGGTTGTCTCATACAGATTCTTTTATTAAAACTCTGCATTTCGTATATGAATACCCCAACCTCCTAAATTGCTATTTTTCATTTCATACATTAATCTTCATTCTTTGGACCATAAAGTTCTATGAATATTGACAAATACAATGTTATATACATCTACCATTACAGAATGATAAAAATTAGTTTTACTTCTCTGAAATAAATCCATTATGCTACATCTATTCAATCCCTTCCCTGCCCCGATTCCCTATAAATCACTCATCTTTTTAGCTTGTAAATAACTTTACGTTTTCTAAAATGTTGTATAATTGGAATCATACAGTGTGTTGCCTTTTCAGATTGGCTTCTTTAACTTAGCAATATGATTTTCAAATCATCAGATACAAGCATGATTGCTGAATCATACAATGAGATGGCATCAGCATTGTAAGAAACTGTCAAGCTATCTTCCAAAATGACTGTACCATCTTGTATTCCCACCAGCAATGAATGAAGAGTCACTATTCTTCTACACAGTTACCAGCAACTGGAGTTGTCAGTATTTAATTTTAAAAAAAATAGCCATTCTCATAAATAGATAGTGATAAATCTCTTGTATTTTAAAAGGTAGGTAAATGCCTATAGTTAGATTTTTAAAAAATGATATTCAAAGGCTCATCTGAGTTTCCTTAAATAAGAGTTCTCTTAAATGTATATTTTCCTGTTTATATAAAGAAATAGTTAATTCCTTGATGGAGAAGGGCATAAAAATTATTTAGTCAAGTTTTGGTCCCTGTACCACCTTCTTAGTCATCACCTGGAAGCTTGTTAGAAATGCAAAACCTTGGACCCTCACCCAGCCCTACTAAACCAGCATCTGCATTATAACAAGACCTCCAATGAATCATGCACATTAAATTTAAGAAACATTGTTCTAGAACTATAATATTATAGATACACAGAGGTGGGGAATGGACCTGTGTGTTGTGTATATGCTTAATGTTGCTAATACTTTTGAGGATTCTTTCATTCTTTTTCAAGGAAGGTGATGATTTGCTCAAGTGTACACAATCACATAAAAAGAACAAAATAAGTTAAGGCTCATTGCTACTATACGGTAATGTAAGAATCAGATCAATGTGAAATCATGGCAAGTCCCTGAAAAAATTACACTTACATTACACAAACATAATCTACAAATCCCATTAGTTGTGTAGTTGTGTGAGGCAAACCTGTAGTCTCTGAATACTCAGTAAGAATTGTGCTGCCATTCACATCACTGTAAAATGCCTGGTCGCTATTTGGCCTCCAGGAAAAGCTAAACATAATGATCAGGAATCTTTTATATCCCAGTACCAGGCATGCAGCTGTGAACTCTCAATCTTACAATAGAACTTAATCACCAGCCTGATAGAACATAAATAACCCTGGGGCCAGGAATTGATATGAACATTCTAACGCCTATTATATTACTAGTATAAATATCTTCAGAAAGATAATCTGAAAATAATTTCTAAATATCTCCATCAATATTTCTAATCAATGTGTTCACACATTACTAAACGTGAAGGAGGATATACTTCTCATGACGTAGTCTCCTTAGATTGGAATTTCGCTACCTTGTGAAATTCACACTTTAGCCCTGAGCTCCATTTTCCTTCTTCTTCCTTAGTGAGAGCAGTTTTAAAAATACCCCACCGGGAAGTGTGGAGGCTTCTTTTTAAACTCTTTTGTGTTCGATTTTAGTGAAGAGCAGGCATTCACACACAAGACAATACAAGACATTTTCATTCATTGCACATTGTAGAAAATCCATTTTGAACGCCTTTCTCTATTGGCAACATCTCCTAAGGTAAATTTATCCTCTGTGCTCCTTGGTCTGAAATAGCTAATCCTCTTTAAACATCTGCCAATATTCAAATTCACGCTGGGAGAGACTATTTTAGAAGCAGGTAACTGATACTCATCTTCTCTGTGAGGATCTTACTTAACATTCATTTATTCTTTTCTTTGGAATCTATGCATCCCACAGGTAGATTCAGGATCCTAGTTCCAAGTGGTATTTCAGAAGGAATACTGGGAAGAAGCCACTGCAGATGTGCTCTCTAATCTCAGTTCTACAAACCCAAGCCTATCTCATAGATAAGCCAGCTGCTAGTTAGTTTTCAAAGAACCACCTCAAAATAAGCACGTTCAGATCCATGCTCCCAGTATTCTGAGTGCTTCTCTTAACAGCTGATTTCCATCTGCATGATGTCGGGTGCCACTGAGAAACCATAAAACAAAAAACAAAAACAAAAACAAAAAACACTAAAAAATAAAAAAGAAATACTTTATACTTTATAAAAGTATAGAAATACTTTATAAAACTTCACACTTCATTTGAATTTATCACTAGGTCTTTTCAAACCTTAAGTGTTGGTTTTCATTGTTTCAGTCTTCACAGTGGTTACAATGAAAAGGACGATTTTCCCCTTTTAATTACTTGGTTATATGGTTTGAGATGTTCAGGCAATGCTCTCAGATGAGAAACCGAAGCGCTATATAGAAGGATTATATGGCAGACAGACTTGGACGGCACAAGTGCCGGGAAAGAGAAAAAAGAAAGAAAAGGGAATGAGATAAAGCTAATCCTACTTTATATCCTATTTCACCAAGATGAGAGGTGAGTTGTAAATAGGTACTCACAGAAGCATTTTTTTAAACTATAGAGTGCTTAAAACATAATTGATGTACGTTTAAAAATTAGAAGTTGTCAAAATGTAGTTGTTGTTTTTCTTGTCTTCTCTTAAAAACAAAAGCAAATGATCTGACAACCATGGGTCAAGTCCTGCTTGCATCGGGGAGTCAGCCTGTCTGAAGTTGGCTCCTTCAGGTGGAGCATGTGTTCTATTTTTTTCAGAAGCTCTCCTGATCCACTTCCTTAATCTATGTTACCTGTCTGGGCCTTATGTATACAGAGGTGGTTTATTTTTTATAAAATACTAAGTTAACGAGGATAGAATTACCATAATTCTGTGAGTCCTAGGGTAAGATTACCTGAGCCACTCTCATTTCTACCCTGGATTCCTGGACCTATGATTCTTACCTAGAGAAGAAAGAGCCCCACATTTTAACTCTACTTCAGAGTACATAAAGCCTCCCAGAGAATCTTGCCCTGGGCCCTGCACCATATTGCAACCTAACTGGTAACATAACCAAGATCATACCAATGTTCTATCAAAGCCAACCACTTCAAGGTGATAGAAAACCTGGTAAAAAAAAAAAAGACAAAAAAAAAAACCCCACAATGAATTCCATAAACATGGGCAGTTTGCTGCATGTTATTTACTGTGAAATTAATTCTTTGATCAGAGTAAATGCTGGGTGGAATACCAGGACAGTGGATGGGGCATTCTCTAAATCCACTGTTAACAGTCTGGGCAGAAGGATTAGAAATCCATACCCAGATGCCTATTTAATGAGAAAAAAGCACTACCCCTTTCATGATGGCAGCTGTCCCAGTTAGTCAATGTGCTGCAGGGTAGCTACCTAATCACTCCAATGAAAGGTGTCACACCAACTGTTCAGTATTGGTTTGTGTTGTTTATTTTTACCAGGTTTTCTATCACCTTGAAGTACTTGGCTTTGATAGAACAGTGGTGTGATCTTGGTTATGTTACCAGTTTATGAAAGACAAATTCCGAGGCTGTGTCTCTGCTCAGTGAGAGAGGGCCAGAAACCGTTTCGAAATGTTCACGATAAATTTGGAGATGTGGAAACAGCATACCACTGATATGTCAACGCTAGCCTCAGCCAGATTGAAAATCATTGCCCAGCTCTTGGAAGAGGATTCTCTTTGTTCTCTTTGTTCTGAGCTGTGTCTTGGCCTCTAATCCACCTCCCTGACAATTAAATGCCTCTCTTCATAATCTGCCTGGTAGATCTCTCCCTTCAAGGTGCTGCCTTTCTCTCTACTTCTTTCAAGTACTCATGTCCGTTCTTTGAGGCTTATGCCCATAGCGTGGGTCCTGCTTTCTGTGTCCCCGCCTGTGTGGTGTGGCAACCAGCCTGGCTGAAAAGCTCTTCAGATACTGTTAACTTGTCGACATGTTTAATTAAGTGCTTCACACACTTAGGAGGCACCCCTTGCTAAACCATGACAATGTTGGCTACATTAATTTGGCGTCTTCTAAATGCAATAAATATAGATCCAACCCAAACTAGCTAATGAAAAGGGAGTCAAATCATGCAAAGAGTGAGGGTATTCTGGGCTCAGAAAAAAACAAGATTCTCAAATGCCCTCATGGTTCTCTTTGTTCCTCAGCTATTTCTGTTAGCTTCATCATCTCATGCTAATTTTCTCTCTTTAGGAGGGGGTGTGTCTGCTGAAAGATTCAGACTTACTATCCTATGGCTAAAGCCATCAGATGGGAAAGAGAGATTCTCTTAATATATTCCAATTTGAAAAATGCCAGTGAAGGGTTTTGGTTAGTCTTGCTTAGGTTATATATCTATCCCTTGGATGGTTCTCCATCCCATGGGATAAAACTCTAAGTTTAGCATGAACTGGTCATTTGTTCACCCTTATGGCAGAAGGAGTTGGAACTCATAGAAGGAAAAGAAGGGATAGCACAGATGTTGCAACTGGGAAATGGCTTTAAACAGAGAAGTCATTTGATTTGTGTCTCATCTGCTTTCCTCATTGACTACATGTTCCACATAGTGTGTTCTCATTGTATTGCCACTCCGGAATAGTAATTCACTTGAGCAAGCACTAATTAAGGCCAACTATTTCAATGATTGGGGTGGGAGACTGGGAATGTGAAGATAAATGATTCAGGCACCCTACCCTTGAGGATCTTGCCATCTATGGTGGTGGGGGGGGATTACCTATTAACTGCTGTATTCTGGGACTCTACTAAATTTGAACACAGTAACAAAGCCTTAGACTTTCTTTATGCAGTTGAACTCATGTTAACTGGGTTTCATTTTTATAGGGACTTGATTTAGTGCTGCATTGCCATTTAGCATTAAAGCATTGCCTTATTCAGGAATAGTAAATAGGTTTTATGATACTGGTCAGTTCTAATCAGTGGCTGCTTGGGGAGCTTATGGAATAAGAATTTTAAGGCTGTGTCTGTGCTCAGTAAGAGAGGGCCAGAAACTGGTTCAAAATGTTCATGATGAATTTGGAGTTGTGGAAACAGCATACCACTGATATGTCATTTCTGGCCTAATATTTTATGCTTGGCAATGCTGCTAATTGATATGTTACCATCTAATTCTCAGTATGCATTTAACAAAGAGAAAAGAGCAGGACTTTGGTGGTTATTATCAATAAATACTCACATAAGTGTCTAATATACACTGAGTGACCAGATTATTATGATCTCTGAACGCATAATAATCTGGCCTGTGTGTGTGTGTGTGTGTGTGTGTGTGTGTGTGTGTGTGTGTGTGTTTAATTAGAGGCCTGGTGCATGAATTTGTGCATGGGTGGGGTCCGGCCAACCTGGCCAGGGGGAGGGGACATGGGTGGCTGGTTGGCCGGCTGGTTGAACTCCTGGTCAAAGGGACAATTTGCATATTAGCCTTTTATTATATAGGATATACACTGAGTGGCCAGATTATTATGCGTTTAGAGATCATAATAATCTGGCCACTCAGTGTATAATGTATATGCATTCACATATGTAATTATATTTACATAGTTGTAACAATAAAGAACTTTTCCCTCTCCCTCCTCTAATATAGACAGAGGCAACAGATTTTAAAACATCATCTGAAATTAGGGGGCACTTTGAATGTACAACATATTAAAAGGAGGGAAATAACCCAATATATAGAAGAGAAACAGCCATCCAGTACTTAATGGAAGAGTTAGGTCAAGTTTAGGGGAAACATCTCACTTTTGATTCATGGAATCTAACAATCTCTCCACACAGGACTAATTTGTAACACTGTCCAAGGGACTAAACAAATCTGTCTTTTGTCTAGGGATGGGGAAATAACATTTGATTCATGATATCATGTTCCTTCCCCTACACCTTTATTCTGCATAGGGCCATCTGGATATTTCATTCATGGGCTATATAAAATTATCAACTTAAAAATTTAACCTGATATATTTGGTCAAACACTTAATGAATTCACCCCTAATGCCTCGCCAGGACCAGACCAAATGATTTTGCCAGGTCTTAATGGCCCACGGGCCAGATGTTCCTCATCCCTGCCTTATACTCTTGATAAATGTAACTGATCACATTATATGTTTTCATCAGTATGAATGGGATCTCTCCCCTTTCAGTCTCAGAATAATTCTCCTGGGTCGATGCTAGACATGCAGAGCAATCATTAGGCAAACACTTCTGTTTTTTATTAGGAAATAGCCCCACAAACATTTAATATATCCACATAATTCTTAGGTGTCCTCCTATCTCTCTGTTAATTACATTATTAAAAACTCTGTTCATGGCTATTAAACATGGGAATAAAAAGAAAGCTTGGAAAAAAGATGCCATTTTCTTGGTTATTTATGGCCACCTAAAAGAGAGGAGAGAAAGGTTGATGAGAAGGTGAGAAGTCAGAAAAGAAAGCTGCTGAGAAAGGAAAAAAAAAAGAGATGGGGAGAAAAATAGCTCCGCTGAGTCCCTTCCCAGTTTGCAGACTTCTCAGGCAATATTTTGCATCAAGGAGAAAACCATCTTGCCTTTCCACCAGCAGTCACTTTTCATTGTGATGCAGTTGCCATGGGGATGATGTGCCGAGTGTACCACTTTATCATCTCTCTCTCACATGTTCTATTATGAAGTGAGTACTTGGGATTCTAGACCATAAATATGCATTGACAAAATGTTAATCTGTAAACTAACCTGCCAACCAACTTCAGAGCAGTAATCGTTTCTCTGGCTGGCACAACCGCTTTTCGCATCTTTGAAAGCCACATAGGCAGGGGAATGGTGGGACAGGTGCAGGCATCTGCAATCAGAGAAACGATTTCCTTTCCAGGCACTCCAAAACCTTTTTCTACCAATTCCATTCTCTTAATCTCAGGAACTTCACTTGTTTTTAGGATTCCCCTACTCCAGGTATTTTCCAACAACAATTTTTTTTTTTTGCAACGTTGTCCTTTGTTTTGAATACGTAAAATGTCTATTATCTTCAAATATTGCACTTTTCCCGAAGGCACCACTGTCAAATTCTAGCACAATACACCCCATTCTAAAGTTGCCTTCAATGTGAATTTAAGGACTAAGAAAACAGGGCATGGGATAACAAAGGCGATAAAATGAAATTTTGAAGATGGAAAATATAACGAGAAGTCTCTGCTAAGAAATTGCTGTTTGTGACGATTCCATAAATGTAGGTAGTTGGGTGACTGGCATTATTTTAACTCAGAGGGTCCTAACTTCAGCATGTATCAGAGACAGCTGGGGGCTTACTGAAACAGATTGCTGGGCCCCTCCCCCAGAGATTCTGGATCAGTGGGTCTGGGTGGGACCTGAGAGTCTGTATTTCTAAGAAGCTCCCAGATGCTGCAGCTGCTGTTGCTGTTCCAGAGGCCACACTCTGAGAACCACTTGGCAGTTGTGGGGACCCATCCTGGCAGTTGTGTTTCCACGTGGTCATCTGTACCCATGACACACAGTCATCAATCATTGGACTTTTCCTGGAGCCTTGGTTGGAGCTAGTACATCAGTCAGACAGTATCAACTGATGTTAATTAAAATTTGTGAGAAAACCTCTCCATTATTGTACTATAACTCTAGAATTTAGGTAACTTCATGAACAGACTAGTAATGTTTATCTTGCTCTTAACAAAATGTTGAAGTTCCATAAATATGTTTGATTGGTTTCTGCTTAGAAAATGAGAGCATCAAATTGATGTCTCTCCTCCCCTACAGCACTGCGTAGGAAATGTTTAGGCAACATACGCTAAGAAATTAGCATTCTATGTTTGATGTAATAATTGGCCAAGTCAAAGCAATATTGAAAGACAGATACAAGGTTTTTTCCCCCCAAAAGCTAGATTGAGTGAGAACCAATAAGTACTAGACTTGATCATCACCTGCCCCTCCCCCCCATCAGCACCCAAAATTGAGTTTTATGTCAGCAGTGGCAAGGACCATTTGGATGATGTTGTTATGCAGTTATAAGTAGCCTATTTGGGTTTGTTCTCCAGTGGGTTGGGAACAGTAACAAGAAAATCTGATAATAATTGATATAAGTCTAAGTAATCAAAAAGGAGACCAAAGGTAACCTTGGAAATAAAGAATAACATAAAAAAATCTTATGGTAATTAATTAATGAGTGGATAAATCCTTGAATTTCATGGGTGAGGGAAAGTGAAGGGACAGATTAAAAAGAGAATATTCCCATATACCTCTGGTTCCCACTACACTGACTATTTACCCATCATGTCCAATCAAAAGCAGGCTAAGAAAAGGAGTACTTTCCCCATGTTGAACTACCTCCCTTGTTATGTAGATTCAGAGCTCAATACCTGGCTGTTTTTCCTTGGGGGATTTTGAAGTTGACATTTAACATCATTGAAGACTAGACAAATGGATACTTGTCAATTCTCAAAAAGATCCTTGGAGCAGACAGCCACATTTTGTCTTCGCTCACATTTTAATCATGACAAGGAATGACACCGAGATGACTCACCGAGTGCTCCCAGGCTGGAGGTGCACCTGGGTAGCACTCTAGTGGCAGCAGCTTCCTCTGTGAGGGGAAGGAGGGTCCTGATGAACTGTGCTAAGTGATGGTCACAGGGAGTGTCTCACGTCCTCGGGTCCACGCTTCAACATGTATACTCGAGAGACACAGTTCAGCCCACAAAGGTATGTATAGAGAATTTTTCACATTGAAGTTTATGGTAAAAACGGGGAACATGCAATTCTTTATCAAGACTTTCCATTGCTACCAAAACCGGTTTGGCTCAGTGGATAAAGTGTCAGCCTGTGGACTGAAAGGTCCCAGGTTTGATTCCGGTCAAGGCCATGTACCTTGGTTGCGGGCACATCCCCAGTAGGGGGTATGCAGGAGGCAGCTGATCAATGTTTCTCTCTCATTGATATTTCTAACTTTCCATCCCTCTCCCTTCCTCTCTGTAATCAATAAAAAAATATATTTAAAAAATATTTTTTGCTAATTTCTTTAAATTCTTGAGTTTTGTATTAAATTTTATGTATATTAAATTTTATATTTTATGTTGAAGAGAAAATGTATTTGCACAAATAAGTGATAGAAAAATGAAATCCCTTTTAACCACTCAATGTTTACAATGGTTGACAATATATTGACATACTCAGCATTTGATAATGAGAATGCAAATGCTTTTGGGCACTGATGAAAACTTTTTATATCAAGTTTCTCAAAATAATGAGGCTTTCAGTACAGACAAGGATGCAGGCCTGCTGCCTGGAGCTGGGTCCCTCAGAAGCCCTCATCACCACCACTCCTTCCCCTTTCCCTGGCTTAGGAATGCCCACTGCTATGCTTGGACACCTGAAAAAGGAACTCATTCGACCACACTATGGATCCCTGTCCATGGGCAGCAGCATGCTTTGCTGTTGGCAGATCATCTTCTTGATGGCATTTAGCACATACCAGCCAAGTAGCATGAACCAGAAGTCACTCATCATGCCCATTGGCTATAGAACTGCGGGGCCTGCCATTAGACACTGCTCAAAGGCTGCTCAGAATCTGAGCTGATCAACCTGAAAGCCACACGTGGCTGCCCCAAGGCTGATGGAAAGAATCCTCTTCCCATACCTGAAACCTAATCTCAGCCTCCCCCTGAAGCTCTGCTGTGGAACATGCAAAAACAAACAAACAAACAAACAAACATAAAAATCTCAGGTTTTCCCAAGCTCCATCTTCACCTTGATGTGCAAATCTGTGAGAAGGTTTTCTGTTTGAAATGTAGGTAATATGATATGACAACTTAGCTGTGGGATTCAAAGATTAAATGAATTGCAGATGCATCAATTATTAATATTCTTTTACTTTCAGCTCACCATTTCTAAATACACTTTTCACCTCACGGCATACCAACGGGAAACGAGTGACTGTAATAGTTCTTGGTCTAAGCATAACTGGAAAAGCCTCCATAGACCTCAGTGCATGTAGCAGGGTACTCTGGGAGGGTAGTTCTCCACAGTTCAATTGAAATAGGAAGACATAGGCATGCTTCAATTTGTAATGCCATTCCTCCAAGAGATTCTGAGCTCAGCTGTCAGAGCTCACAGCTAAAGGATTTGTGAGCCAGGGTAATACGTACTACTCAAGTTGATATTTGCATTTCATATGAAAATTAGGTCTTGCGAAGGATTAGGCAAATTTTGTCCTTATCTAGTCCATAAAGTGGCTGCTTCTACTTGCAAATAAGAATTTTTGTTCTTTTTTCTATTTTCTTCATTCTTGAAAACAAATGATCATTTTAGAGCCTATAAACCTGCCATTTTAACCCGCCCTTGAGTTTATGTTGGGCACTTTCAAAGAAACATAAGAGCATACATTATTGGGGAGGTGTAAAAACCTTCTAATCTGGAAGATGTTAAATTCTTTTTTTTAATTAATTTTTATACATATCTCTCCATTGCACCCCCTCCCTCCCAGGCATACCCCAACCCCCCAGTGTCTATGTTCATTGGTTATGATTATATGCATAGATACAAGTCCTTTGATTGATCTCTTATCTACCTCACCTAACTTTAATCTTCCTGCTGTAATTTCACAGTCTGTTTGAAGCTTTACTGTCTCTGTATCTATCCTTTTGTTCATCAGTTTATAATGTTCTTTATTATCCCCCAATGAGTGCGATCATGTGATGCTTCTCCTTCATTGACTGGCTTATTTCGCTAAGCATAAGGCTCTCCAGTTCCATCCAGGTTGCTGCAAATGGTAAGAATTCCTTCTTTTTAATGGCAGCATAGAATTCCATTGTGTAGATGGACCACAGTTTTCTGATCCACTCATCTGCTGACGGGCACTAGGCTGTTTCCAAATTGTAGCTATTGTAAATTGTGCTGCTATGAACATAGGGGTGCATAAATCCTTTCTGATTGGTGTTTGTAATTTCTTAGGATAAATTCCTAAGAGTAGGATTACAGGGTCAAATGGGAGATCCATTTTTAGTTTTTTGAGGAAACTCCATACTGTTCTCCACAGTGGCTGCACCAGTCTGCATTCCCACCAACAGTGCACAAGGGTTCCTTTTTCTCCGCATCCTCGCCAACACTTGTCGTTTGTTGATTTGTTGATGATTGCCATTCTGACAGGTGTAAGATGGTATCGCATTGTCGTTTTGATTTGCATCTCTCGGATGATTAGTGACTTTGAACATGTTTTCATGTGTCTCTTGGCCTTCCTTCTGTCGTCTTTTGAAAAGGTTCTATTTAGGTCCGTTGCCCATTTTTTTTTTATTGGATCCTTCATGGAAGATGTTAAATTCTTGAAAAATCAAATTCTTAAAAACCAAATTTTCTTTCCTCTCAATGAATGACATTACCATCACCTCGACATTTCAGCCAGAAACATAAAAGTACTTTTTACCACCCTCCTCTTTCTCACCCCTCCCTCTGTCTCACTCTGCATTTAATACTTTTATATCAACTTCGAAAGCATTTGTCAAATTAACCCTTTCCTTGGCAAATCCATTGCTACTGTCCTTCTAAATCGAGCCACCACCATACTCTTACAGAAGTCTCCTCTCGTCTCCCATTTTTCATTCTTGCACCCCTCACCCTTTTTTCTATCTGTAGCCAGAGTGACCATGACAAAGGTGATAGAATAGTGCAGTAAGTGCCACTGAGTTAATTTGACATCATGAGGGAAAGGTAAATTTGGACCCCCTATTTTACATCCTTTAAAAAGGCCAGATATATTGAAGATCTAAATGTGAAGTAAAACTAACTTTTGAAATTAAAACACAAATGCACATTTTTATGATTGGGGTAAGCAAAGATTTCTTAAGATACAAAGTATTAACTATAAAGGCATACTAATAAATTAGACTTTTTAATATTATAAGCTTCTATTCATCAGAAGAATGTAAAGAACAAGGCACAGAATGAGATCAGAGACTTGAGATACGTATATGAAAAAGAAGATTTGTTTCCAGAATCTACAAAAGCTTCAACACATCAATAAGAAACCTAAAAAAATGATCAAAAGATTTCAATGCTATCTTATAAAAGATAACCTGTAAGCAGTCACTAAACTATAAAAATCCTATTTTCATGTAAATCACTAATACTATTAACAAAAATGGGGAGAAAAACAAGTAAGAAATGCCATGTCCATCATAAGAATGGAATATTTTTCAAAATTATCCTGATGCAGCTATTCTTTTAAAAGGAATAAAAAACCCAGTCAAGATATGATAAATATTGTTTCATCTTTTATTTTAGTTCCATAGGGAGGGGTCAGAAAATAAGTTCCATTTGGAATCCACAATTTTACCCAAATCACTTTTCAAAGCCTCATTTAATTGTGGATTGTTTTTTTTTTAATGCTAGTTAGGGGAAAAAAAACCTTTATGATTTATATTAAAAGTTAATCAATCTTTGTTGGCATTAATCATTTTGAACCTTCTTTCCAAAATTTAGCTTGAGACTTGATGGATCACTGTAATCACCTTGTAAATACTCTAAAAATTGTATTTGGAGGACACTTTGTAAAGATTCCATTTATGCTGGTTTTCTTCACTACTGGAATCTGATTATTGATAATACATGATGGATGATTGGTAGGATGAGCATTTAAGTGCATGATGAAGTCTAACTTTTCAATAGCTTTGCATCTTTTATAAGAATGCAAACCAAAGTATTTGAATGACTCAAACTCAGAAGAGCAATGAGTTAACAATCTATTATTCTCACAGAATTATATACTAGCCAATCTTGTATGCTAAGACAGAAATATTTTTATTTTTATTGGTAGCTCACTTTCCAGGAAGTGAAAATGTAAATAAAGAGAAAACAAAGCAACAGGTATGTTAAGGGAAGAGTGCTCAAATGGGTCTCTGGACGCTAGAACTGAAGTTAATTTATTTTATTTTTATTGATTTCAGAGAAGAGGGAGAAAGAGATAGAAACATCAGTGATGAGAGAGAATCATTGATCAGCTGCCTCCTGCACACCCCACAATGTGGACTGAGCCTGCAACCTGGGCAGGTACACTAACAGGGAATTGAACTGTTGACTTCCTGGTTCACAGGTAGATACTCAACCACTAAGCCACGCCTGCTGGGTTGGAACTGAAGTTAATTTAAAAATAAAGTGCTTTCTACTTTGGTATCTTTTCCTAAAGTTAATATTATGTATCTTTTTTATAATGAAACATTGTCAATAATTCTCCGATTTATACTGCTAGAGCTATCTATCTGTTTCACTGCTGCTATGAAACAACCCATTTAAGAAATGAACTCTCATGATGAAAAAAGGAAGACTGGTTTTACTAATGGTTAAAACCTTGTCCCTGCCAGTAGCTTTTGATATTGGAAGACTCCAGATACCTAGCAATGCTTAAAACGTTCTGTTGGTAAAATAGCTAGAATTAGTAATTGTAACATATGGGAAAAGAATATCTATTGAGTACTCATTCAGTCTAGCCCAACGCAAACATGTTAATCAATTTTAATTTTAACAAACCCACCCAGTAGGTATAGCCATTCTAATTTTATGTAGGAAGGAACAAAAGCACAGGAGGACCAAAGTCAGTTGGTAAAGATAATGCAGCCCCTACATTGAAGAGTTAGAAATGGATACAGATGTGTGTCACTTCAGGGCCATTGCACTTTCCATTTCACCACAGGGGCCTTCATATGAGGAATTTGTCAGAGGAGTCGAGATCTTCCTAACACTCTCCATCACAGTCAGTGGCTTTCCTGTTTGCTGCCAATTCAATAGTGTTCTGAGAATTCACACAGCAAAAAAATTACCTTATTCTATGTTTGGGACACCACCAAAAAAAAAAGATTCTTTAGTTTGACATGAAATTCCCACAAATTCATAAATTATTGTATATCTGGGCTTGTTTCCTATTAACTTCACCAAGTTTTTCAATTTCTCTCTCTTTTTAAATTGGATAAAAGAATAACAGAATACAAGGAAGTCATACTAAATGTGCACGCATGAGCATAAATTTACTAATTTGAAACCAATACTGAAAATTAGCTGTCATTTATGGGCTTCCATCACTCACCTTTTACCTAATATAATTTTTCTCAAGAGCAACTAGGAATTTTTCTCTTACTAATGGATTAGGGCAGGTTAAATTTGACAAGTGAAATACTAAAACTGTAAGAAAATAATGTGATAGCACAAGATGAAAACTCACGTACTGTTTCAGCATTTTTTTTTTGAGTTGATGGTTGTCTGAACTACTTTTTTAAAGCAGCATCAAATTACAGACTATCTCATCATGCACACTATCATTATGTTCTAAAAGGTAGGAGGGTGATGCTTATAATCCATTCTTTAAGTATGCAAGATTAATTTCTGATAAAATTATTTTTGAATCTAAAGTACACAATTAACTTTGATACCAGGTAAAAGCAAAAGTAAAAACATTAAAATTGCTTTCTGTCAAAGATTATAGCGTTTATATGCACAATTGTGTGGCATGTATGCCATTTCTCAATAATATACATTTAGCAAGTAATCAAAAGGAAAACTCAATGCTAAAGTGGCATCATAATGTGGCTTATCTGGAGGAAATTATGAGAGTAGAGCTTCAGAAGGAACTTTCTGCAAATAGTTTTTCACATGAAATTTCTGCCTTGTAGTCAGTATAATCACTGAAGTCTATCAATGAGCACTGTCATTCATGAAAGGTGAGTGGGAAAATTCCATTATCAAGCACCTTTCAAGTTTCTCCATATAATAAAAATCTGAACTCAGAGTCTACTGATTTATGCCTCTTCAGTTTATGGCCATGCATAAATATTTCCCACCATCAATTCTGAACCAAAGCCCAAAGCCCAAAACCTTATGAATGATGATACATATCTACTGTACCACTAAGTTATTGCTCTTTTCCTCAAATGTCCTTGTCACTCATGTTATAGTTTATCCTTCTTTTTTTCAATAATTCCTCCAAGTAAAAACATCAGCTATTAAGGCTCACAAAAACAAATTCACAGATCACCAATTATATGAACCAGAAGAATATTAGGTATTACATACCACTTCCTTCCAGTGCATTAAACTGGATGACATTGTTTTTCAAACTTCATATGTAACAAATCTAGTTATCTAATGTAACCAGTACTCTTAACAAGATTACTCAGTACTTAGTTTTCAGCATAAGCTTTATTTCCATGGAATTTTTAGCAATTGCTTGTGGGAGAATCAGATATGGCACATCTTGCCCCAAATCTAGTGTTGATGTTAAACACCTAGTTACTGTAGATAATTGTGAGAGAGAACATTTACCATTCAATACTAAAATAAAGTCACTAGGCATTGCTCTTAGAAACACAATATTCACGTAGAAGAAAATGTTCCATGAAGAAAAACAAAAGCACAAAGATAGCTATATATTGATGTGCTAGTAAGAAAGAAGAACACAGAATTATGCTTTATTTTCATAACTTATCAGGTTCAGGCTCCAGTTAAGACTTAAAAGTGTAAAAGTATTGAAATGTGACATCTTTTTCTTTCAAAAAACATGTGAATTGCCCACTTGAACACACACTGTAGGCTTGGCTTTAGAAAAATAACAACCAACAGAAAATACTGACACCAGAAAACTTAGTGATTTAAGCATGAGTGTGAAGCAACTCATTATTCATTTGTGGTCATAAGACTAAACTATTTCATTTTCCCCTTATAAAATAAGAGCTAAAAGAATTGACCTTATTGGATTTAAAATAAAAGGATTCCATTTTTCCTCAACAATGTGGCTAGTAAATGATTAAATTAAGAGTGAGTGATGATGTTGCTGGGTGGTTCATAAAAAGGAAAACCCTAGCTGGTCTATATATTTTCTGTGATGTCTTTAATCCTTTGACAATACTTTCTTTTCATCACTAAAATTATTCTACTATAATAGTGTAGCTCTGAGACCTGGAATGCACCTCAAGAAATTATCTAACCAAGTTCTCTGCCCTCTAGCAGAGAACTCAATTCAAGAAATAGAATTAAAAGCCCGCCCCATAGAGTCAATGTCCTACATACTGAGGCAGATTCAAAAAACATGGCTCCTGGTCTTCAAAAATTCACGTTCTTCTCAAAAAAGAGATTTGAGAACTGAACCCCAGGAAAGAACTGAGGCCACATAGCATAGTGATCTCTAAAAAACATATTATCTTCCATGTACCAATGTACACATGATTCCCCTCAGAGTTGGAAAATCTTATCACATTATCAAAATGTAATAAAAACAGACTATGTGATGAGAATAAACAGACTGTGAGAATAATTTTTCCTTGCTTCATATTTTTAAAAATACTATAACAATCACATCAAAAGGGGGAAAGAAAGAAAGCTGAAACACACAAATTAAGGAGCTAGGATATAACCATAGATGGAGGAGGTTATTAAAACACAACACCAGAGAAAATCAAGATGGCAGCATAGGTGAATACCTAAGCTGCTGCCTCGGACAACAATTTCAAAACTACAGCTAAAAAAAAGACAGAACAGACACCATCTAGAACCACAGGAAAGCTGGCTGAGTGGAAATTCTACAACTAGAATGAAAGAGAGGGGCTCATAGAGACTCAGAGGAGCTGCAAAAAGCTGAGGTACAGAGACACGCATGTAGAGAGGATGGGTGGCGGAGTCCCTTAGCTGGCTTTCTCTAACAGGAGGGAGATGGAAACTCCCGACTGCACTGAACCCCAATTCCAGGCAAGACTCATACAGAGGGAGTCTGGACTGTAGTTAAAAGGGAGGAGTGTATGGAAACTTAGGGGAGTTACAAAAGGCAGGGATCTGGATGCCCACACAAGTGCATGCAGAGAACTGATCTCTGATTGTACCGCAGGCTTTCTCAAGCAAGAGGAAGACAAAATCTCCCAACTGCACTGAAATTCACTTTTGACTGCACTGAACCCCAGTTTCAGGCAGGACCATAGGGACCCAGACTCATACAGGTCCCAGAGTGCACGGAAACTCAGGGGAGCCATTAAAGGCAGAGGTCTGGAGGCATGCCAGTACAAGTGTGCACAGAGAGGGCTGCAGCAATTTGTGAGGGACACTGAGACCCAGGGGCCTCATAGGGCAGGGCTGACAGAAAGCCAAAACTCTCTGCTCAGCCCTTAGACTCCATCCCATCCAAGCTGAACACAGAGGCTTTTGGAATTTTGCAACTCTTGTATCATAAGGCTGACTCCAGCACAGAAATTCTCCCTGTGTGGACACAGCTGATCCTCACAACCAACTGGCTTGAAGGTCAATCCCCCCAGTGATACTAGCAACATTCAAGACTTAACTACAACAAGGCTGTACACACAGTCCACAAAGGGGTGCACCAAGAGAGTTCACCTCAGGTAACTGGGGAGGTGGAGATTCTGGGGCAATTCAGGGAAGCAGCGAAAATGCAGAGCCAAAGGAAGAGTTCACAAATGAAAGAAATGGAGGAAAACAAATAACTGGATAGAGAGTTCAAAACCACAGTTATAAGGTTTTTCAAGAAATTCCTAGAAAACATGGATAAATTTAGAGAGACCAAAGAGGAGATAAAAAGGACCAACTAGAAATTAAACATACACTGACTGAAATAAAATATATATATACGGAGATCTAACAGCAGACTAGAGGAACGCAAGAATCAAGTCAAATACCTGAAATACAAAGAAGCAAAAAACACTTTACTGGAAAAGCAAAAAGAAAAAAGAATGGAAAAAATGTGAAGATAGTGTAAGGAACCTCTGGGACAACTTCAAGTGTACCAACATCAGAATTATGGGGGTGCCAGAAGAAGAGAGAGAGCAAGATACTGAAAACCTATTTGAAGAAATAATGACTGAAAACACCTGGTGAAAGAAATAGACTTACAAGTCTAGGAAGCAAACAGAATCCCAAACAAAAAGAATCCAAAGAGGACCACACCAAGACACATCATAATTAAAATGCCAAGACCAAAAGACAGAGTATATTAAAAGCAGCAAGAGAAAAACAGTTACAGTGGTACCTCTAGATACAAATGCCCTAACATATGAGATTTTTGAGATACAAGCCGTGGAGCAAGCGAGGGATTTTTGCTTTGAAATACGAGCAACATTTGAGTTAGGAGTAATAACACAGATCGGCCGGCTGCACACGACCCACCAGTTTACTACGACTCAAGCGTCTCATAGTTTCCCACACCTCAAGGTTACGGAACGAATTAAACTCGTATCTTGAGGTACCACTGTAATTACCTACAAGGAAGCACCCATACGATTGTCAGCTGATTTCTCAACAAAAACTATGCAGGCCAAAGAGGAGTGGCAAGAAATATACAATGTGATTAATAGCAAGAACCTACAACCAAGATTACTCTACTCAGCAAAGCTATCATTCAGAATTGAAGGGCAGATAAAGAGCTTCACAAATAAGAAAAAACTAAAGGAGTTCATCAACACCAAACCAGTATTATATGAAATACTGAAAGGTACTCTTTAAGAAGAGGAAGAAGAAAAAAGTAAAGATAAAAATTATGAACAACAAATACATATCTATCAATAAGTAAATCTAAAAATCAAGTGAATTAAAAATCTGATGAACAGAATAAACTGGTGAATATAATAGAATCAGGGGCCTAGAAAGGGAGTGGACTGACAATTCTCAGGGGGAAAGGGGTGAGGTGGTGCAGGGAGAGACTGGACAAAAATCATACACCTATGGATGAGGACAATGGCTGGGGGGAGGTAAAGGCGGAGGGAGGGGTGGGAGCTGGGTAGAGGGGAGCTATGAAAAAAATAGGAACAATGGTAATAATCTGAACAATAAAGATTTATTAAATAATAAAAAAACACAATACCAAATTCTCCTTGACAAAAACAATTTTCCAAGAAAATATGAATGAGTAGAAAACTGGAATATACTAATATTTAAATGGAAGAAATGTGAAAGGTTCTCAGAACCTACACACAATGAAGCTCCACTCCCTAAGTATGGGCCGGGCTAATGCTTTCCAACTTTCAAGGGACAGATTCCACTGTAAGTTCCTCTCAAAGCAGCGCCATGTCTTATTACTCATGTGTGTGTCTCCAATACCCAGCATAGTACCTGACACATGATGTCATTAATACGGTTATTTATTATTGGAAGAAAATAGAAATGGCATTTGCTAGTGAAAGTTTACAAAAGTTTTTTACAAAGAATGGACACTGAAATATTTATTCTACTAAACTAACATAACTAATAGAAAAACCTCAGAGGATGACCGAGCAAAAAAATTGTGGACCTGCAATCTAACTTCTAAATATAAAGTCTAAAAATGTCAATCAAACATTGGCAAATCAATGTCAGAGTCTGTGAAAAGAAAAATGCTCCATAACAATGTAGATATAATTTTAATGCAAGAGTTGTTCAGTATTTGGAGCTATATTTATACAAGTCTGCTTTCCATTTGCTTAAAGATTCATGACCATCTCAAGATATATTAATATGCTTTTTATTCCATATATATCAGGAAAAACAAAAGAGTAAAAAGTAATCAACAGTAATAGAAGTCAGAATAACAGTGTCTTAGTAATGGAGTTATTTCTTTAGAGCCAGAAATTCTCAAAAATATATATATATATTAGAGGTCTGATGGACAAAATTCGTGTATGGGGGACGGGGGATTGACCTTCAGCCCAGCCTGCTTCCTCTCCAATCTGGGACCCCTTGAGGTATGTCCGACCTTCCGTTTAGGTAGGATTGGGCCTAAACGAGCAGTCAAACATCCCTCTCACAATCCAGGACTTCTGGCTCCTAACTGCTCACCTGCCTGCCTTCCTGATTGCCCTTAACCACTTCTGCCTGCCAGTCTGATTGATGCCTAACTGCTCCTCTGCCAGCCTGTTTGCCCCTAATTTTCCTGCCCTGTAAGCCTGGTCACCCCTAACTGCCTTCTCCTATAGGCCTGGTCATCCCTAACTCTCTTCCCTGAAGGCCTGTGTCCCCCGTAACTACCCTCCCCTGCAGGCTTGATCACCCCCAACTGCTCTCCTTGCAGGCCTGGTCCCTGCCAACTGCCCTCCCCTGCTGGCCATCCTGTGGTGGCCATCTTGTGTCCACATGGGGGCAGGATCTTTTGATGACATGGGGACAATCATCTTGTGTGTTGGAGTGATGGTCAATCTGCATATTACTCTTTTATTAGAAAGGATAGAGGTCTGGTGTATGGGTTGGGGACAGCTGGTTTGCCCTGAAGGATGTCCTGGATCAAAGTGGGTGTTCCCTTGGGGTGTAGGGTGGCCTAGGTGAGGGGCCTGTGGTGGTTTGCAGGCTGGCCATACCCCCCAGTGACCCAAGTGTAGGCCCTGGTATCTGGGATTTATTTATCTTCTACAATTGAAACTTTAAAGCCTGGAGCAGAGGCAAGCCTTCTGCTTGCACAGCCATTGAAACTTTCTTGCCTTAAGCAGAGGCCTGGGCCAGCCAGGGTGTGTGGAAAGCTTGGCTTTTTCCATTACCTGGGGCAACCCAAGACTCCCTCCTGCTCTCTTTGTGGCTGTAGCCATCTTGGTTGGATTAATTTGCATACTTTGCTCTGATTGGCTGGTGGGTGTGGCTTGTGGGTATAATGGAGGTATGGCCAATTTGCATATTTTTTTAGATAGGATATATATACACAGTGCCTGTATATGTGTGCGTGTGTGTGTGTGGTGTACGTATATATATGTATATATAATGTATATATATATAAACATTTACTGAGATATATATACATATATATATATACACACACATACATACAGATAGATAGATATGTAAATTTAATTTACATAAAAGTTAGTTTTAAAAAATTAAAAGTAAAAGCCCATCTTTTCAGAAAGAGCCAAAAAAATCAGGTTAGCACAAAGAGCAAAGGCTTTTAAAGGATGAGTATTACATAGTCATTACATTTTTAGGCGAAGGGAAGATTATTATATCATCTGAATATACCTAATTATTACAACTGGCCAGCAGTCATTTATAGAAATTGTTCATAAATACTTAAAGACACTGCCCGGAGACATTTCTGAAGAGCTTTTAATACTTTTCAATTGAGGTACATTGGTATAATTTTCCAAGATCACACTCTTGGCAATGAAATAACTGAAAAATCCCGTGCCCATTGACTAATCCTAGATACAAAGAAACTTATTGTCTTGCCTTTTGTTTTATTTTATATCCCTTTATTTAAGGCCTAGCATCTTCGTTCAGCTTAATTTAATCTCCAAATTTTCAATTTCCTGACTGACTTCCCAATTTGCCCACCATTTTAATGTTGCCAAATTCCCTCCATCCCAGGGCTCTGAGTCTGGCCTTTACTAGAAAATCTGCTTAATGGTTTATCTCTAAGATCCAAATGGTGGAGGAGAATTTCTCAAGGGCCAACCCAAAAAACATCGTGCACATTTTTCACAATTTTAAGATCCCTTTGAAATTACTTAATTCCATTTTTTTTTTCTGCTGAAATGTGTTGATTTCAATGTAGCTTTCTGGGTAGCAAAAAAATGTAAGCACTGTACCATGACGTTGCACAAGTATGTAGCATAGTAGCAAATGGATGCCTGTTGCTTTCAGGCAGTTTATTTACTGTCTAACATTCCATACGTTTCCTTAAGTGGCCTCTTCCCCTAAGAACAGGAATATCTCAGACCTGCCAATTAATGATGATCTATATTCTTCCAATTCAACACTCCTTTCAGTATCAACATTCTTCTACTGAAAGTTGAACCCTGTAGCAGGCCATTGATATTTAGCTCAGTTATTCTCGTTAGAGATAATGTTCACTGAGGATCCCATTCTAGTTCTTTCTTTGAGGGACTGGTGACTAAAGGGCTCAAGTTACAGAGCACACTGCATATTATAAAGTAGAAAGCAAACCTATCCCTAGTGCTAAGACAGTACTGAAATTACTTAATTAAACATTATGGAACCCCAAATCCCCACATACTGCAATCATTTCCAAATATGCACTTTCCTGCCAATAGCTGTATTTTGCCAGGATGTGGAGACAAAGCAAGTTGGCAAGACGAGAAACCTGTAATTGGCAGCAATGAAAATCTTGCTGCTGCCAATTTCATGGGCAGGTGCCTGGGATTTGATAAGATGTGAGAGGAAAATTTGTTGCTATGATTCTGAACTTAATAGAAAGCCACTTCCTGCTATTTTAATGTTCATAATCCCAAATCCATGCTGGTGAACTTTTTACGTAGTTTGCTACCTTAATTGGCCTACCACCACACTATACCTCTCTAACTTTGGAGAATAAATATGGTGTTTAAACAGGTATAAAGTTTAGACAGCAAACCCAATTCCATAGACTCAAGTAGCCAAGGTTTTTTGTGTCAGTTACATTGAGTTTATCTCATGTTTGTGGAGCTCACTAGAAACTGATTTATTTGATGTCTTGGCATTAAATTCCACTGAGTTTCTTGAACTACTTTTAAGGACAATCTGTGTTTAAATCATATCAAAGGTATAATGAATGGTAGGGGCATTTCCCACGGGCATTAGCCAGAGATGGAGTACAAACACTAACCCCTTTCAGATAGAGAAAACATTGTGAAGCATTTGTTTAGATTTGGTTCTATAACACATAATTTCTATTAGTATGACCACAGAGGAAACTTTCACATCTAAAAAAAGGCAGAGGCCGCATCACTGTACATTATGCGTTGGTTCAATTTGGAGGTCTGATTCAGAACACCAAGAACACCATCTCTGTTCAGTGAGACTCATCTCCTCTGTAAAACTCACCAAAAGAATGGGCATCTGGCTTTCTGGGAGGGAATCCTGCTACTCCCATTTTACCGCATCCATTTTTTGCACGATTTTATACTTCCTTTCTCACGAGGAAGGGTCTTTAGTGGAAAGGTGTTCAGAAGTGAAACAGTTATTTTCAGGGTAGTCTTACACTGAATAATCGTTTTATAAATCAGCGTGATGCAATGGAAATATACAGAACCAGAGATAAAAAAAAAAAAAAACTGAGTTCATCTTCCAGGTTCTAATATTGCATATCCTGGGAGCAGATAAACATTCTACCCTGGATTGCTTTTATAAAATAGGAAGAGTAGACCTTCTCATATTGTTTTAACAATATGAAGGTTCATGTTAAAATGCTGTAGGAGTCCTTGGGGTTTATACCCCCTCTAAGCTGCACAGCACCACCCCAATTGGTTTCAGCCCAGCAGAGAATCTAGCAAGATGCCCACAACTCTGTGTGTGTGTGTGTGTGTGTGTGTGTGTGTGTGTGTGTGTAGACTTTTACAGGTCTACCTCTTGGGATGTTCACTAAACTCCCAACATATTTGTCCCCAAAGATTCCCTACACCCTTTGGGCTCCCCCATGAAAGAGATTAGCTGCAAGAATAGAAGTATTTGGCTCTGTGCATCTTCTGATAAAGAATGAGTAGATCTCTTCCCTCCTCGTAGAGATGAGGTAAAATTACATTACTATGTACAAGATCTTCTCACTGTTTCCTCCAGTTTTGTGCTTATAGGGTTTTTTGTTTGGTTGGTTGGTTGGTTGGAGTTTTTTTTTTGTTTGTTTGTTTGTTTGTTTGTTTTTGGCCCTTCAGGAAGTCCCTTTCCTCTAACCCCTAACTTTACCACATACTGCATATTAGAATTTGGATTGGCTCCTAAACCAATATTTCTCCAAGAGACAGATCAAGGCGTACAGGAAGATTAAAAGCCAATTGAGACACAGACCTGGAGATGTTTTCCAAGGTAGTGAGTGTGTTTGGATTCCTTCGCACTCTAACTCGTGAAGAGAAACCATTGTTTCTACACACGAAGGTTTATTTCTACAAATTGGCAGAAGTCCAGTAGTGAACAATCCATCACAACATATTAACTTGTCATCTTTCACTGAGCAAAGTGAAAACAAGACTCACATGAAGCTTTAGTTATGCCTATAATGAGCCTATCCTAGTTGAATCTAATTTTAATGCTTCCACAGAACATGCTAGGAAAGGAATTATCAGAACAAAGCAGCTTTTAATTAAGAGGAAAAGAACCTATGTTTACTTGGCTGCTTGTTGTGCTCTTAGTTTCCGCAATGAAGAATATGGCATATCAGCATTTAAATGGCTTCTGATCAATCAGTACTTGTTTCAAAGCTACAGAGACTGAAATAAGATAAACACGTATTAACAGAGTGTGAACAATAATAAGAGGAAATAAGTGTCACCCGTTTAAAATGCATATTGTAAGTGGTTCTAAATGCATGAGGATGCAGTTATTAAACCTGCGCAGAGGACCCGGGGCCTGTTTCATTGAAGTAATTAAATGCTCTCATCGTGTTTATGGCTCCTTGGATCATTTCAGGCTGCTGAAAACTGGAGGGGGAATGCTCACTGGGGCTTGAGAGACGACTTACTACTTGGTATCAGTGGACACAGTGGCTGAGTCTGGAAGACCATTTCCTACCGAAGCTTATCAAATCTGGGGGTTGGAGTGGGAAGAGGGTTCAAACAGGAAGCATTACAGTTAATGTTTTCTTCAAATTGCCATGTAATTATAGTACTAACAGTAACAGAACAACAACAATAATAATAGTGAAGCCTACAGAGCACCCAAAATATGACTGGCACTATTCGTGGCAGTTAATAGGTATTAACTCATTTGAATTTGACACAACGACATTGGATGAGAAACATTCTTTCATTATGCCGACCATTACCACACTCCCCTCTAATCCTCCATATCCAAGGGGCTGTGCAATCTCTTGGCATTTTATGAACACGACCTGGATCTCTCTGATCTTACGAGGCATCTTTATTTCTGTTTACTACTCTCTAGCCCTCTCACTGCTAGATAGAAGTTGACTGAGATCAGAGACTGTATCTTCCGAATTATTGTATTTTCACAGAGATCACAGATTCCCCTTTCATGTAATTTTCAGAATAAGGGATCTGAGGAAATTTAAAAAAGACTCTGCAGTTGTATTTTTCTTTCAAAGAATATTTCAGGATATTTTTAAAAAACACGTTTTTATTGATTTCAGAGAAAGGAAGGGAGAAGGAGAGAGAAGTATCTATTGGCTGTCTCCTGCAATCCCCCTGCTGGGCATCAAGCCTACAACCCGAACACGTGCTCTGACTGGGAATCGAACCAGCAACCTCCTGATGGCATAGGATGATGCTTAACCAACTAAGCCACACTTGCCAGACTAGTACATGTTTTAAATACGCATAGCTTCTTGATTTCAAAGTCAAAAAGTCTAGTTACAATGCAATATATAAAATAAAAATCTACTTATAAAGCAGTATGTGAAATTTGATTCCAATTTGCAAAAATAATATATGTATAAAGACATATTAGAATATATAAAATATGAAGTGATTATCTCTGAAAAGGAAGATAATGGGTAATCTTTGCCTTTCTATTTTCTAAAGCAAAGATGTTGTAAGACTGTAGTAAATATTGACTATTAAAATATTTATTAATTTGAATAAAATAATGATTTTTGTGCAGTTACTTTTGAATATTGAATGATATGAAGAATAAACAGGGAGAAAAAGGAACACAAATGTCCAATAAGTTTTCATAAAAATTTCTAAGTGAGGATTTTATCTGTCCTTTGTGGGGGAAAAAAATCCCAGATTCACTGAATAAAAGCTGAGTAAGATATTTCCAGACTTTTCCTATTTTTGTTTTCCACAAAAGCTTAATCCATTATTTTTTCCCAAGACTAAGATGTGGGAACATGAGAACTCTTACGCAATCCACATATAGAAACTTGTTTAGAGATACCAAGCTAGGTGCAAGCCCCTATACCCCCAGAAGAATACTGTAAAATTGTGGCACTGTGAATTGGCGTCGTTAGTCTACATAACCTTGCTTTGAATAATTGTAGTCAGGATCCTTTAAAATTGGGGGGTGGCGGGGGGGGAGAAGGAGACATATGTAAAACTTCAGACAATAAAAATAAAATTCATATTTGCCAAGTTTCCTCCCCTTCAAAGCTACCTGGCTGCTAAGAAAACATTTCTGAGACCTCAGCTAAGATCCTCATGGAACTACTTAAGGGCCAGGTAATGCCACCATGTTTACAGCAGGTTTTAAATCTATGGAAATTAGAAGAAATTTCTATCTTGCTGCTATGGCTAAGAAAAACTCGTGTTCTTTCTACTTTTTGGCTGCAGTGATGATTCTGTGTTTAGTTACTTCATATAAAGTTCTCACTGGCCATGTAATGGCATAAGATGACAAGCACAGGAGAATCTAATCTAAGAAGAAGAAGCATTCTGGCAAAATGCATTTTTTTTATTTTATGAAACTAGCCAGCTATGGCCTGGATTAAATCATCTTCCACAGGTACTTGGAAAATTCTGACTTTATCATTGGACCCTTTGATCTTTCCAATCTACCCATTGTTTTATTTCATTTATATATTTACTAAGATCCTTGCCATTTTACTTATTTATTCTACTTGATCATAAATAGTCAAAATTCTCTTTGTCAATGAAATTGCAAAATAGAAAGTGCTTCAATATTTTTCTCTTCAAAAATAATACACTAAAATGGTAGTATCCAAAGCTTCAAGTAGTCTGTAAATGCTGAAAGAATGAAGATAAATACATATAATATAGTAAACATTTACTTTTACTCCTTTTATACAATAGATAATCATTGTAGAAAAAGTTGAACATACAGAAGCAAAATGAATATAAAAACAATTCATATTTTTACACTCTTGAAATAACCACTTAACATTTGGTATGAGGCCTTTTAAATCTCCCCCATCTTGTAGATAGATAGATAACAGATGTATTTATGTAAAGATATGATTTTATAGTATCATAACCTATTTTCTATTTCTTTGCAACATAGCAAAAAATCTATGTTATAAATGTAATTTCACATTTATATCTTTTTAGTCTGCTTAATATTTCATTATTTGTTAGTATGACAATTAAATAATCTCTTACTTTTGGAGACTAAAGAGATTTTAAAATATTTGTTACTATAAATATTATTATAGAGAATGTCCTTTTCATTAAATTCCTAATCACTTTCTACATTTTTATATATGCAATTTCATCTCAAAGAGTATACACATATTAAAGCTTTTGTGATTTATTGATAGATTACCCTTCAAACAAATGGTGCCATTGTTTTTCTTTCATCATTTCTAAAAGCACAATTTTTCCAAACTTTCTGGAACACTTAGTTCCTTTTAAATCACTTTTACCTTTAAAATTTAATAGAATAAAAATAATAACTTTTAAATTTCTTTATAATGAATTAAAATTTTTCATATATTCATCACTTAATTATATTTACTTTTTGTGAACTGCCTACTTTATAATTACATATTCAAGATATTAATACTTTTCTGCCATATGCAAAGCTAGCACTACTTTTCCTAATTTTCAGTCATGTTGAATTTTATTCATGCTTTTAAACACCACTTTATAAAGTTCTTAAACACAAGCTAACTTGTTATCAAAATAAAATTATTCATGGTTGAAACCGGTTTGGCTCAGTGGATAGTGTGTCAGCCAGCAAACTGAAAGGTCCCAAGTTCGATTCCGGTCCAGGACATGTACCTTGGTTGTGAGCACATCCCCTGTAGGAGGTATGCAGGAGGCAGCTGATCGATGTTTCTCTCTCATCGATGTTTCTAACTCTATGTCTCTCCCTTCCTCTCTGTAAAGAATCAATAAAATATATTTTAAAAAATTATTCATGGAAATATTAGGCTGGATAATACTAAGTCTAAATCGACCCTTCTCTCCCAAGCTGAGCAAAACTAAGGCACCCTGAGAGAGTTTTACTTGGTCTTTTCTTTCATAACTTCAAAGAAAAAAATAAAATTACACCAATAATATACAGTGCTTGCCTGTATTTCAGAGTGAAATAAAGTAGTAAAATTGCAAGAATCTTAGTAATATAAACATTAAATAAAATTTAATCAGTAAGATAAGACAATTTCCCCATATTTTTTTGTGGCCTTCTATTTCTTCAAAGAATACTGACAGTTTTGATGACCGTAGCTAACCTGTTGCTACTGAGATCAACTCCAACAATACATTGATTTGCAGGCAATTTACTAATGACAATGACTTAGAATCATGCCTGCCTTCTGTCAAAGACAAGTTTGCACATATACAAAGTTTAATTCACGCATGGTAACTTCCACCAGATTTGGGATCCCTTTTTATTCAAAAACAAAACATTTTTATTGATTTCAGAGAGGAAAAGAGAGGGAGAGAGACAAGCAACATCAATGAGAAAGAATATTGATCGGCTGCCTCCTGCACGCCCCCTACTGGGGATTGAGCCTGAACCTATGTACCCTGACCAGGAATTGAACTGTGGCCCCCTGGTTCATAGGTCAAATACTGAGCCACACTGGCTGGGCCAGCCTTGGGATTCTTGATGAATTTATTGAGTAATGTCAATTGGCCAGGAGAACAGACACTCATACGTGCCACAGTATTTTATGACATGGAATAGTTTTTTTTCCTAGGACAATAAACTACCCTCAGAGCACCTGGGATCTCTGTTGCTTTTAAGGTTCATGTGTTCACCAAAATATATCCTTGGCATCCCCCTCCTTCCATCCCTGTGGAGATCACCAGCAAAAATAGTGCACATATTCTGAGAATGAAAATGGTACTTGCCTATGTTTTTGTAAATGATGTTTTGTAAGGGCAAAGGTGCCATAGAACCTTTGGAGGGGGCACTGAAAGCTGTGGGTCTCAATGTGAATACTCACACATACACACAGAAAATATTTTGCACAAACTACCATCTGATGTTCACCTAGGGACTCCTGCAGAGATTAGACTTTTTTTATTTTACAATGATATGATTTCTGATACTTACCCAATGGCCTAAGAAGCAGTAAGAAAGGACCACATTCACCAGAAGACCCCTAGTCTGGTTCTGAATGCTAAACTGTGATATGAATGATCACTCATGACTCTGCCTACAGAGTGCCCTCCTGTGTCAAAAAGCTTCTGAAGACCAGAATAGACAGCTGGTCCAATTATGTTGTTCCAGGAAAGCTGACCACAGGCTTTGCGGATGCACCTGTGTGTAATAAACAGCCTATCCTGTCTAAGATTATTTATCATTTCCATCACTCAGGGGGAAGCCAGACTTCTTCCTGATGCAAGTGATAAGTGCCTCTTTGAACAGAGCACATCATTCTTCATGAAGCATTGACTTGATCAGTGAGAAAACTGATGTGCTCTCTCTGAATCACACACAAACCCCATTCTCTCTTTCATTCTTTCTCTAACTCGTAGCACTTGACTATAGTATACATCCTGATTATATCCCAAACAATAAGGGATGACTTCAAATTCATATTGTATTTGCTAATCACTTTGTGATGAAAATAAAATCATAGTAAGCAGGTTGTAGGATGAGTTGGCTTCCCTGACAATGTAGTATTTTACAATGGGAGCTAAAACGGATCAAGAAAAAAAAAAGTGCATGCGCGCACACACACACACACACACACACACACACACACACACACACACCCTACACTCCCCCCCCACACACACACAGGTTTGCTGGCCATCTTTGGTGGTCCTTGGCTTATAGAAACATCTATACCTTGGGGTGCTTGTCTCTGTGTTCAAATTTCCCCTCTTTATAAAGGACACCAGTTAGATTAGATTAGGATCCACCCTAATGACCTCATCTTAATGTAACTAATTACATTTACAATGACCCCATTTTAAAGTGAGGTCACATTTTGAGGTACTAGGGATGATAATTTCAGCATATGAGTTTTGAGGGTGATAATGAATAGACACACGAGAGAGAGAGAGAGAGAGAGAGAGAGAGAGAGAGAGAGAGAGAGAGAGAGAGATCACTAAAGTGTAGTTTGTGATAAAGGAGCTCACCTTCAGTTATGGGGCTCTCTGGGAATGCCCTAAAGCTGTGGGATGAGTCTAAGAAGAAGCAACTTTCTTAGATGCCATAAGGTTCAAGACAGAAAGAATTATTTACTGCCCCACACCCTTTCTCCTCCCATCCCAGGACTCCTATTTTTGGAGTCTCCCCTGCACTTGCTCCCCTTTGCACTGCCCTGAAACTCCAGGTCTATCACAATGAATCATCGGTTAATATCTATTGCCCATGAATAGCCTCAACTCTAAATAGATCCCAACCTTCCTAGGCAGTTGAGGAACCCCTCATATGCTATGTTCTACACACCCTAAAAGTGTGAAATCTACCTAGAAATATGAAATACTGATTCTAGGCTCGTCTTCCCACGGGAATAAAAGGTCTTGGAGTAAAGAGAAAATATAAGATGTTAGAGTCGAACAGGTATATGTTCAAAACCTGACCTCAGTACTTACTAGTTGTGTGACCTTGGACAAGTTACTTAACCTCTCTGAAATGCAAAGTGTTTACTTCTGAAAAGGACTGGAAATACCCCTCCACAAAGCCATTTCAATATTTTAAAAAGTCATATAAGTGAAAGTTCACAGGGAATGTCAATTAGCAAACCTATGTTTAGTATACATAGGTTTCTCTTCTCATTCCATTGTGATTATGATCCTGAGCTAGAAAATTAAATAACTAGGTAATTAAATAGGCTAGTGATTTTTCCATCCCTGGACCTTGGCAGGTATGCCAAAACATTGCTACTTTAATGAGATGTAGCTTAAACATATAGCATTAGGGATCAATTGTAGCAACCCAGATGGTTTGCAACTAGAAAGTTTAAAAAGAGTATATCTTCTGAACTTTTAAGGCTGCAGGCAACAAACGATTTTATATACTTACTCACTAAATGTGTCATTTAATTAACATTCTGAAAAATAGGACTCTTGATATATCCTTATCTATATACTAGAGGCCCGGTGCATGAAAATTCATGCACTGGAGTAGGGTGGGGGGTTCCTCAGTCCAGCCTGCCACCTCTCACAGTCTAGGAGCCCTGAAGGGGCAGGAGGTGACTCAGCAATCAAAGGAAGGCGATACCCCCATCATACCTCTGCTACTGCTACTGCCAGCAGTGCAAGCCTCGGCCGGCCCTGGTTAACCTAGCCTTGGGCAGCTCCGGGCATCTGGGCAGCTGACATCTGAGACTTGCCTGCATCTGGGGTTGGCCCTGGGCGGGTCTGGTCACATCACTTACCTGCCACCTCCCCTCCTGGTGGGGCTGGAAGGACTGGGGGACTCCATCAGGGCTGAGGGTACTGGGTGCTGCCATCTTGTGGCTATGGGCACTGCCATCTTTGTGACAGAATGATGGTCAATTTGCATATTCCCTCTTTATTTGATAGGATATAAGAGTCTAAGCAACTTATGACTGGACAACTGGCCGGACAACTAGCTATGGTGTGCACTGACCACCAGGGGGCAGACGCTCAACGCAGGAGCTGCCCCTGGTAGTCAGTGCATTCCCAAGGCCAACCTCCTGCCACTGACCAACTTCCCACCGTCCCTCCTTCCCACCAGCCTCAACTGGAGACTGGGCGCGAGAGAGCCCTGATTCCTGGCCAGGCCAAGGAACCCTATCTATGCATGAATTTGCACACTAGGTCTCTAGTCAATGTAATAATAGTAATCACTGTAATTTAGAGGCAATGTGAGGTTTTAAAGCAGTTTCAGAATTTTAAAAGAGATAAACTTATATTCATTTCATTGTTTGTATTGACCATATATTATGTTCATGAAAATGTCACCCATCTAAAATGTCCCTTATATGACATGCCATCATTTTCAGTTGACCAAGAGTGTTCTCCTGAGACTAGTGTTTAGAGTAACTTATGTAAACAGTATAAGAGTATTACTTATGTAGACATTCTCTTACTTTGGTTAGAGCCCTCTGCAAGTCCAATTTCTAGATGTGTCTAACACCGATTCGGTTGCTATTTTCATTCTGCTGACCTTCAACTGCTTTATGGTTTGAAGAATTGTTCGGAAACAGATGTACTTTCATTTCACAGAATCTGTTGAAGTGCAAAGAATGTGTCAAACTCATTTCCTTCAAGATCAACCTGCATTTCTTCTTTTCTTACATCTGGCATATTTCTGCCTGAAAAGTAAATTATTTATTTCCTTAAAAAATAGTCCAAGAAAGGTAGAGCACACATTGCCTGTCTAACCCTTTACAATCTCACACCAATAAATGTTCAGGAAACAGCAAATGAAAAGTAGAAATGCTCATTTTCTTACAGTCATACATTTATTCTCCCAAGAAAGATAGAAAATTGCTTTTTCTCCTGATAGCCACAAAACTTGTGTTTTTCATGCTCTTCTTACTAATACTGTCTCTATTATGTCCCACATTTCCTCTCTGGAAAACTCTCATCTTTAATGGAAAGAAATACAGAAAAACGGTGCTACTTGACAGGAGACTGTTTTGGGGTATGGGTGTACATAAATTGCCTTTTGGAGATAAAATCATGGATATATTTTTAACTAAATTGGCTTTTGAAATTGCCCTAAATATTGAGATCAAAAGAAGCTCCTTTGAATCATTCTCTGTCTAGACTGGATCACAAAAATGTAATAATAAAATAAAAATAGCAACTATGTTAAGAACCGCATGAAGTAAAAAAAACATATATTCAAATTTTGCAAGACATAATTTGTATTGGAATAAAAGTTTAATAGTCACCATTATAACCAGGTTTGGAAAAAGAGAATGTTTTATGACAGTTCTTCATTTACTTCTAACCAAGTATTTAAAATATTTCCCAAACAAAATATAGTTGACACTATTTCAGTTTTTCTTGTCACAACTTTCCATTACCATTTTATTCTGTTTTAATAAGAAAAATCTTAACTTATTCTTCTTCTTACCCTTTTATACAGACATTAATATAATTCTATGTCATCCCTTATTAAAAAATAATTGAAGTAACATTTCCAATAAGCTTTGAAACCTTTTCACAAGGGTCAGTAAACATTTGGAATTTACTTATGTTTATTTTTTTTTTACATTTCAACATATAATCATTAAGTTTTATCTAAATTTAAATGAATTGAAGCAATGATTTACCTCAGAGCTAAACCTCAAGTCATGATTAGTGATTAAAGCAAGAAATATTTTCCTTCAATTTAAAATCATTATTATTTTTAAATTATAAAAATAATATAGTCAATGTCAGGTTAATTTAGAAAAGGATTAGAACTTTAAGTTAAACCTACAGTTATGGTCAATGACATTTATATCCTATTACTCTAAATACATTAAAAGGACAGAAAAAATAGAGGAGAAATTCCTATAGTATAAGATACTAAAGCAACTCTCATAAACTCAAGCCACATTTAGAGATTATATCCAATTATAGTAAAACTAGGGGCCTGGTGGATGAAATTCATGCACTTGGGGAGAGAGGTTCCTCAGCCCAGCCTGCACCCTCTCACAGTCCAGGAGCCCTTGGAGGAGCAGGCCTAAGCTGGCAGTCGGACATCCTTAGTGCTGCCACAGAGGTGGGAGAGACTCCTGCCACTGCTGCTGTGCTCGCCAGCTATGGGCCTGGATTCTGGACGAGTGGTACTCCCCGTTTGGAAGCACACTAACCACCAGGAAGCAGCTCCTGAGTTGAGCATCTGCCCTCTGGTGGTCAATGCGCATCATAGTGACCGGCTGTTCTGCCATTCAGTTGATTTGCATATTAGGGTTATATGTAGATTGGAAGCACAATGAAGCATGATGCCCAAAGCTGACACTTGACCTTCGAAAAATTATCATGTACTCATATGTACAAAAACCTCTGACTAACTTGAGCACAACTCTAAGATATTTAAAAAATTAAGTGGATTTCTGTTATATTCTCCAGCTGTCATAATTGTTTTTCCTTTACCTTTCTCCATCTCCCTTTTTCCATTTTAGAAAGATGATGGAAAAAACTAAAACCTAATGGGAAAGGAAATATTCCAAAGTGGCATTTTAATTGCCTGGGACATTTTGAGAGCTCTGTATATTTGGCACCTGGAAAAAAGAAGTTGGTAATGCCAAAAAGAACATTATCATGGGCTGTTTGGGAGGATTAATTGTAGATTTATGCTTCAGAGAGTTATGCTATTCTACCAAATAAACCAAAAAATGTTACCTTGACTACCAAAAACTATAAGAATTGAGTTCAAATAATCTGAATTTTCCTTTTAAATAATAACTGAAAAGTAAGCAGGTCACAGCTTTGTTTTGGCTTATTGCAGGAAGAGCTGAGCTAGCTGCCCCAGTGACGTGTGCAAATGCAAGTATCACTCCCAGTAGATATTACATATTCTTGCAGTTCCCTAAACTTGACAACCCACCAGCCTATAGCCCTGCCTCTCTCCTGGCACACCTCAGCCTTTTTGTAAGCAGCATGCTTCTAGGTATAAAGCGAGTCAGCAAAAAAGGTTATTGTTCTTCTCCATTCTAGGTCATAAGCTACTCTCTAAAATTTTAGATTCTTCTTGTCCACAACATTAGGGAAAATGTTCTGTCTTCTTTAATGTTTGAACTTTGTAAGACAATTTTGGCCTAGAAGTAAAAGAAGTCCAAAAATGGAGAAAAACAGCTTGGGTGATTTTCCTGAAATTATAGTTATTCTAGGAGCCTTGTTTTGATTTCTTACTATTTAGACTAAGATTTGAAGACTTAAAGATTGCAGGCAAGGTGGCAAAATCTTAGACACTCCTTCCATTAAAGGCTGGGGTCTATGTCCCTTCCCCCTTGAATTTGACTGCCCTGTGGCTCTTGCTACCAGTAGAGATTAACAAAATTGATGTATGTGACTTCTAAGGTGAGATCATGCAGAGCAATGAAGCTTGTGACTTGTTTGCAGGGACATCACCTTTTGGAACCCTGAAACTCTGTGTCAAACTCCAACTCCCACAAAGTTGTCACACTGAGAAAGCTCAGGTCACATGCAAAAGCCATATGCACCTGCTCTGGGAGTGGCTTCTGCTGAGTGAAGCCTTCCCAGGGCATCATTAGCGCAAGTGCTAGACAGGTTAAGTCAAGATGCTAGCAGAAGATTCTAAGGCCCAGCTGTGAAGTCATCCCAAATTTTGTTTCCCCAATGGAAGCTACAGATATCAGGAGCAGAATCTATGAGCTTAATAGAGGATTCTTTGATGCTACTAAATTTCTGGATGATTTCTTGAGTGGCAAAAGTAACTGAGTTGACTTCCCTCTCCTTATCTCCCCTTTACACTGTGATGAGGTCCTCCTGCATTGGGAAATCCCCACTTTCTAAGGAACAATTATGGCCAATGATCAAGTCCAAAGGTAGTTGTGACAGTATCAAAAGGACCCTATACCAGACTGTCCATCCAGCAGGACTGCATTCAGTTAAGTTAGAAAAACACAATGGTGTTACTTGCTGCGAGATCACAATGTCCGTTTTAAGGAAATCAGAAAAATAAATGAAAAAAAATGCATACACAGACACAAACTCAGATTTGCTTAAGTACATGGACAGGTAGAAAGTAATATGTTATCTATATATATAAAATCCTAAGTGACCATTGTAACTGAAACAATAAAATGGACAACCGAACAGACTGCATGGGGTGACCAGGCCACAGAGGAGTTAATGAGGGATAACCAAATGGCTGAGCAGCAGGCTGTGTGGGGCAATCAGGCCGGTGGGTAGGGGGGCAATTACAGGTAACTAGGCTGGCAGGGGTGCAGTGAGTGGCCACCAGGCCAGCAGAGGGGGACAGTGAGGGGGTACCAGACTGGCAGGGGGGGTACTTGGGGGGACAGTTGTGGATGACCAGGCTATCAAGGGGGGGGTGCAGTTAGGGTTGATCAGTCAGGCAGTCAGGTGGGCTGTTGGGGTGACCAGGTCAGCAGGAGGGGCAGTTAGGGGTGATCAGGCAGGCAGGTCAGCAATGAGAGCAAATGGTCCCGGATTGTGATTATTGTGATTAGGCCTAAAATGGCAGTCGGATATCCCCTAAGAAGTCCCAGATTGGAGAGTGTACAGGCTGTGCTGAGTGGACCTTGCCTCTGTGCATGAATTTTGTGCACCAGGCCTTTAGCACATTATAATAAAAATAGCCATTTCCCCTAGATAATAAAATTGTGTGTTGTTAGTGCTTTTATATCTAGTTGTATTTTTTAATCTACGAATGTGCATGTATTTCTGTCATACTTTCTTAAAGAACCATCTCTTTGCCCATCTGGTGTTGCTCAGTGGTTGGACATCGACCCATGAACTAAGAGGTCAGGGGATGGATTCCAGTCAAGACACATACCAGGGTTGTGGGTTCAGTCCTCAATAGGGAGCATGCAGCCAGTTGATATTTCTACCTCTCTATCCCTCTTCCTTCCTCTGTCTCTCAAATCAGTAACATATTTTAAAAAGCTCTTTAACTCATTTAAAGTAATCTGCCCATAAATATTGTCTCTTGCTTCCCCTGCATCCACCCTCATCTGTGATGTTTTTCTGGCTAAAACCTACCACCTGCCAAAACACATCAATCTACTAGAAGCCAAATGAATTAAATTAGAGCATTATGCTAGGTTATGGGGTCATGACCATGTCACATCTTTATGACAGGGCCATCTGAGTGACCCAGGCACTACTCTAGCCCAGACTTGTAGACCTCTGATTGTGTGACCCACTGTATGTGCATCTCCTGGGTTCTGAATGGAACTTTAGGGTGCTAAGACATGTCCAACCTACTTAGGAATTACATTTTACCTGGTACCTATGGGTGATGCAGGACATGTGGAAACTGTCCCTTCCATGGGATGCCCTAGCACTGAGACTCAGCATTGTCCTCTAGTTTTAAGGTACATATAAATTAATTTTTCTGTGAAGAAATTTAATTACCAATCAACCCCACTGTTATATAACTCAGATTCCAGACTCTGGTCAATGCCAGTCTACTCCATTTAGTTTCTTACTCATACACAGGAAGTAACTTTGGTTATGTGATTTACAGAGACCCAGAAATGTTCATTCCCCAAATATTTCCATCATTTTCTAATTAACAGTCACTAAAATTCATCCAAAATAATTCACATCTTTGTATGGAGTTTTTTTTTTTTGTTATGCTCATTTGTTCTATTTTAAAAGGATGTATTAAGTTTTGTCATTTTGTTCAAACATTTCTTAGAAATGAACTTATTATTTAACCAACACTGTTTTTATTAATATTTATAGTGATTGGTTTTTCACTGGGAAAAGGGGATAATTGGCATCATATATGCTTTGGGCAGCTGGAAGTAGCATTGACTATAAAAGCTTTTATTAAAGAGAAGAAACAGCTATAGAAACACAGGATTAGCTATAGAACACAGGAGGCCACCTTTGCTTGCTCAGCAAGTTGCTTCCCGGCTCCAACTTCCAAATCAGGATTCTATCTGTTACTGTTGTGCAGATTACCTTTGGAGCAGAAAGTCTATCTCCTAACATAAAAATGCATAGACTCATTTGAATAAACTAGTGTTTTTATAGTTCCAAATCAAGCACAGGACCAAAGTGCTTGGGCATTATCTGTTGTTGCTGTTGCTGTTTTTCAGTTAAGAAAAGAACTGTTGCTTGAAAGTGGGCAACTCTTGGCTGCCAATGGAGATTGACAGACCAAGCAAAGAACAGAATGTTTTCATTAGAATGTTCTAAGTTAATGTGGCTTGATAACCTGTTCACAGTAAACCGTCTAGACAATTGGTCTCTAAGCAAATGTCACTGGAAAAACAAAAATAGAAAATAATCATTGTCCTTGAGGAGTTAAAGAGTTACGATATGCACATTAAAGTGGTCAATACGCTGATGGGTAAGAACTTTAAAATCGGTCAAATTTGGAGGTTAGGAATAATCAGAATGTGATCATAAAGATATCCCATAGTTTCTAATTTCCATAACACTATCCAGTTCAGACATAGCAGGAAGACAGAATTCCCACAATGGCCATCTACTGGGAAGTGATTCCAAGGGATGGCAGGCCCATGGTGGCTAATCCTGTTTCCTGAAAGTACCCAGGATGGAAATGCGATTATTTACAGTCCTTCAGTATATGTTGTGTTCCTCATGTTTGATTTCAATTGTGTTGTCTACTCATGTGACATTTATCATTTTATCCGTTTGAATTTTGAAAGCTGTTTGCTAGAATTTACTTGATATCATAATGACCACAAACCATGCATATTTGCAACATTTTTTTTTCTAATTGGAGCCTCAAAGGTTCAACAAATTAAGTTAGAAAACATTTCCCTGGGAACTTATAGTATAAAAATTGAAGAACTCTTCTTTAAATGTAAATGTTAACTGTATAATATGCTTATGGAGATGATACACAATTTAGGCAGTCATTTAGAGCAGGGGTTGAGAAATATGTCCTGTAATAGGTCAGACAGGAGATATTTGGTCTCTATTGCCAATACTCACTTCTGCTGTGGTAGCTCAAAGAGCCATATGCAATTCATAGACAAATGAGTGTAGCTGTGTCTCAATAAAACTTTATTTACCAAAATAAACAGTGGGCTAACTTTCATGTGTGGGCCACAGCTTGCCAACATCTGATTTAAAGAGATGTAGCCTTTATTTAGGAACTTAGTACCTCTGATTTTAGTCCTTGAGTTGAAGTCCTTTCACAGTCACTACTATATTAAGAAAAGGATGCCTGTGGAAAGCTAGACAAATGAGGAATCAGAGCCTAAGATTTATGTGACCATGAGAAGTCACATAACCTCTATGTGCTTCAATTTTTCTATGCATTGTGTGACAAATGCTCTCCCTGTTTCCGGGGCTAGTCTAAGGTTCCAATGAGATAAAGATACAATGTAAAGTATAAAGTATTAAGTAAGCCCAAGTTAGCATTGATATGTAACACAGTGTCTTAGTACCATAATAACTCATTAGATAATAGTACTTTAAGGAGGACAGGTTCCTAATGATGCTTTATGCTAATTGCTTACCAGGCCTTGGGAATATTCCTCTGTAGTTTGTGTCTTATGACAATTCCCCTACATTAAGCATGTCAAACTCAAAGGCTAACATGGCCCAAATAAACGAGTCATGCAGCCCGTGGGCCATGAGTTTGACATGCTTGCCCTAACAGGGTCTAGAGTAGGAACAAGATATATATTATGAAAATTGCCACTGTCATTTTCTTCTGTTCTTTCACCAGAAGAGATTTCTCCCCCACCTGACCAGTTCACTAAATTTCAACTCCATATCTTCAGAGGCTAAACTTTTGCAATTATAATTTCACAGAAGGTATAAACTTACCCATTTCCCTTCTCAGTGTTGGCTCACAAGTTGTCTTAAGGTACTATCCTAGGCTGGGCATTTCAGAACAGTTACAAGGATTGAGTGTTGTCCTTTTTAATACCAAGGCTTCTCTATCCTCATTAGTGTCTCTCCATGGGATTCCCCAGAAAGATCCCTTCCAATGTCTCACATTTCACTTTTATTTTCCTACCACAGAACTTTGTTAGGCAGTTTTTATTACTGATGAACCAAATTTATAGTATTAATGTCTCTCTATCAAGTTCAGATTTTAAATGGTTGATGTCAGCTTTTCCTTAGAAAGGCAAAGCCAAATGCCCTTAGTACTTTTAATGGACACTCTGCTGCTAAAGTACATAGAGTACATTATCCCAACTACAAATACATGAGAGTCATCAAATTATTTAGTCTTATATATAAAATTAATAATAATAACAGCCTTGGCCAGCATAGGTCCCTGTGCACCGAAAAGTTATGGGTTCCTTTGCCTGTCAGAGCACATCCCTAGGTTGGGGGTTAAATCCCCGGCCCCCGTCTGGGAATGGCAGGAGGCAATTAATGAATGCTTCTCTCTCACATCAATGTCTCTCTCTCACATTGATGTCTCTCTCCCTCTCTCTTTCTCTATCAAAAAAAAATGGAAATGTCCTCAGGTGAGGATTTAAAAAAATAATAACATTACATCTGAGTTGAAAACAAGAGCTGCTGTTTGATACAAAAGTAATTGATAAAGTTTTAACCAGGTTTTACAGAACTCTAAAAAGGGGGCTATTTATAAGTATTATTGTTTAAACCGCTATTCCTCTCCTTAGATATCTTCCCAATAGACCATTCATGGATTGGAAACCTGCCAGCTGTCCTGAAGTCATGGCAACACTGAGAACAATATAGGTACCAGGTGATGACATTTACATTTTACTGGAATCAAGAAGGCAAAGGCAAAAGAGAGGTATGGATGTAAAACTGAAAAAGAAGAGAATAACAAAATGTGTGGGTAGACTAGAACAAATAAAAATGTATTTTTATGCACTCGGTAGCCTTTGTTGTAGACTATTATCCAGTACATGAAAATGGTATAATGAAAGCAGAGGCAGAATAGATGTTTTGAAAGAGAAAAGAAACACAAGTGCAATTTACCTTCATGTATCTGTATTCAGTATTCTAACACACTGAGCCAAAATTATAGGGGTGAAAGAATTTTAAACTTTTCAAAACATGTTCCAAGAATGAAAACAAAGTGGCTCAAATAGAAATAATGAAGGTACATCTCAGAGAGTGATTTCAACTCTGTACAAATGCTGCCTCTATTCTATCAATTAGACTCAGAAGAATGAGAATGGGGATTTACTACAGGTAAAGGAAACAATTTGAAATAGATTTAAAGATAAATCATCTTTTGGAAAAAGGAAACTGTGCACTCAAAGGTCATGATTTTGAACTTGATCAAGGTACATTTGGGGCAATAAAAAGAAGTTGTGTTCCATTTAATGGATGATGAACTTACACAGTCACTATACTCAATAGCTAATGATGAGTGAATATTTAAATATACTCAAAAAGGATTAAAGACTTCACAAAGATAGATGTAGATGAGGTTATTAAGTGAACTGGAATATTTAAGGCTTAAACAACTTGGAGATTGACAAATACAATAGCACACAAGCGTGCTCCTTCATTGTATGTTTCTTGATGCAATTGCAGATGCTGAATGTAACAGTCTGATACTAAGAGAGTGTGACATTAGAGGTTGACGTTCTGATTCTTTCCAAAGAGACCACAGTGCACTTCAACAGGACACAGACAATATTGCTTGTAGTAGAAAAATAATAAGAGTGGAATAGACACACTGCATCGGATGATGATACTTATACACAAGATGGGTTTCACTTTCTAAATTCAGAGCACTTGGATGGAATTCGAGTGGCCAGCCAGCCTGTACACAAAGACACACCCTTCAACTTGCACTACCACTGTGAAGCTGGGTCTCCCCACTTTAAAAAGATGAAAGAAACCTAAGAGCTTTTTAGATGCCTCTTGGACAGTTATTATGAGACTATGACTAAAACATAGGCAGAATCTCAGGACTGGAAATTTGACTGAGGGGTGACAAAGATTCCTTCCTCAGCCAAAGTCTATTCAAGCTCTTCTGAGGCCTCCTCTTGATTAGGCCTCAACCTTGATCTACAGGGATTTGAATAAAACACCATCCTCATTTCTAACAGCTCAGTACCACATGCCTAAGATGATTCTCATCTCCCTTGAAGTGCCTGCCTGAGGAAACTCAAGACTAGCCCTTTCCCACCCCCCAAAAATTAGTTTGTTTCAGACTGCTGTCTCCTGGTCTCTGTGAGAAGATAGAATCTAAATTTGGTTATTGCTGGCCTGCAGACACAATTAACTTCTTAGTATATATATTGATTAATCCTTTGCCATTTTTTACTTCCCTGAGTCTAAGGAGCTCTGGCTGGGCCCCCTTCCTACTCCTTCATTCTCTCTTTAAAATGCAGATTTGCCTCAGAGCAAACAGAGGTCAAGTTCAAATCATGCACACTCCATGTTCTGATAGTTGTCTTGAGGCTATAGAATAAAAGGTATAAGAAGCTAAGCCGCTTGATCTACAGCAGTTAGTATCTCCCAATAAAACATTCCTAATGTAAATAAAGCACACCCTCTGTCAGGGAAATGAAGACCACTGTGATACCCTTTAACAAATTGCTTCTCTCTTCTCTCTTCTCTCTCTCTCTCTCTCTCTCTCTCTCTCTCTCTCTCTCTCTCTCTCTCTCACACACACACACACACACACACACACACACCACACAGCTTGCTAATATCTTGGAGGAAGATTCGTTTGTCTCAGCTTGTGGGCTTTGTGCCTTTGGCTCACCCTAGCATCAAACTATATTAACGACCAAAATTGAGAGAAAAGGGTGAGTCCCAAGGAAGCACTGCATTTTCCCACAGAGGTGTGTGTGTGTGTGTGTGTGTGTGTGTGTGTGTGTG